>LR753404.1:519356-562934 GCA_902729485.2 Mus minutoides
TCCTTCCATCCTCCTCTGTGAATAGAAGTTCTTTCTCTTCAACTTCTAATATATGTTTCTCAGAGCCATATTTGACATTTTTATCAAATCTGTCAAATAATCCCTATGGATAAAAGAACATTTATATATACATAAAGTAGGAAAATGAGTTACAGTGAAGTTAGCACCTACCACATCGTGTGCAAGGGCAGGGGAGAAGTCTTCTGTAGTCATGTGGAAGGAAAGCCAGTCAACCCCCACCTCACATCCTCAGAGCACATGCATACAGTCAGTTCACAGTCAATTTAGACAAAAGTATTTGTTTAGAGCTAGGAACAAAATTCATTAACATTTTCATATTCACTTTTTTATAGAGATAGTTCTTACTATTACATTAAAGGGTAGAGTGTATTGATGCTGATGAAATGGTCCTGGAAATATTGGATAGTATCCAATATTTCCTTGAAAGGAAAACAACAGATTAAATGAAGACTAATAAAATTTGCTTTTCTTTTAAAGACAAAAATTGTCAGGAAACAGCTATATTATGGAGGAGTATCATGAAAGATGGCTCTTTAAATGTGTCCTCTGACAGCAGGAAATGCAGAGGCACCACTCACCTGAGCAAGTGGTGGAAGAGCCTTCTGGCATACTTGCTGACTGGCTCTCTATATTCCAAAATAGTTGTATCCAGAAGAGGTCTTGTTGGAGCATAGAAGGTTCCAAGGCTTGCCTCAAGCTGTGCTGTGGAATTCAAACACAGCAGCGCTAAGACAAGAGATACTCCTTCAATTACAGCAGAATCCTCATGTCTGCAGTTAGTCATGTTCTGCAAACTTGGATCAAATGTGAGCTTATTGCAGGAAAGATGAAATTAAAATATGGCAGCTGGTACAAAAACAAACCTGTGTGTAAACTTTCAGTGAGACAAAGCTGACAATGACTTTGAGCAACAAAAAGCTGTCACAACCAAAGAAATCAATAATGAACCAACCTCTCACCACCAATGGGTAATTAAAACAGTGACTCGGCAAAGTAGCACAGTTTCAACTAGTATTTCCAGGAAAATAAATTCGCAGTGTGCTCAACATTAAATGCTCTCTTTAGCAGAAAGAAAAACTAACTGCCTGAATAGGGAAATAAAATCAACACAGTAGAAATGTTTTCTTAAAATATCAGTAAGGGCCCAGCAGGTAAGGACATTTGCTGCCAAGCCGGATGAGCTGAGTTTCATTGCCAGGACCCACATGGCAGAAGGCAGATCTGACTCCCACAAGTTGTCCTTTGACTCCCAACACATTCACCATTCACTATGGCCTACACACACACACACACACACACACACACACGTGTAATTTTAAAAAATAAATAATAGAAACAAAAATTTGCACACTGGCATAAAATATGTGTGTGGTGCAACTTTAGAAAAACAATGGAAACGTCTATCTTGGCCTGAATCTTGCCATAAACAAGGTCCTGAGCTTTGTCCCTTCATGAAAGCAAACACCCTGGGATAGAAGATTGGAGAGAGGCTTTTGATAAAGGAGGGAGGCCAGGAGATAAGAGATTAGGAAACAAGGTGCTTTCTGTCTACTTCACAATTTTACCAAGATCTGCCAGTGGGGCTGTGCTTCCTTCCGCCCAGAAATACCTGGCAGTGATTTACCATATGGTGTGAACATGAGTATGTATGAATGTACTGCAGTTCACAGCTAGATTCCTCTAATATTTATGCTTCCAACACTGGCCTGAATAAACAATTCCTTATTTAGTGAAACTCCTTTAGTTGTAGGCCTATTTAGATTTGTAAGTATTAAACACCTTGTCAGAATAATTGCTGCAGGCTTGACTAAGCTTTAGTAATTTCTTTTTTAGTTTTCAATCTCAAATCTACACAGAAAAATAGGATGCATTTTGGAGGTATTTTCTTTCAAAGCAGCAGTCAATTTAGATTAAAATTGAACATAGCACTGTTATTGTGAAAACAAGCCCGATTCTCCCGCCATTGCTTGTTTTCCTGACAGCATGTTTTGTATATCTGAAATGTTCACGCATACACGGAACACTCGGACCTCCCAGCACAGCTCCGGATTCATTAGGCTGCCCAGCTTGATGTTGAAGGCAGAAATGAAGATCTCAAAGACAGACCCAACACAGTTAGAAATAACAGCACACTAGGTTTCACTAATAAAAGGACAACGAATTACCATGTCAAATTTGTTAGATTCAGATAAAATAAATCTCAACAGGGAATTCTGAGTGCTTTAGAAATGTGTTTTGTAGTTACTTGACAGAAATGCACATATCTGCTTAGCATAGGCACATTTGGATAACCCAGGATATGTATAGAGTTTGTTTTAATAGCCCAATATCACAAAAGCTTTTTATTTTCCTATCTCCCAATATGATTCTTTGGGAAGAACAATCCTTTATAGGGAATCTGATAATGCCCATTTGTGTATTTCTTTATAATATTTCTTACAAGCTAGCAACTTAAATATCATAAATTCACGAAGGACCTAATAACACAGTGTCCTGAGTGAAACTCAGTATTTTATCTTTCCATATTTCTTCTTTAACTGTACACTTGGGACTTGTTCCATAGAGCACATATCACTACAGACTGTCTTTGGAGGCTCTGATCTTTAGTTTTTGTTATTACTTTTAAGTACATACTCAATCTTGAGAAGTTTATCAATATTAAGAAATAGGTATATGATGTAGCAGAAGATGGCCTAATTGGCCATCATTGGGAAGAGAGGCCCCTTGGTCTAGCAAACTTTATATGCCCCAGTACAGGGGAATGCCAGGGCCAAGAAGTGGGAGTGAGTGGGTAGGGGAACAGGGTGGGGAGAGGGTATAGAGGACTTTTGGGATAGCATTTGAAATGTAAATAAAGAAAATATCTAATAAAAAAACAAAAACAAAAACAAAAACAAAAAAAAACAAAAAAATATGATTCTCGTTGTATATTGCACATCATGGATCAACTCTTACCCCTACTTCCTGGATTCATATTATATCTGGCTTTGAATATGGCCCTCTAAATATTATATACTTAGCATTTTCTCATAACTTTGCAAATACTTTTGTCTTCTATATTAATCGTACAGTGAACATGGGTTTTGTATCTAGCATTCTCATGATCTAGTCCAGTAGATTATATATTATATTTGCTTCTTCAGGGCTCCTATATGTATATAAGGTATATAATCATATTTAGGTCAGATATATTCATAAAATAAGACTAAATTAATACACTCAAAAATTGTGACTATTATCTAATGTACATGTATTTTTACAATAGATTGATTATTTGGAAAATCTTGTCCAGAATACCTTCAAATTGCAATTATATTTTCTGAGCTATTTCTTTGTGAAATGTAATCTGCCATGAATTTGTAATGAGTCAACATGGGAGTCAAGGCACAAGGTAGGTTTGTTTGTTTTTGCAAGATTTTGTTAATGATTTTTATATCTACAACTAGTAAATTAGAAAAGTGATATATTTAAAGAAAAAGAAAAAAGGAAATATGGGATAACTCTGTAGGCAAAAATATAGTAATTTTTTCTATTGCCTAAAATCTTAGAGTTATACTTTGTATTCTGAAAAGTACCACAGCAGGCCATGTACTGTAGTAGGCACTTTCTTTATGTATAAACACTGCCATTTCCACATATGAGTTTGGACTACTTCCAAAAAGTTCATTTAATTCTTAAATACATATTAGAAAGAAATTCTGGGAGTTAGGCCAAGGTCCATAATATAAACTTCCTAGAGATTCATGAGCTTACTGGTCAACTAAAAAATTTTATCCAAAATCTTATTATTTATTTTGGAAAAGTAGTAAAAATGAAGAAAGTCTATTAAAACCCAGTGGAAATACTAAGAGAAAATGTTCTCCAGTAATAGACCTGTCCTAATTTTGTTACCTTGTATAATTTAGGAATACCTTCTAGTCATAATTTCCTAATATTAATAGCAAAAACATATATGAAATAAATGTATAAATCCCAGTTGGTTTGGTATATTTCACATCATATAAAAGAATAAGAACTCATAAATACATGCTAGAGAATTGGGAGATATAGAAATTTGTTCATATCTTGTCTGCTAACTTTTTCTCAGTGTTGACCACCTCAACAATAAACACCTTGGATTTCTATGGGCAAAATTACTGAGGAAAGATGAGGCAATCCAAGCAGGCAGAGGGAGGAGCAAATCAAGGGAACAGCTCCACAGCGTGATAACAGGGGGGATGCCTAGGCCACAGACCATTCTGATACACACAAAGCAGATTGTAAGAACTGCCGTGTGACCATGTCAGAGAAATACTGCTGTTTAATGTGAGAGAGGGACAAGGCTTGGTGTCCTTTGTCTGCAGACAGAGAATAAATGAAACTTCTGATCAAAGCTTGAAATCTGAGTTTGACTCAATTCTGGAACAATGACACTTTGAGTTTCAACACAAGCCCGGGCAGAAAAGGAGTCCTCTGTGTTGACAAGTACCATACAGGAAGTAGTACCATTTAGGAATAATTCTTTGATATCGTTTCAGTTTTAATACAACACTCATTCCTCAGTCTCCAATGACATAACCCAAAACATCCTTAAAAGTGACTCCAAATGTATTTCATATATACACAAAACCACTGACGCAATGTACTCAGGTCTGACCTTCTCTCTCTGGCGTGAGCCTCTGTCTAAGAAGATGGTTCACGATGGTGCCCATGCCAATCAAACACTGCTGGCCCAGGGTGTCCCAGTCCATGCTCCGCAGGATGCTGATAGCCTCACATACCTCATCACAGTGAATGTACTGTAAGATGAGGTCTACCAGGCCCAGCTGTCCTCGTGTGAGGATGCCTGTCACAAAATAAATGAAATACAAGGTCAAGTAACAGAAACAAGGGTACTCTTTACACAAAGGAAAAAATAAACTGGGACATCAGGGGCACATTGGTTTACCCTCTCGATAGAAAATAAATCCTCTTCCAATCTTGACAGATCAGGAACATTTAAATAAATAAATAAATAAATAAATAAATAAATAAATAAATAAATAAATAAATGCTCAGTCAGGCATTTAGTTTTATTTATAAAAGGCTGATGGCACTTGAAACTAACAATTTTTACACGTTAAATGGCAAGCACTGTGTCTTCTTTAAGCACCTTTGTGTTCTGTTTCCTCCTTTTGTTTTTTTTGTTTGTTTGTTTGTTTTTCAAGACAGGGTTTCTCTGTGTAGCCCTGGCTGTCCTGGAACTCACTCTGTAGACCAGGCTGGCCTTGAACTCAGAAATCCACCTGCCTCTGCCTCTCAAGTACTGGGATTAAAGGCGTGTGCCACCACTGCCCGGCTTCTGTTTCCATTTTTAATGGGGCTGGAAAGATGGCCCTGCTGGTGACAAGCTTGGTGGGTAAAGACAAGGACCCCAGAAGCCACATAAAAAGTTAGACCCAGCAGTGCATGCCTGGAGTCCCAGTGCAGAGGAAATGAGCCCAGGAGGATGATGGGGGCTTGCTAGCCAGTCCATCTAGTTGAAAAGGAGATAAAGTTGAGAAAGAGACCAAAAAGATGAGAGGCAATTGAAAAAAACTCCAGAACTGGCCTCTGGCCCCCACATGCATCTGATCATACATGAATACATAAATATACATATACACAAAAAGAAAAAGTTTAAATGCCTTTTTTCTTCAGTAAGTATTTTATTGATTCTGGTAAGTCTATAAAAACTCTGTACAAATAATCATAAAGTTAAATGAGAAAATGCCTGTGAAATAATTTTATAAGCCATAAAATATTACAAAATATTACTGTAATTTCTTTTTATTACTGTCATCAGAATTTAACTGGGATATTTATAGGTTTCATGGTTTTTAAAATATACTAGTTCATGAGAAAGATGCTGAAATTCTTCATGCTAACTCCAAGTTACTTTAGGGGAAAAAAAAACAAAAAACAATAGCCTATTTGCGCTGTATCTAACAAGACTCAACTTGACTGGGAATCTGGGGAATCGCCCTAAGTCATTTAAGCAGTAAAACTTTACTATGCCTTTTGAGTTGGTAGAATCAACAGATGATTCTACCCAAAGCCCTCATGAGCCTGTGTTAAGCACTGCAAGACCTCGTCATAAATCAGGCAGCTCCTGACAGGAAGGGACAATGTGCAGCACCAGCTGAGAATAGCTGGAGTCGCTCTTCTCAACTCCATCAGAAGCACAAGTCTTCTACTAGCAGGAGAAATAAGTATGCTGTTCTGACCAAAGCTGTGGATGATCACAGTCAAAAATAAAGAAATTATTTTTAATGGTGGTAGAGGAGACACAGGACATACAGAGAAACAAGAAATGAATGATAATAGGCTTTGCATCTGAAATTATGCAAACTAAAAAACAGGAAGACAGTTTTAAAGGGCTTAAGATAAAAATAAAAATAACCTAAATTTTTAAACTCTTATAATAGAGGATTCAAAATTCATGAAGAAATAAAAAAAGTCTTTAAATACATCTAATAATAGAGTTCTGAATAATGCAACAGGAATGGACAGAACTAAACAGGGAGGGAAGACCTCAATAGACGATTACAGCTGAGATTCCAGGGATCTCAAGATGTCAAGATGAATCAATATCTAGATGTATTTTCTTGCCTTTCTTTGTCTCTTTCTCTGTCTGTCTGTCTGTCTGTTTTCCTCTTTTCTATGACAGGTTATATAGAGTTCAGGCTAGCTTCAGGCTCCTCCTGTAGCAGCGGATAATCTTGATCCTCTCTGGCTTGCACCTCTTCTGTGCTGAGGTTACAGATGTGCACAACCATACCCATCCTAAATAAGCTTAATCCCTAACCCAACATTTGTAAAGCATTTCACCCAACAACAGTGCATCATATATTCTTTCTGACTACACATGGAAAGAAACCAAGCTAAAGCATCGCAGAGTAATAACACATCCTATAGTACATTTCAAAAGTTTTAAATCATATGACTAGATTAGATAGATTAGATTCTCTAATATCAAGGAAATTAGATACAAAAAACAAAGAGAAACCTCCAAATATTGAAAAACATGTCACCAAGTCTGGAGATCATCACTGGAGAGTTAGTGCTGAGGGACTGGAGCGATGGCTCAGTGGTAGAGTGCATACTGCTCTCTTTCAGAGGAGCTAAGTTCCCTTTCCAGAACCTATGACGCACAGATTACAACTACTGATGAACGCCAGCTCCATGGGATCATATGCCCTCTTCTGGACTCTTTGAGTACTTACAGTCATACATCCACACACACACACACACATACACACACCCCAACTCCACTCCCACACAGACATACTTAAAAATAAAACAAATCCTCAAAGTCTGATAGAAGTGGTTGTTGATTTTTTAAAAAATAAACAACATGACTAAATAAACAAAAAGAAAAGAAAAAAAATATGGCACTAAACATAAAAATGTTCAACTCCAAAAGCCACCAGGGAAATAAAATTAACAATACTATACATGTATTATAAAAGCTAAAGTTGAAAAGACCATTTATGTCAAGTCTTAGTGAAGATGTGGAACAACTGCTGTTTGTCTTTGGCTTTGCTTTTGGTTTCGGTTTGGTTTTTCAAGACAGGGTTTCTCTGTGTAGCCCTGGCTGTCCTGGAACTCACTCTGTAGACCAGGCTGGCCTCGAACTCAGAAATCTGCCTGCCTCTGCCTCCCGAGCGCTGGGATTAAAGGCGTGCGCCACCACTGCCCGGCTCAACTGCTGCTTTCATTGCTCATTGATAATAATTTTTAAAACCACTTATTTTTAAAGTAACACATGGCCCTGGCATGTCCATTTCTAGGTTTTTTTCCAACAGAAATGAAAATATATGTCTATATAAAGGCTTGGCCATAAAAGTACAGAGAATTTTTAGTGCTCTAGCTTAAACCTTGAGATAAACCAAATGTCCACCAACATGTGAAAGAATAACAAAGCATTGTGGTATATAGGTATATAACAGCTGACTATGAATGGAAACTGATTTACAGGTAATATGGAAGAGTCTCACAGGCTAACACAGAATATGAAAACCTGGAGCACAAAAGGATTCACTCTATAGCTGCATTTCTATGGAATTCTATAAAAAGCAAATCTTAATCTGTAACAAGAGAAATCAAAGCAGTGATTATCACTTGTAAGAAAGGTAGGGTCAAGTACAAAGAACTTTAGGAGAATGCTTTAGTGAGATGAAAATGTTTTATCTCTTAACTGTGGTGGCAATCATGGGAATGTATAGATTAAACTCACTGATGAAAATTTTAAGTGTGTATAGTTTATTTATGTAGATTATACTTCAATAAACCTGATACTAAAACCATTACCTTTCTAAAGTGAAGGAAGAAGATGCTGTGTGGTATAAACGTTCATTCCAGATGAACTTGGAGATGATGAGAGCCATGAGAGCTGATGGGGCGTCCAATATAATCCCTACATTTCTTTTCTTTCCTTTTCAGAATTAATGGATTTCATTATGACATTTCCTTACATACTTACTTTCTGTACTTTGGTTGTCTTTGCAACCCATAGTCCTCCCATACTGCCAGTAGTAGTGGGTTGGGCTAACGTTGCTTGTATTCTAATGCTGATTTGAGGCCCCCAAGGCTGTTTGCCCTTGCTCCCTCTCTGAGGAGAGAGTCCTTAGGTAAGACACTAAGTGCCTCTGCCGCCAGTTGATTGTGATTGGTGAATAAAGATACCAACAGCCAATAGCTGGGGAGAAGAGAAATAGGTGGGCTTGAATTTTGATGGGTTTAGAGAAAGGAGCAGGGGAGAAGAGAATAAGAATAAAGGAAGCATGGATGTATAGGAGAGGACAAAGGAGAGCAGCCATGGGTTAGCAGAGCCATAAAAATGTGGCCATGTAGGCTGGCCAATTGTAGCTAAGTGCAGACCAGATGAAGCATAGTAATTGAAAACTTGGGTTAATGGTAGAAAGTGGATTCTAACAGCATGGAGGTTAGGCAGTTGCCCAGCTATTGTGCTGCTTAAGACATATTAAAATGTGTGTGTGTGTGTGTGTGTGTGTGTGTGTGTGTGTGTGTGTGTTTCATCCAGGAACATAAATGGTTTAAGGTGGGCAGAAACCCCACACCCAGATTTTTTAAATATATTTTTCTACATCCAGCCTTGCTGATTCCTGTTCTCCTAAATAACCCCTTTCCTTTCATGTCATATATGAGAAAAACATGCCAGAGTCTGTCTTTGCCTACAGTGCCCTCTCTCTTCCTCCCTTGATTTCTTTTGATGCCTTCCTTTCCACTCATCTCCCTATTTTTAAGCTGTTCTTCTTCTGTTCTTTGAATATTCACAAAAAGATATAGAAAACATGAACTATTTGACATTTGTAACTTAACTACCATCATGTGTTGAGTAAGTTATAATACAGAAATAACTCAATGTTACTCGGCTATTTAAAAAGATTACTAAACCTGATTAGTAAAAATGACATTTATAGAAAATATTACGTTTCTCAAAAAACCTCATATACTTGTTACTTATTAGAGAAAAGAGAAATAGACACATAGACAGGCAGATAAACAGATACAGACAGATAGACAGACTGATACACACACACACACACACACACACACACACACACACACACACACACGGAGCCTGGGAATTTGTCACTGAGAGAAAGGGTATTAGCTTTAATTTAGCTTACTCCCCAGTTTTAGAGGTGAACGAGGACTCTCAAAGGTAAAGCGCTTTTGATTTGGAGGTTGCACTAAACAATCATTTCATCTACTAGCATGAAGAATGTAAGAAGAAAAGTAGGTTTGGTTAAAATGATGGTTGCATGCATGTACTTTATATGAGGTGGTATTAAGCAAATCAAGGAAATGTATAGATGTGGAGTCGGGAGAAATCTTTAATAGAATCAGAGATGGGATAGTGTCTGAGTCTATGATCTGCTACTACAACTGGGTGAATAGATTATAAATGAGCAAGTTTATTTAGTGTATAAAGTCGCAAGTCAAGCAGAGATTGAACATATAGCAAACACCCCTACCCAGTAAGTACATTAATCCATTTTTGAGGGCAGAGTCCTTGTGCCCCAATTTGTTTTTAAAGACCCTGCCTCTTTACACTGTTACAGTGGCAATTCAACTTCACTGTGGCTTTTGCAGATAAAATTCAAACCACAGTGCAAAGCTGAATTACAAAGAAACTTTCAACCTGAATAAAATACAATAAGAATTAAAAGTATGTCCCTGAAGAACTCCATTTCATGAGTAGGCAGAAGACAAGTGTTAAAAAGCTGTGTTCAGAGACAGAAAAAAAATGTTCTTTGATCACGGCGGAAGTCAGCTAACATCAATTACTGGAAAATCATCAAGGATCAAAGGTTATCACATAGGAAATCACTAGAGACCTTTCCATGAGTAATTCCAAAATGTGCTGCAGATGTAAACCACAGTTACGGTGCTGCTGGGGCAATGAGAAGCAAGGCCAGAAACCCGTAGTTCCCTGCCACATCAGCGACTTTGAGGATGGAAGAAAGTCCATCAGAAGCAAAAGGGAAAGACTGCTGGGGAAGACTTGTTTCTTAGGAGGTAGCCTGGACCTGTTTATCCACTGTGTACCAAGATGCCTGATAGGTGGGAAGGATAACGTACTGGCACCATCACAATAGCAGTGACAAGACAAGAGAATAGGTGTCCTAGCCCTGCATGGCACACAGGTAAGAAGTGGCAGGGAGGAGGAGGGGTAATAAACAGGTAAATTCAATGCAGTGTTAATAAATTACTAGGTGAGATCCTGGGTTAAGAGAAGAGCTGATGGTGTTAGATTAAAGAAATTAAAAAGCAAAGAGGGCTAGAAATGGCTGTAGTTAGACTGGATGAGCTTTACAATCTCAGTATAATAACCAAATGCCTTGCAAAACTAACCTCAGGATGTGTGTGTGTGGAAATTTGGGATGAGCATACCATAGGCATTCTCAATAGTATACGTATTCTTTATAGAATGCAATACTTACCTGTAGTGAGATGAATAGTAAAGCCTTTGTGTATGGCCTTGAGTAAAATGTTTCAGCAACACTTTTGTCATGCTTAGGTCAATCAGTAGAGGCTGAGAAATTGTTCTGAGACTATTTGAACCTTGAAGAAATATTGTCTCCCTCAAAAGTCTGCACTTGGTGCTACATTGAGAACTTGCAGCAGCACCAACCTTGCTTCTAAGACACTCCTCTTAACTTGGAGCTCTTACTTTTGATTATGGCTAGCCATGGTCAAAAGGGACTGAGATTTGTGTGTGTTGTCTGTTCTCACGGGCAGGAAGGGCAAGATAACTTTGGCAGCTGGAACCTTTCCCAGCCCCAACTAACCTTGTATAATGTTTGAATAAAGTAATCTGAGTGAGCTAGCTGGGTGTCAGTCTTTTCCAAGAAGGCTGAATCCCTCTCTGTGCTCTTTAGGGAATGAAAGCTTAGCATCTTGGTGAGCTTCTCTTTCTACTTCAGCACCTATGACCAACATCAATCAATACTTACTTGAATTCTCATTAGAATGGCATTTCTAGTTGCTTCCCAAGGAAAACATGCATCTAGAAGTCTTCTTGTAACAGAGATGTCTTTTTCATACTCACCATCTTGTGTGACCATTGAAAAAGACTAAGATGGAGCACCCAACCTTAAGAATTTCCTACAGCGTTATGCTGACTGATCTGGCATCTGCCACTGCCATGTTTACATTGATAACATCCTATTTTAGACTATGATCTATGATTTGTCTCTACAATTTTAAATTGTAAACTACACCTTTCATGTCAAATTTTCCAAAGGCTTGTAGAACAAGCATCTGAAAAAAAAAAAAAAAGAGCCCCATAAAGCTCTCTTGGGAGAGCTGCACATGCAACTACCTGTTTACATATGCAGTCACTTGAATTATACATGAAAATACCACATGGATGCCCAGAATCAGCTCTGTGTTAATTCAAGAAGTATATTAATTTTTGGATGTATTTAGTAGCAGATCATAAGAAAAATCTGTTCTTTAAAACTAGGTTTTCTGTTTTTTAAAAAATTGCTAGTTGGAATCTACTATTTCAAGTAATCTACTACTCCCAGGAAAGAAATTTTTATATAAATATTAATTTCATAATACATTAAAAATGGGACACAAAGTTTTTTTTTTAAAAAAATCCTTAAATATTCCACATTTAGCTCTTCTAAAGAGCTAAATTGGAAGACTGCGCAGTTTCCCTGTCCTGTAAAAACTTAAATGAAAATAAAATTTAAATGATAAATGTCAGTTGCAGAAGTTATCACCTTTCTATCTGAGTGCTTGACTTCTATTGGATAATTTTATTCCAAGAGACCTTCTTGGGAAAAAGAGGTGACAGCCAACTCATTGCCTAATTGATTTAGGAACAGTGCCCAGGGAAACAGTCCAATTAAGTTTACAAGCTGGCAATTAGCAGGAAGCCCTCTAAATCCCTACACTGAGAGCCTGTTTACTTTAGTAAGAAGGCAAATGTGCTAGAGATAGGAAGACAAAACTGTGCTTTTTGCAAAGCTGTTGTGAGGAGGCAGACAAGGGAGGGTGGAAGGGATGCTGGGTATGCATGGACAGATAGCATCCTGCTGACAGGTAACTGAGTCACTTAAAGGGGGTGGGGAGAGAGAGGGAGAGAGAGAGAAAGGGAGGGAGGGAGGGAGGGAGGGAGAGAGAGAGAGAGAGAGAGAGATTGTGTATGTTTTAACAGACATGGAGAATATCAAACATCCACTTTAATTAGTGTTTTGTATGGAGACATACAGCTGTTAAAATGTAGCTGGGTAAAGCTAACTGGATTATCTCATAATAACAGAGATTCCAAACATTCTGGAACAATTTTAAGGTTATGAGCAAAGTCAGCAGCATTTCTCCTATGACTAGAAACATAACTGTCTTTATAAGCATTCTGTTCCTCAGATCACTCAGGTCACTTCCACTAGACTTACTTTTTCCATTCAATTTGAAGGCAAGTAGACCAGTGGGAAAACAGAAGTGATCACTGCTTGACAAACACCTTGATGTCTTTAAAATCACCCACAGCAAATCCTGAAAGGTTTTCAAATGTATTTATCTATCTTTTCAGATACATAATGTGTTTTAATTAAAAAAAAATGTTTTTGTCAACCTAAATCCCTCCAAGAATGTTAAAGTACACAAAACTACCTATAGTAGTTCTTGTTCTTTCAGTATGACCCTGGCAATCCAGAGCTACAAAAGGCTAGTGAGCATCAGAATATTTCAATTTAAGGATCACTACTGGAAATGAGCTTGATTGCTTTATAAGTTATAAATATCAAGAAAGCTCTTTAGCTACTTTTATCTAAAAGGAAAACAAACAAACAAACAAAACAGGTCCAAAAAGTTACACAAAGGTCTTTAGTAAATTTTAAGTAATATCTGACTTATTTCTTTTTAAACATTTGCTGTACCCAATTTCACCCTGCTCATCAACAGACATGGATAATCTAAAATAATTTTTATACAAAGGTATTATATTCTATAACACAGGCTTTCATGATGAACACAGAAGTCAATTTTAAAATTCTGATCTACCTGTTTCTTACGGAATATTTTAGACAATTTATTTCAGAAAACATTAGAAGTAAATGTTCAGATTTTAAAAAATACTGTGTTTGTCTACATGAGTTTATGTATACAACATGTGTGCAGTGCCTAGAGAATCTAGAAGAGGGCATCAGATCCCCTGAAACTGGAGTTACAGGCAGTTATGAGGCACCATGCTGATGCTGGAACTGAACCCAGGTCCTCTGAAAGAACAACAAGCATTCTCAACCCCTGAGCCATCGCTCCAGCTCTAAAAGCTTACACTTTTTAATTATCATTATGGACAATTAGCACAATTTCAAAAGTCTTCAATATTTAATTCTTTGCTAGCTAAAAACTGCTCCCAAGTGTTTTCAATGAACCCATTGAAAGGCAGACAGATATTCTTATGGGATTACAAGCAGAAAACCTACATGAGAAGAATAGTTTGACACCTTAGTTATGTCACAACATAAACAAGGTACCTACCAGGCTACTTGACTTACCAAGTTTAAACAACAGCACACCCAAAGGTCCTCTGTTGAACCTGAGGAAGAGGAGATCACAGATTTCTCCTCTTTTAGGCTTCTGGAAAATAACAGGAGGAGCCATCCACTGCATTTGAACAAGACTGCTTGAAACATCAAAGACCTTATTGAACTGCAGAGTCTCCTTCGGTAAGCAATCTTCTGCCAAGAGCTGGATGTTGATAGGGGACAGAGCAATATCAAGAATTTGTAGCTCCCCTTGGTCGCTGCCAACCAGAAGAATGGCGCCACTGGGGTGGCAGCTTATCAATGAAGGCCTAAGTTCAGCCTGGGCCAGGAGAGTCACACCACGGTGAGCTTCATAAAGAATTACCGAAGAGTCTTCACAGCCCACGATCAGTTTGTCTTCCGTAGAGTTCTTGCAGCAGCTGATGGCCTTCGATCTTAGTGGTATTCTGGTAACTGACACGCAGTGGAGTTTGTTCCGGACAGATTCATAAATACAGCTGTCAGCCATGGGCTCCTTGTCTACACTGACGGAGCACTCCACTGTGAACACCTGATAAGGTTGTTTGGTGCCAAAGTGAACATCCAGGGGACTCCATTCTGTGCGAACAAAACTCAGAACCTGTAAGAATTGTGCCAAATACATTAAGACAGACCTTAGCTTTGCTTCAGCTGTCAAGCACAGGACAGGTTTTTAGTTCAGAATCCACTTAAGACCTGAAACTGCACCTTAGATACCAGCAATAGCTGGAAACAATAGTACACAGAGCTCATAAAGATTTCAGCACAGCTGAAGGAATTGAACTATATGATTTTAAATTTAACACTTAGTTTAAAATAAGTCTGAAAAATCACTTAAAGCTGTATATGTCTAATGATATATAAAAATTAGTAAAGTGAAATTTTATTAAAATATTAAGACTAGCAGAACATGTTTAGAAGTTAGAAAAACCTTAAATGCTTAAGTAATAATCTCTTTTATACCCACTAGCCTTACCAATTTTGAAGTGATTAACAATAAATTATTGCCTAGGTAGACAAAGGTAAAAAGCATTAGCACTCTATTAAGTTTTACAAAATTATTTTGCTATCATAAAAACAAAGTATGACAGATTGCTGTCAATAGAAATAATATGTTAGCTTTAAAATGAGATAAGAAACTAAAAATTAATAAAAAAATTAATAAGTGATATATTTTAAAGCTTGTTAAAAGCATCATTAGTGTAGAAAAGAAAAAGAAATTGTTTTATTTGCCCACAGAAACACCAAAGCAGGAAACATAAGCAAACAGGCTACTCACTTATGTACAAATGGTGGGTAGTCAAGAGTGGGCAGTCAGGAAGTCAGGAGTGGGCAGTCAGTCAGGAATGGGAAATCAGGAGTGGGAAGTCAGGAGTGGGCAGTCAGGAGTGGCATTACTTTGTTCAAAGAGTAAACCAAGAAATGATGGAGAAACGTTGAGTAACATTTTTGACAGAAATTTGAGCTCACTGGGAAGTAGGCTTGGGAAGTGGGGTTGAACACTTGTCCTTGCCTGGGAGAGAACCGTGGGCGGTGGGAAGGTGAACCACTGTTGTTCGTGGTCTCACAGGCCTGCAGTGGGATGGAGGAGCCCCACCACATGTGGTTCAGGCTGAGAAGAAAGCTCAGGTTTTCCGGTTTTCCAATGGGTATTGTGAGCACTGCTGACCTGGTGACTCTCCTGTCACTCGCTCTTGCTCTTTATTCATTTACTCTAGCCGGGCACATACTTAGTGAACTAACTCATTCAAAACTAAACCTACTGTCACTGTATGTCAGTCTCCAGACCATACTAGAGAGAGAGAGAGAGAGAGAGAGAGAGAGAGAGAGAAGAGAAGAGAAGAGAAGAGAAGAGAAGAGAAGAGAAGAGAAGAGAAGAGAAGAGAAGAGAAGAGAAGAGAAGGAGGACACGCACCCATGCAGAAGCTGATCTGTCTCTGGGTTGGCAATACAACACTACTGAAGTCATTTTCCTATATGTGAAACTGTACTAAAGTTATTTATTTAGTCGTATTTTTCTCTCATATATTCCATCCCCACTGCAGTTTTCTATCCCTTCATCCCCCCAGTCCCTCACCTACCTCCCTCTCTCCTGAATCCATGCCTCCTCCATTTCCCTTCAGAAAAGAGCAGGCCTCCCAGGGATAGCCACTGAATGTGGCATAACAAAATCACTAATACTAGGCACATACTCTCATATCAAGGCTGAATGAGGCAACCCAGTAGGAGGAATAAGGCCCCAAGAGCAGACAAAACAGTCAGAGACACCCCACTGCCACTGTTAGGAGTCCCACAAGAGCATGAAGCTACGCAACCATGATGTATATTGAGAGGACCTAGGTCAGACCCATACACGCTCCATGACTGTCACTTCAGTCTCTGTGAGCCCCTATGTATGAGCCCTGCTTAGTTGATTCTGTGAGCTCCATTCTCCTGGTGACCTCAACACCTCTGGCTTCAACAAACCTTTTCCTCGGGATTCCCCAGCTCTGCCCTAGACCCATGAAGTGTGGGACTCTGCATCTGAAGGGATTATTGTTGCAACTCATTAAATTATTTTAGCAGTTCCTTGTGAGCCAAACTTATTTCTGAATGGCACATGTGGCAATGTTATGACCTTCTGAGCAGGGACAGGAATAAGCATTGACCTAAGTTTGTGTGGTAGAGAGATGCGAGTGTCCTCCCATCTCACCCCTCTAGCACCCACTTCTCTGGAGCATCAAACCTCCACAGGACTAACTGCATCCCTCCCACTGAGGCCGACAAGGCAGTCCTCTGCTACAGATGGAGTGAGGACCGCGGACCAGACCTTGTATGCTCTTTGGTTGGTGGCTTAGTCCCTGGGAGCTCTGAGAGGTATGGTTAGTTGATACTATTGTTCCTCCTATGGAGTTGCAATTCCCTTCAGCCCCTTCAGTTCTTCCATGGGAGTCCAGTGCTCAGTTCAACAGTTGGTTGCAAGTATGTGCATCTGTCTCGGTCACCAGGCCATATTCTAACCCTACCTCCATAAATGTTTTCCATCCTCAACCAGTGGGTATGTTATGACATTTAGTGTCCTGTTTTAGGTATTTAGTCATATGTCCTCATTTTCACTATAAGCTTAAAATACAACTATGTTGTGGTTTTCACATTGTTCTATACCCGTGAAGGAGGAAAAACTACTAATGGTAAGTTCACTGTAACCATTTGAAAGCTAGAAATGAAATGCAAGCAAAACACTGCAGTGCTGGTAGAAGTACACCTCTAGAGGGCTGGCGGCTTTCTAACAGAACCCTTCAGGCATACTAGATATTTAAACTGAAGGAGACTGGAGATGCTGAGGGCTATGAGATACTGAGGAAAGTATGAACTCACAGCAAGACAGCCTCTTTAATAAAAGGGACCAGTAAGGGTGGCAGCAGTCTCCAAGTTTCAAGGCAGGCTAAGGGTTCAGGGTTTATGGAGTCAGGTTTCCAAATTTTTGTTTGTTGGTTTGGTTTGGTTTGTTTGGTGGTGGTGGTGGCTGGTACTGGGATTTTGTTTTTGTTTTTGTTTTTTGTTTTGGTTGTTGTTTTTGTCTCTACCAGCTCGTGAGACGCTCTCTGACAGGACTCAGGCCATGCTTCACTGCTATTGTTGATATCCACTTAACGGAAAAATATTTTGCAGAGTATAACTAAGAATACCACTGGCTTGGGTGTGGTTTGACAGTGAAAGACTGGCTTGAAATCAATGAGAGCCCAGGTTTGAGCCCACACTACAAAACAAAACAAAACAAAGCAGAAACAGAAGTCCCACTAAAGTTTAAAGATAAACAAAACAAAAAACACAAACAAATAAAAACACTACTTGAGATACATAACTTTTGGTTTCAAAGTATTGTGCTACATTTAAGATTTATTTTCTTTCTAACTTTCGTGTGTTGAGTTGGGGTGGGGCTATGTACATGTGTGGAGTTCAAGTCCCAGGCAACCTGTGAGCCTCCCAACACAGGCCTGGACCTAGGCTGCAGCCCTCTGTGGGAGCAGACCCAGCTTTCAATGACTGAGCTAACTCTCCAACCCTGGGCCATGCTACGCTTCATACACATCTTAACCATTTCAGTACTACAAAATGGGTACCATAAGTTTATATTCTGGGGGTAAGAACTATAATGGTCAGAGAGGTGGGATATTGATAACCTATCAATGTCTCAGCAGGATACCCTGTGATCAGAGGAAGAGAATGAGATTCACAGCATCAATAGCCTTACATATGCAGAAGGAGTCCCCAGAAAGGGAAGAAGAAAGAGGTGAAGAGCGTTGCATGTGCTGAGTTCTGCCAGCCCTGCATTCTAAGGGCCATTGTGCATAGTGTGACTCCAGAAATTTGGAAGAAGTCCTGGTAGATGTTTGTCCTTAAGAATGCTTCATTCTTAGGTCAGTTAAATTGTTCTGAAAATAGTGTACTCTTGAAATGTGAATGGTAAATTATCTTTAAAATAAAACAAAACTGCCCCCTCAAAACAAAAACTATACAAATAAAGCTAATATTGCCTATCTACCACTATTCTCTACTATAGTACTTTGGACTCTTTTGACAGAATTATGTAAAGAACAGATGGAGTTGTGTTTATAGTTCTCAGAATGATCTGTTAACATGAATAGCCAAAATACATATATGTTAAAAGTATTTTATCTACTTGGCTGTAGCATTTGATCCTAATTGAACCCAACTGTCCCTCTAAGGTCAACACCAGGGAGGAGAAGCAGCACCTGAGCCCCAGTTCGAGTCCTAAGGTCCTGGGCAAGCTCACCTCCTACATCTTTAGTTTTTCTTCTGAAAAGGTTGTATTCACATACATTGTGGGGTTGCTGCAGAATTAAAAATAACAAGTAATATGCAAGGGACAAAAGCATCTCAATAGTCACTTTACTGTTGGTCCTAAAAAGCAAGCCTGGTTCCTTAGCAAGGTCTGCAGACAACACAACAAAGGAAAGGCACTGATCACTGAATAAGATCTGTATTTCTCACTTAGGACTTATAGTTTATGCTTATCTACACGTGGAAGAACATTTACACACAGAGAAGACATGGATTCAAAGCCTATATAGTCAGTGCATTTTGACTATTTATGAGACTTATCACTGTACTTGGTATATGACAATGGCTCAATAAGTCACTGAATACATTTTAAATAAGAGAAAATTACTGAGGGATAAAAAAGAAAAGATTCAAAATTTGATAAGTCAGAAGAAAGTCTGAAAATCCAAGGCAATGCTCTCCGCCTTCAGATGAAGACAAAACCACAACAAACGAACGAACATGAAGAAAGCCAGAGAAAAAAAAATCTGCAATTTTTCTTTTCAGGGGGCAGTTTTATTTGGGTTATTTTAAATGGTCAATGCCAATGAAGAGTATCTGACATCAGAGGAAAATAAGTAGGGGAGATTTTCTTTCCAAAACAGGGTTGATCATGGCCCAGTATTTATGTGCATGTTTGTGCGTGTGTGTACACTAAAACTGTGTAGTAGAAAATGTTAAAAATGTAAAAATTCAGGCTAAGAAATAGCAGAAGAAACAATCAGGTAATTTTCTAAAATTTCCTAAAGAAAATGGTTTTAGCCAAGTTGAAATCAGTCTGCTTTCAGTTAAACCAGCTGAAGGTTCATTATGGTGAACCTTCATTTTCATTCTTTAAAGAAAGCTAACTTTGTCAGGGAATGGTGGCACACACACATATAATCCCAGGTTTTGTAGGGAAAAACAGCAAGGTCAGGAATTGAAGGTCATCCCTCAGCTAAAAAGCAAGTTCCTAGAGAATTCTAAAGGCACTACACACACACACACACACACACACACACACACACACACAAACACACACACACACACACACACACACAAATCAGAAAATAATTAGATAAAATTCACCCAAGAACAGTATTGGAAAAGAAAGCCATATCAGCCAGTATTACTGATGACCATTCAAAAAAGATAGCTTCAAACTCAGAAAGAACAAAAAGCAGAAAATAAATCATAGTGAATTAGGGGCTGGCTCAAATCTTTAAATTTCATGTTCAGCTAGAGAGGGTATCTCTCATGAATCTTTTAAAAGTCACCCAATATGCAAATCAAGAAAATTATTTAAAGAGAGGCCTCTTCTGGCACTGAAGCCTTCACCAGTAGGTAAACAGGTTACTTAAAAGATTATGCAGCAGCCAGAAGTTCTTAGCTTATCACTAGGATTTATTCTGAAATCTACATTCTCTCCATCACTTTGCAGAATTTTTAGGAACAGAAGATAAAAAGTACATTTTATTTTTACTTCTTTTTATGAAACATTCAACACACACATAAAAGTGGAGAGAAAAATATGTGAAAAACAGCTTTAGGAAATACTATCTTTTTGCCTCAATTTTAAAAATAAAATATCACATATAAGTTGAAGCCTGCCAGGCCCCATTTCCTTCTATCCCACCCCAGAGGCAACATTGTTATGAATTTAGTATTTATCCTTACATATACTATTATTCATCAGTCTAGAGTAGCCATATAGAACATTGAATCATTCTATTTTATAGGTTTGCATGAATGTTATTAAACTATCTCATACTATAATTTCATTTTGCTCAATTTATCCTTCTCAAATTTAAGAAAGTCACACAAATATAGTTTAGTATTCTATATAGCATTCAACCCTAAAATATGTTTTTATTTGCCTGATTTAAGCTGGTGTGTGTGTGTGTGTGTGTGTGTGTGTGTGTGTGTGTGTGTGTTATCAGGGAGAGAACACAGGGTGTCCCATTTGTTTAGCAAGTACTCTACCACTGAGTTGTGTTTATAGCCTGTTATTTAAATTTTTACCTAGGGTCTCATTCAGTTGTTCAGCATGTATTGAACCTGTGTCAACTAGTCACTAGACTAGTTGAAATTACAGGCAGCCCTGGGTCTGTATTCATCTCTGTCTCTCTCTGTCTCTCTGTCTCTCTCTGTCTCTCTCTGTCTCTCTCTCTCTCTCTCTCTCTCACACACACACACACACACACACACACACACACACACACATATACACACAAATATTTCTACAGGAAGCAAGCATATTTACAACAAAATAAAATACAGACTATTTTAGTTAGAGTTTCTATAGCTGTGATGAACACCATGACCAAAAGTATCTTGGGGGGGGGAACGGTTTATTTCATCTAAAAGCTTATGAGTCAGTACAGAAAACCAAGGCAGACCCTGACACAGGGGCTATGAAGGAGTGCTGTTTACCCTGGCTCAGCCTGCCTCCTCATATACCCCAGGTCCGTATTACCCACAACTAGCTGGACCCTCCCATATCAGCCACTAACTAAGAAAATCTTAGGAAAAATAAGAAAAATAAGGTTAATCTTATGAAAGCATTTTCTCAGATAAGATTCTTTCTTCCAAGATATGTCTAGGCTTATGTCAAATTGACAAAAACCAGCACACAGGCTTAGGGAGAAACATGTCTCTTTTCCATATTAGCTATTGGCTATAATACTGAGGTACATGATGAGATACCTTGAACATGACAAAAAACATCTACTTGTTTCAACACTTAATTCATCAACTATATATTGAAACAAAATATAGTATTTGCTTTCTGTTTTTGTTTTTGTTTTTCGAGACAGAGTTTCTCTGTGTAACCCTGGCTGTCCTGGAACTCACTTTGTAGACCAGCTGGCCTCAAACTCAGAAATCTGCCTGCCTCTGCCTCCCGAGTGCTGGGATTAAAGGCATGCGCCACCACACCTGGCAATATTTGCTTTCATATATAGTGTATTTAGTATATGTTGAATTCTATTACTATTTCTCCTGTGCTTCCTTATTGCTAAACTTGAAAGAGCAGCAGATACTTAAGTTGTTTCTAGGTCTTTCTGACTACTGAGAATGATGCTGTTATACATACTATCTGGGTGTGGCCCCATACACACATGGAGTAGTTTTCCATGTATAAAGGACTCACCTCTAATCGTTTTAGTTATTGCCGTGTTGTTCTGTATCACAGTCTACTAACTTCTACAAGAAGCAGCAAATGAGAGCTCCCTATTGCTCCAGATATCCTATCAAATATAGCATCTAAAATAAGTGAGATCTGGGACAGTCACACACCTCAGTGGGTAACGGTGCTTTCCAGCAACCCTGATGACCTAAGTCTGATCCCCTGAAGCCGCATGATAAAAGAAAGAACCCAAGTTTTCCTCTGAACTCCACATGTGTACTGTGGCACACACACACACACACACACACACACACACACACACACACACAGACATACACAGTCACCCACAGACACACAGGCACCTGCACACACAGAGGCACATGCACACAGGCATGCACATACACACCATACATAAAAATTAAAAGTAAAAAAAAAAAACTCTTGAAAGAAATAGTAGCATTTGGTTTTAAGTAGCTGTATTTCCTATTGTTAACATTTTCTAATTCTGACATTTGTACATAGATGAATGTATAAATGCTAATAGCATTAAAAAGGTTTAGAAAGATAAACATGTCTACTGGGAAGCATGAACATTTTTGCATCTACATTTCTTGGTATGGGTAAGCTGTAACCTTAGATGTTTGTATTAATATAATCTTCCAATCTACATAACTGCTTTTTATAGTAGTCAATACAATATATCAAAGACTTACTTCATCAAAGAATAGGTAAATACTTAATGGAACATAGTAGAAACCCAATGATTTTCAACAAAGAGCAAAGGCAAGCCAATGAAGAAAGCAGTCTTTTCAACAAACAGTTCCCAATAGCTATACATTCAAATAAAAACACATGGATCCAAACATAGAACTTAACACAGAGTTCAGGTTATAGTCAAAAGTTTTATCATATATACCTAATTTTGAAAGTAGCAGCAGTGGTACCTTAATTTTTTAATCTCTTTAAATCTCCACATAGTACAGACAATTCTTTTAGATAGCAAAGCAAAATATCCATGAACAGTAGATTAGGATTTTTAAAAATTATATGCAATAAACATATCATAATAATTTAGACTATTTAAATCAGAGAAATGAACAAAACACCCTTAACTATTAAAATTCCACCGTTGATGTTAGCATGATTATCCTGACAAGGTGTGTATGAGATAGAACATAGAAAATAAGAAATCATGTGATCTAACTCATTCCCACATTCCTGGAAACTGTGAGTTTTTGTATAAAAAATAGGAAATATAGAAGAATTAAACTTAAGAACTCTGTACTATTGAGCTAGCAGTATCAATATGGACATATTATGACTATGTATACAAATACAAATACTGATACTGGAGAAACTTAGACAATGACCAACCCAGAAACAACAAGCTAATGTCCCTCATATCATGAATTAGACTCAAAAATATCATTTTGCCGGGTGTGGTGGCGCATGCCTTTAATCCCAGCACTTGGGAGGCAGAGGCAGGCAGATTTCTGAGTTCAAGGCCAGCCTGGTCTACAAAGTGAGTTCCAGGACAGCCAGGGCTATACAGAGAAACCCTGCCTCAAAAAAACTAAAAAAAAAAAAAAATCATTTTACTTTTTAAAAAAGTAGTATATTCGAAAAATGGCTGATTCTAGCCCAGGACAGGCAATGTACAAAATGGTGTGACCCACCCACACACCAAACAGCAGGGAATCCACCAAGATTGCTGAGATCATAACAGGAGAGAGCAATTTGACTATGCTTTTGCTAGAAAAAAATGGGGTAACTTAATCTTCTAAAAGATATGGTTATAATTTATGAACATAAAATAGAATGCTTGAATCTATGAATAATGCTATTCTAAAAATTAAAACCAAACACCATTATAGATTAGTTTATTACCTCAACAAATGGTAAGAAAATAGACATTTATTCAGGTTATTATATATGGCTGATAGAGGTGTTATTTTACAAAAAAAAGTCTAGATAATAAATGAAAATGAAATTATCTAATTATAAAATTACTATTTTTGTAAATGAATCCATGAAACTTGGAACTGAACATCATTAGCTAACATCAGAAAACAGCTAAGAAAGTAAATGAACCTGAAACTGAAAGAACAACTACTCCAGAGATTCCCACCAAAGCTATAAACTCGGAGAACTGTGTGAGGACACAGAAACGTGTTAAAGGGTGCCATGCATATACAAACAAGACCCAGTCCATGGACACAAGAGTTACAGCAGGAATCTTTTAGCGAAAGAAACAGACAAGTGGAAACTTGTAGACTCTAAGATACACCCTGGAATGCTCTAACTGGATATAATGCTTTGTCTTCTGGGAATGTCCACACAGGTGGAAAAGACCTTATAGGTAAATAAGAAAGGGGCTGAAACTGATGGCAAGTGTTACCTTGGAGAACAGAATTACAGCTAAGATTGATACAACACAGGGAGGTGCTTCTCGGGGCTGCTGACTCCAAGGGTATTTTGCTTATAATAACTCACTAAGTTATGTAATAATATTGTGGTTTTCTTTATATGCATTATATTTTGTGATAAATATAGATTAAGCCAGTATTTAAAAAACAGACAAAGCTCACATTCTGTAAAAACAGAATATACCTATCTAAAAGCTAACACAGGTACACACTGTTGTCCATGGTGTTCATAAATATTCTGGCTTTTCCACTGAAAATATGTGTAATATTTTCTGGATTCCTTTGCTAACTGTACTGTACATTTAGTTGGACACATAAATCCTTTTCCATCACTTAGTCTTAAAAAAAAAAAGAGCCCCAAACAATGCTTCATTCATACAGGACAGTGGATATGGCAGTGCTGCCTGAATCCTAGCTCAGTGAAGGCAGAGGCGAGGCAGCTGGGAGTTTGAGTGATAGCCTGGTGGGAGCTTGGGGGATAGCCTGGTGGGAGCTTGGGGGATAGCCTGGACTACATGAGTAGTTTCAACCAAACTAATAACACAAACCACAAAACATCTTACAAGAAGAAAAATATGTTTGTGAGGTTTAATTTATTTAGACTTAACAAATCCTAGATTGCATAGCTCTGTGTATGTGTCCATGGTTAGTTTGGTAAGCAAGGTCATGCGGTCTCTCAAGAGATATTTTGATGTGAGCACCACATGCAAAACGAAGTATGAGATTCACACATCACAAAAGCTACAACAGCTGCATAAAAATAAAAGGGAAGAATGAGCTGTTGTGACAGTCTTGTCAAAGTGAATGGTAAGAAAATGGTAAAAACTTCTCAAAACAAAGTAAAAGAGTAAAAAGAAATGTAAATGAAGATGTTTCCATATAACACATGATAAGTCATACATAAACTGCTAAAACATGTTTATGTACATGTGTGTGACTGTAGCTGCTGGGTGTTACCCTGGATCTCTAATGAGGACCTGGTGTTTGACAGTTTAGGCTGGGCTGGCTGCTCAGAGAGCCTTGGGGATCCTGTGTCTCCAGCTCCCCAGTGTGAGGATCACACCTGGCTTTTTATTCACCTTGTAAATCAAACTGAGGTCCTCGGGCTGAACTGCAACTGAGCCATTTCCAAGCCCGGAAAATGGGTTCTTAATGAATTTGCTGAAAAAAAAATTCACTTTTCTACATTACTTATCATATATTTTTTCAAAAGAATCATTTTCTTAGATTACATAATTCCTCTTGCTCTGTGCTTCTAATTAAGATAAACAATATTTGTTTAGAACTATGTGGTGTGAAATTGGACCAGGCATTTTCTAATATCCATAAAATAAATTTTAAAATGTTTTCCCTCAGAAGACAGATAATTTGGTCACAGAGAGTTGATTTCTGCTTCCTTTGTTTTCTTATTTTTGAACAGCTTGGTAAGCCAATTTTCTACTTAGACTCTCTGTTACAACTCTCACTGGCTGCAGTATGTGGGCTTTATCCTTTCCATGGTCTGTTATGCAAAAAGATGGCTTCCGCTTTCATTTTTTTAAAGTTTGCTGTAAAGCAGTGGGTCTCAACTTGGATGTATGAGAGATCACCTAGGGAACCCGAAACAAATTACTGATGCCCCCTCCTGACCAGAGTCTGATGGAAGGCTTCTGGTAGCCCAGTCTCAAAAGCTCTGCAGGCGACTGTAATGTATTACCAGGATATGAACTACTGTTCTAGGATTTTACCACTATCAAAATAAAAGCTTATTATCTTTTCTGATGAGGTCTATGTGGAAAACACATTTTAAAAAATCTATAGTTTAACAGATTAAAAAATTATTTATTCTCTATAAAGATTCTTTTCTCTTTTGGGTTATAACTTTAGGGCTTAAAAGCATATTGTCTTATTATTCTGGTTGTAATCAGAGTTAAAGTCTGTTGCTGTCAGTGGAAGGACACTGAAGAAAAGTCCTGGCTACTACGACTTTAGCCACTGGTAGCTTTAGTTCATGACATGCTAAAAATGTTTCAGTTAAAGATATGTCTTCATATTGAAGGAAAACAATTATTTTTCCCTTAAAAATTTAGCTTTTGCATAGTAAAATTCACAAGAGTTTCTGGAAAAAAGTTTTTGAACAGATGAATTTTGATAGACAATTTAAAGGACCAAATCCTAAAACAAAAGCCCTTGCCAGGAAAATAAATTGCATATCATGAAATAATGGAAGTGAAAGAGAGTATATTAAGCAATAAGTGGTTCAAGGTTAATCCCAGCACTCGGGAGGCAGAGGCAGGTGGATTTCTGAGTTCGAGGCCAGCCTGGTCTACAAAGTGAGTTCCAGGACAGCCAGGGCTACACAGAGAAACCCTGTCGTGAAACAAACAAACAAAAAAATCATGTGTGGGCTTAGGACACGGCTCAGTGGAAGAATGTTTTCACCCAGCATGAAAGAGGCTCTATACTAGTTGATTCCCAGTAGCACCAAAAGTGATATTCACAAATCATATGCAAATTTGTAAAAACCAATATAGATGCTTTTATAAAGTAGATATTTTAACCTTACTCTCTGTAAGAGAGTCACTCCCTGTGGCTCCTACTATAGCTTACACATGTTCTACCTAGGGCAAGCTGACACTCTCCTGTACTTAGTTTCATGTTTGTCTCTTCTTGGTAAAAACCTAAGGTCCTTGCAGGCAAGACTGTTTCTTATTCCTATCATCTGGGATGAAACATGGTGCTTCTGCAAGATCATGCTTAAAGTCAGCTGGCAGAAACACCACAGTAAGTAGAAATGGGAAAACCGAGTCAGTGAGTTAATTCATTGGGCCAGAGCATACACTTATATAAGAAAGCAACACTGGAAAGGCTGGTCAAGACTAGTTTGGATAAAGCTGAGTTTGGTTCAACATATACTAAAGAATGGAGTAAAAATGGCCAAAACAGATCTGCATTTTAGTATCCATACCTGTGCACATTAGAGCCACCAGCAGCCTGGGGTGAACTTATCTGGTTCAAATTTACTATGTTAAAAATAAGAAAACCAAAGCCAGTTAAACTAAGTTACCTACCCAAAGCTAGAACACAGAAATGGGAAAGCTTACTGCAGAAGAATTGGGAAAGGTCCAGTTCTCAAAGAAGACATACATACATATCAGATATGAATTAGGGCCCTTCAATATTAAAAGGCAGCCTAGAGCTGGACATGGTAATACATGCCTTCAACCTTAACACTCAAGAAGCTGAGGCGGGAGGATCAGGAGCTTGTTGCTATCTTCTTACTATCTATAGGCTACATTTAAAAGCCAACCAACCAACCAACCAAACAAACAAAACAACCTGTCTCCAAAATAAATGAAACTCAAAGATTAAAAGTTTATGTAAGTGGAAAAAAGAGAAAGCATACACCTACTCATTTTATCCTAGAACACTGATTTTGAAAAATACTTCTTAAAGTCTGAAAGGTTTAGAGGAAAATATTGGAATAGAGTTGTTTCACCCAGCTAAATCTAATTTTTTAAAGGGAGGGAACTTTTTTTAATTATAAAAAACCCCAGAAGTTTGTGTCTATATGGATACAAAATGAAAACACACACAGGTTCATTCATCTATGTGATGTGAGGGACAGACAGAGTGAGACCATGGACATGGCCTCAGACACCATCCTTCCAGGGCTCCCATGGGAGGTAAGACCCTGGATGAGAGGCTGTGCTGCAGCTAGCCTTCCTGGAAGCTTCTTGCCTCCTAACAGTATGGCTGCACTGGGGTGGAAGTGGGGGAGAGGGGATATCACACCATAGGCATCTGACTCATGGTTAAGGGTGAATGCTAGCATAGTCCCCACCCCAACCCCCTGCACCAAATCTTTGACAAATAGTGTCAGTCGAAGTTTGTTGTAAGTGTTGTTATAATGCATACACTTTTTTCATCAACTTAACTCTACTTTACAAATAAACAGTAACTTGAGTAAGTTAGTAACTCACTCAAGTGAAGAGCATGGCAGCCAGCGCCAGGGCAAGCCCTTGAGCCTACAAGCCTATGCTCTCAATCACCGCATTATTTCAGCCATAGAGTTGTCTGCTTATGCTCGAGTTATGATACATTTAGGATCTCATTTTATATTCAATTTCCTTTTTGAATATTTGAAAATATAAAATATAGGTTTAAATGAATTCACATATATTTCAGAATAGAAAAGCCAGTAATACTAGTTGATTTTTCCCTTCATTAAAATGTTTACATTTGCTTTAGATTTACCTCCAATCCTCTTTGAGTATAACCCAGCAGCAGCATGTTGGCTCTGTCCTTTTCAGAGGAAACTGGAGTCCAAGGCCAAACATCATCACTGACCAGCGGCCACCAGCAAAGAACTAGATCCTGAGTGGAGTTGACAGCTAAGTGACGATCTATTGTCCTGTTGACTGGGCCAGGTATGTCATAATAGGAAATCTAATGGTTAAAGACAAACAAAACATATGAAAATGTTTCCTTTAAAGGATGCAAAATCATTTATTTCAAAAGAAAATCAAAGCATCTGTAAATGTAATACACTCAAGTAAATATGCATCTTCAACATGTGCTTACAAGGGTGTCAGAATTTACCAAATTCTTTTGACACATATATAAAAAAGACATATGTTCAAATTCTCCCAATTTTTAGCAGAGGAAAAGAAAAAGAGAAATGTGAGTTAGGGTGGAACTAGATGTAGCAATTCCAATCAGTACTGAAATGTACAGTCATGGTTGCTTGACAGCATCCACCTACACACAGGGCTTAGGATCAGCTGTATTAAATGACACATTCAGTACTGCTGACCAAGACTGTCTGGCTACTATTTAAGACATAAGTTGTTAACAATGACTGACAACAATAAAAGGAAAAGCAACATGAGGTAAATATCTCTTAAGAGAATATGAGACGTCTACACACATATTCTGCATAAAGGGATAAGCCATGGCGTTGTGCATGAAAGTTTATGCAGCTTCTGAGAATTACACTTCTCTTTCTTAGGAAGGATTTGTCGAATTTATTATTCAAACTATGTTATTTTGGAACATGGTTATTTGAAAACATAAGCACGGCACCATCTGGGTGACACATGCCAAGGAAATATAGATTGCACCGTATTTCTGCTTAAGGAATTAATGGAAGGTTGATAGCTTGGAAGGAAAAAAAAACTATCTTGCCATTGCTGGTCAGCAATAATCGAACCACTTTCTGGGGATTAAGCGCATGGCTAAGCCTACTGGACCAGACACTAGCAAAGGGCAGGGGTCTTCTTATCAGAGAAATGCTTCTGGAGCCAGTCTCACTACATGACAGATTGCTTTCATATTCCTGTCTGCAAGGCAACAAAGGATGGCAGTAATGCGATAATGCCAGAGTGCAATGGGTGTTAAGAACCCGCTGCATTTATGTATTGTATTTAGTAAATAATCAGGCTCATCCAAATTGTGATCTCACCACTCAACCAAGGCCATTAAAATCAAGGTTAATGCTTTAATAATCCTCTGCTATTTTTTTTCCAACATGGTCAAAAGAAACTCTTTTCTATTTGCATGGCCATAATATTATTGACCTCTTCATCCTCTGAATACACATCAAAAAGAACTAAAATCAAAGTAATTACCAGTGTTGTTCTATCATGGTAAACATTTAACTCCTTGCACTGTCCCTCATCTGTTAAACTGAATTAGATTTTTAAAATGTGGACAGAAAAGCTTGCTTGTAAAAGGTCAACACTTTCAGGATATTTACCCTGAAATTCTTCTTGTCAAAATTATTTCAATATGAATAATTAAATTATGATATAGCTGGAAAGAAAAATCAGAATTATAAATACTCAATACACATTCTTGCTTTAAAATACAAATGGGCAATGGTAAAACACAGACACACTGTATGTTCTTAAGTTTAAATACTTATAGTTAGGTTTTTCAATGTGATTATTATAATTTTCTTTTTTGAGAAAAAACTATAATTGTTAATTAAATACATAAAGACAAGTACACATTATATTTGGTGTCTGTCTTGCCACTAGGGCATGTTACAAATTTCTAGATGATAAAGTCATGCTAAAAAATGGGTGATTGGCATGTTTAGTTTTTGTACAATGCATATCAGTTGTTATTTGGTGTTCACTAATTATCATATGTCTCAAACACTGAAGCAAAAAATGAAATTCATGGTGTTTCCTCAAGGAAACATAGTCATACTCTATCTACTGTGTAGTAATGATGCACAGTGCCAAGGCAGAAATAATGTATTAATTCCCCTATTTAAGCAACATAGGCCCAAAGACTAGCCTGTTCTGTATACTTTTTAAGACAAGCTGATGCCCTTGCAATTTCCCTTAGCTCACATTACCACCACCCTTCAGTCAAGAAGACACCACCCACTACTCATCACCTCTAAAAAAGGAACTGTCCTATGGAATTGTAAATAAAAAGGTAAATAACACTTCAGCTAATGAATAGTGATATATTTTAAAGATTAATATTAGGAAAAACAACATCTTAAAATCAATCTAAATTAACTACTTGGGAGAAACAGTGCTATAAAAATGTTAAAGAGAATCTTTATTTTTTTGTCTAAACATATACATGAATATCATAAATTGCCAGCTAGAGAAAAATTATTATTATGCAAATTTTATAGAAGCTCCACAAATCTGGCATATAAGCCAGATTGTATTTTATTAACACAGTGAAAAACTTATTTCAGGTAAGTTTTTCCATGTCAAAACTCTTTCTTATAAGAATAGATATTTTATTAAACAAATTAAATCTTTCCTATGCCACTATCGGCACCATCACAATGAATAACAATTACAAAGTACAGAACTTTGGTACAAAAATCAGCATCCAAGCACACAGACCAACTCCAAGGCACAGGGCTCTCCTTGCCTTTGCTGTAGACACATAAGGGTGGTGTCCATGTGCCCAGCCTTTAAGAAAGCTGTGTATCAGCTCTATTCCCACTGAACAGTGAACTGTCTCAAATCCACGTCACAGAGGCTGGATCAATCTTGCAAACAGAGATCAGTGCTGAAAAGACGCCTTGAACTGAAACAGCCTAGAAAATGCATTAGATGCTCACCCTTGCAGAGAGGGTGCCTTACCAGCAGTCAAAATGTTATGTGGAAAATTTAAGCACATCACTTAAAATAAAAATCCTGTCTTAGTTGATGTGAAGTCCGTGATACAGGGAACAAATTACCTGGAGTTAGCAGAGGAGAAAGGCTGACACACCTCACAGAAATTTCTTTTTGCATTTCCTCCAGTCATAGCTGGGGTGGAATGTGAGGGTCTTACCATTACTTATCATATTCTCTATTAGTCTTTGAAAGACCCTTCTTTCCTTTCTCATGGTGAACCCGGGGAATAAGAAGTGCAATATATAGGAACATTAGCAAACAAGCCAACTTTAACCTCCATGAGCTTAAATATGCCATTGTTAGGCCTTTACCACAGGCGAGGTATAAAGGCACACTCAGACTTCCAAAACCCACATATGCTCAAGAATAAAGACAGTGACGTGAACTTATGCAGTCCTCTAGAGTACCGTAATGAGGGTTAATATGACTATATACACTGAAATTTCTACCTTAAAGTCCAAGGCTGAGAGTTTTTCTAGCTTCTTGTTTCCATCAAGAGAATCCATCTTCTTTGTAAACTGAATAAAACATAGTTTGTTTTGTGCCAGAAATGATAAGATGATGAAACTGTCTGTAAGGAGAGCTAAAACAAAGATCGAATGATTCCAAGTTAGAACAAAGTTATAACAAGTTAATACACTTCTGCCGAATTATTATTAAAAAATGCTGTCAGAAAATAAATATTAATAGAAGTTACTAACATCTCCCAAGTATATGTGAATGATGGTAAAGATATTAGAAATAAACAATAACCATCACATGACAATGAAGTTACGGTATTTCCCCTTTTTTCAGTGACTATTTCCATATGAACTAATGCTTGAGGACACAACCAAAGGAAATATTTGGAAACCAGAGCTCAAAACACATAAGAGAGTCTGGGCATTGTGGCACATATTTAACCCCACCGAGTGGAAGGCAGAGGCAGGCAAAGGTTGAGACTAGCTAGGGATACATAATATGAGCCTGTCTCAATAAGAAAAAAAGAGCATAAGGAAAACAGAAAGAGACTTTTATGTGTATTTATGTACTGTTTCTACATTCATGGAAGCCATTTGAGAAGAAACTGGATTAATACTAATCAGTGCTCTCTACCAAATTAATTTTTTATTTAAAATTCTTTATCTGTAATCCCTCTTTTGAAGACTTACAAACTGGATGAAATAAAATATGCAAATGTGCATACTATATAAATTAATATTTAATAATGAATAGCAACAAAAATACTTCTGCAAAATTTAAGTAGGTAGAAAATATCCCAGGCTATATAAGAGCCATTGTTATATGAATTGTTCCTACGGGAACAAAGAAAAAAGGAAAAAAATTGCTTAATATCTTGTATACTTTTCTCACTCCTCCTCTGGATGCACATGCAGTGCCCAACAGTGGAGAAGCTGGTGAGCTGCCAAGAACTGCATCACTCCCAGGTCCCATGAGAGTGCATTGTTTGGGCACATATAAAAGAAGCACATGAAGAAAGACAACTCAGACACAAGGGTGTTGAACATTCCCTGTTCAATCTAACAGAACAACATCAATAGGAGAGCCCGTCATAGCCACTGCTACGTGCAAAGTCAATGAAGGGTTCCGTGATGAGCTATGAAACCACAACTCTCTCACAGAGTTCCCTTGGCATCACTTGCCTACATGGTGGAGGAAATAACATGCCTACAGTGTTCCCCCCCACCTGTTACTATCAGCACTGTTGCTAATGATAGCTGTTCTGCAGACTTCTTTCTTAAAGCTGTGTGATTATGCCTGACTGTACTCAGAAGTGCTTAGGGGTGAGTACAGTGGAAAGAAAGATTTCCATTCTCACCACATCTCCCTTTCTTATTCAAACTAAGATATTGTTTTTAATCTTTCATGATTATATAACCTGTTTTGAGAATATTTTTATCCCAAATAAACAGAATATTAAAATTTATAGTTATCATAGTTAGCAGAAAAAAAGTAGGTCAGAACTTGTTTTCAGTTCTTGACTCAGTCACTTACTAACTACATAAGTCTGACCATTATCCTAAGTGGCTCAGTTTCACTTTTTTTTAACCTACTAGAATAAAAATGATCATATCTTATATAGTCCCTTCCTTGAATTAAATAGAATGGCACCCAGCATGGAACCTTTATGACTCAAAAAATAGCATTAAACTTCCTACTCAATAAATGGCTTGAAAGTCTTTTTAATATGCTTTATAGCAACCTTGCATGGTGCTGTCACTTAACAGATCTGGGCTTCCCTAGTGTATCTGGCACTGGCTTCTCAGGGTACTCCACAGCTGCCTGTCTCAGCATATTTATACTCGTTAAACATAATTTATTTGGAAAAAATTTAATTGTCAATAACAGATAAATCATTTTTAATGAATGAAAAAAGTTTATTTTAAAACTACATTCCAAACTGTAAAGGAAAGATCAAAAAGTGCTTAGATTCCGAGCCTAACACTTAATGAGAACTGAAGTGCACAGACATTAAATATTAGTTGAAGCCTGTATCAGTCCCAGGGGTTGTAAGTCTGCTATTACAAGCAATTACTTGTTGTGTTTGCAAGTCCCCAGTGGTAATAATTAGTCTACCTGTTGACAAAGTATTTCTCCTGCCCCACTGTTAATATGGGCAATTGATTTGCACACGGGTATAATTACCATCACTGATGGTGTCTGAGATGAGCTTCCCCACCAGGCTTCTGTCAATCACCACTTTCTCCAGCTGAGGCCCACAAAGACTTAGGGACACCAGCACACCTGAACCAAAGAGGAGCTAAAACCAGGTAAGAGGGAGATAAAAAAAATATGCTGAAAATTAGGATCATTTCAAAATTTCTTTCCAATCATACAACTCCCATGGATCTTTTCACATGCATTCAGACCATGAAATTACAAGTTTTTTTCCCTAAAAAATAGTCACCAGCATTCTGAGTATGAGACAGGCAGCTAGAACATTTTAATGCACTCAGAGCAATGATGAAAACTGTCCACAGAAAGTTAAGGTGATCCACACCAATCAGATGCCTAATCTTCTAAATGCTTAAAAAGTGTCCATGCAGAAAGAACTGCTTCGTTTTGTATTCAAATACTGGAAAGGTTATTGTTTATATCAGGAACTTACAGGCTATTTCTTGAAGCTTGGATAGTCACTGCTGCTCACTGAATACATGAAGAACCCATGATTACAACATAAACAGTTAATTTGAAAGTCAAACTTTATTCAGTTAACCAGGTTAAGATTTTATAACCCAAAACATTAAAATAATATAAAGCAAGTCACTTAGATAAAATGTTAAAAAGTTTAAATCATATGTAATGCATGCCATCAATAATTTCACAAAGAAAAATAAAAATGGACAAAAAAAAATAGTGGCCTGTTAGTGTCCAGCAGCTGTTCACAAAAGATGGCTGGATAGAACCGTTATGATTTTACAATACTCCTTTCCATTTGTAGCAGCTTAATTCATTCATCTCCAAATGTTTAAAACTTCTGAAAGGACTCTGCATATGTGTGTGCTTGTTATCTATGAGATTTTGAAATATCAACATTGGAAGAAATTGTTTCACCTTCAAGGCAACAGACTCAAAGCTGATGAATCATGGAATAGCATATGGCATAAGAAGAAAAAAAAAACCAATTGTTAGTAAACTAATCATAACCTGCCAGCCAAACTCAGAGGCAACTATGACTTACACACCACGGGGAATCCCCCGCCCACCTAGACATCATGTCCCAGCTAGTAACTATGACTATCTGTTGAGACGAATTGGGACATGTGTGAGAGAAGATCAGCATGAAGCACCCAGGGGAATAAAGGCCACAGTCACCCTGCTCTTACAACCACTGTCCAGGCGACAGAAGTCTCACTTGTATCCTACTTACAGACTGTTCTATCTCATGCTCTCGACTCCGCAGAGGCGCAGTGGGGGATGGGAAAGTTAACCATCTTTATGAGTTTTTGGAAATAAAAGAAGGCACAGTTGTTCCAGGAGTTGCAAAATACTTCAGAAAATAATTACTCTCTATTGAATTAATTTAGCCTTATTACATATCTTGATAGCAAATGATTCACTATTCTAATGGGACTTTCATAACATGTGGGCTTCAATCCCCCAAATTCTCCCTTCTTAGATATTCAGAAAGACATTAAGCTCAACCTTCCTACATAGTTCTTCCAAGTCTGCTTAACACGTCACTAAAACATGTCCTTTTCTACTTATTTTTCTTAACAAAAATGAATACTGTTCTTAAGTATGTCTTCCCTTAATTTGTCAGTGATGGCTAGATTCTTATGGCTTGACCACATTTATCTTTGTAGTGCTAGGCATATAGGAGACACTCTGTAAATATGTAGAGAAAGAATCATAATTAACTCAGTAACATATTAGAAGATAGATAATCATAGTTAGAGGAAAACTTAACCTTGGCTTCAATTTCCACATGATCTGAATGTTCATTTGTAGCAATCTGTCAATCATGAGCTTTAGCTGGGGAGGGAGCTCAGTTGGTAGTATTCTTACCTAGCATGCAGGAAGATCTAAGTACTTTGAGTTCTTTTTAATTAATTAGTTTTGGTTTGCATATGTGTATTCACATGCTAGTTATGTGCATGTGGCACAGCATGCATGTGGAGAGTAGGGAGTAACTTGAAGGACTGAGTTCTGTGCTCCCTCACCAGGCGTGTCACAGAGACCAAAGCCAGGTTGCAGGTTTTAGGAGACACTTAACTAGCTAAGTCATCTCACCAGCCCCAAGTTCTGAGTTCTGTATCCAACACTGAATAAACCTGGGTACAGTGATGCATGCTTGTAATTGCAGCATGTGGGAGGTAGAAACAAGAGAATCAGAAGTTCAAGGACATCCTTGCTAATGAAGCTGGTTGTTCCTGACCATATCTCTAAAAAACGAAAAATGAAACAAAATACATGCACCATATTGCTGAATACCACTAGTGACCAGAGGTCGACAGCTACCTTAACTGGAACAGCTCCAACTGATTAAAAAACATGGGCAAGGGCATTCTCTTATTTAACAAAAGCTGAATGTTGGTTATATGTCATGCATGTAAATAAATTTAATAGTTCAAAAATGAATCAAATACAATCCTTAAAGGTTGTTATACAGGCTAATAGAGAGAAGATACATAAGTAAGTGTAATAAAATAGTGTTAGCAAATCCATTATCCTGTCTGAATATACATAGGCAACTGGTTAAGGGGTGAATCAAAAACTTGATTAAAATTAAAACTGCTTCAACCTCAGTTTTTCTTCAGTTGCCTCTGCACATATCCAAAGATATATATCTATACCTATATCTATATCTATATCTATATCTATCCATCCAAAGCACAGTGTTTAGGGCACGTGCTCTGAAATCAGTGGTGGCTGTGTGTGTGAGACACCAAGTCACTTAACCTCTCTGCACCTTTATTCATCTCTTCTTCTTCTTCACAGGGTGAGCATTAAGTAACTCTACCAATAGAATTTGTGCTAATGCCTGGCACAGGGCTTACAATGATCGCAGCTATTCCATCATTCCCATGATGAGTTCTCACTGCACTGCTTGCCATCTCTGAAGTTATTTTTTTGTCTGAAATAAAAGTCCAGCCTCAGAATTTGATATGAAACATTGAACTCTGGGTGACTAAGCTGTAACTTTCATTTACTAAGGTTGTATGTATACAATGTGTGTGCATGTGTTCATGTCCCATGGTGAACATCCCATAGCACAGGCATGGACATATGAAGACAACTCTTGTGAGGTGTTGTTGTATTTTCCTTGGGTTCCAAGAATCAAACAGGAGCCAACAAGTTTTGTGGCAAGTGCTTTGACCCGCTGAGGCAGCTCATCAGCATCCAGATGTGCTCTAGCCCGAAAGGGGACCAGCTTTTGTTATTCTTCCAATTTGCAGTATTTTCAGAAGCATATTTACCTTCAAGCTAACTACAGGATCCTTCAGAACTGGAACTAAATCTATCCAACTTTCTCATTTCTTTCTCTGTATTTTCTATTATCACTATCATTATCATGAAAAAGCCCCCCTCTCCTGAGAGAAGCTGCACTACAGTATATGAACCTGTGCTGTGCTATAAAATTCTCTCCAAATGCCCAATTTTGTGGAGGTGGAGAAGAAACATAAAACCCAGAGAAGTCTGTGCAAGAAGCAGTTGATATTGGAAAAGATTCAAAAGGCAGAGTATCCCAGAACAGAAGTGTTCATGTGTCATGTGATCTGTTCTTGGAGATAGGAGCAGTGATTTATCCACTTGAGTATCCCATTAGGCCCTGACACCCTTATTCATACAGCTACTCTTTCCACACATATATGTTTAGTATATTAAATTATCCAGGCACTGTTCTGAGTACTGAAACTACATCTGTGTATAAAACAGGCAATGCCTTGGGGTACCATATCCTCATGGGGCTTGCATTTGAATGTGGATACTGATAAGAACACATAGTTCTAATATAATAGCAATCAGTGATCAGATATATAATAGAAAAAAAAAAGCACACTAAGATGAGGATTCTAGGATGCTACTGTAAGCACATGGTGACTAAAATAAAAAAGCCTTCAAGAAGAAATGCCATGTGATCCCGATCCAGAGAAAGTGAAGGGAGAACCCATCTGTATACCTGGAGAAATGGAATTTAAGGCAGAGGAGCATCTGGACAAAAACTCTGAGGCAGACTATGCTTTCGATGAATAGGGAATGTGGGCCTGTATACACAGATGGGAACAAGAGACAGGGTCCTCACAAACACAACAGTGGCACGATGTGCTCAAGAGCCAGCTTACACTGGAGTCTGTTAGTAAGAAGACATTGCATTTTAGCAGGAATCTACAGTAAGTGTGAGGAGGGGCAAAAGCATGAAATCCACTGGGAAATCCTTATACCCACCCCAAGAGAAGATAAGGACTTGAACCACAACAGCCATGCTGGAGAAAATGATGGGGGCAGGCTTAAGATAGCCCATTGTCCAATTTCAGTGAAAGCCTGTGGGCCACATGTAGCTAAGGACAGCTAGGAATATGGCCCAACCCTATGTGGTAAACTTACTTAAACATTATGGGATTTCTTCATTATTTTTGTAAATCCAACTGTATGGTATTTGAACACAAATTTGTAGACAATAACATACTGTCTCAATGTCCTAGGTTGGATATGCTTGTTAGAGTACCCACTTGGCCTAAGCACTGTGGTTTATTTACTAAGGTAAGGAACATCAGAGGCAAAATTTAGACTAAATACTGTCTATCAAATATAAACAAGAGCCTGGTTTTAGACAAGTTGAGTCACCTATGGAATTATAAGTAAAGATAATCTTGCAAAAAGTAGAGATGGGGCCATCAACAATATCACGACCGCATCGAAACACAGAAACAGATAAGCACTCCTTAAAATGTAATGAAAGAGGAAGAAGTTCAAAGTCTGAGCTCAGGATTCTCAGTGTTCAGTAGATGAGATGTGTGGCACCAAAGAGTGTCTTTTCTGCTGTTCATAGCCTTAGCTGGAAAAAGAATATTGTATATTCCATAGGAGAAGAATTAAACAATATTTTTTTCTTAAAGATTGAGTTAAGCCTCTTAGTGAAAAGAAGTGTGGATACCAGTTAGAATCAAGGTGTAACCACCTTTTTTGATATTTTAAGTGTCTTGTGACTAGAGCCACTCCTGATATCAGCTTTTGGAATATATAGACACACATGAATGAATAAGCTAACTAGTGCATTTTACAAAAGCTTGTTGGGAGGCATATTTTACAAGTACTAGTGCCAAATAAAGTCCTAGATATGGTAGAGGAGATAACTAGAGTTCGGTAAAATATACTCTGAAACTCAGGCAAAGATTATTGCAGCCCAGATCAAAGTGTCACAACTCTGCCTGTTTCACCAAAATGGCTGCATTTACGTCCTCCAAAATGGGAAAGCCTTCATATAATTTGGTAGGACAAGAAGAAAAAAGCCTTCTAAAGTTCTGTCCAGTGGAAGGGGTGGGAGTATTCTGGAAGCTGGAAAGAATGAGAAACAGCAGTTCCAAGCAGCAGCAGGTTTCTCAGCAGCTGAGAGGGAGACTGGCCACCAGCTCTGGCCCAATCTGAATGTCCCTCCCAGCAAGAGATGTTTCTTTCCTCCTCAGACAGGACACATCTTCTCAACCTGCTCTGCCACCATCTCTACTGCCTTTACCGTTTCTCTTGTAGTCTTTAATAAGCTCAGGGCTTTTCTTTAAGAAACTCAGAAATGATTCTAAAGTTGTTCAGGTGGCTCTTCATTAACCTTGGCATCTAGACTGAATATTTAACTGAAAGTAAAATAGCACTTAAAGAGGAAATAGTATCTGATGGTAGCAATAATCAAAACAAAATATAAATAACAAAGCACTGAGTTTAATTTACTAAACAGGTCAAAATCCATATGAGTGCCTCCTGTATACATATGTAGATACAGATATATACAGAGATATACAGATGAAGACTGAATGGTAGATGAGATAACATAAATTGATTACATGTAGATAGAATATATATCTTATTGTAGAGAAAAATGGAGGCTTTAATTAGGATAGGTAACTGACTAAAAGAGGCGAATTATAACCCATAAAGAGAACAAATGAATGGCTGGAGAGATGGCTGAGGTGGCAAATGTTCTCACTATTTGAACATGAAGGTCTGTGTTCAGATTCCCAGCACCCATGTGGAAATCAGGCATGTTAGTGCACCTGGAGTCAAGTATTAAGTAAATGGTTCAAGTAACTGTGGGGGCTCCTTTATACTAGCAACCCCAAGCAATTCCAGTGAATTTAGTATTCTTACTGGGTAAAGCGCACTGCCCTAAATGCATGTGATTTCTATCATATCTGAGTAAATATGAAAAGAGATGATAGGCAGGATCAATATGAAAAATCAACAATTATTGAAGGGACTTCCAAGATAGTCAGGCATCCAAAACAGACCCCATGAGCATAAGAGCCCTACAGAGACAACTGTGATAACCACTACAACCCATGGGGCAAAACTCTAAGGAAACTCATCATCATCTTGATGGTACCTAATGAAGCCCACTCAGAGAATGACAATTTTTACATTAATCGAAATCTACAATGAAGACTAGGGTCTGATAATTTATCAGATACCCTGTAGAAAGTGTTTTCTGTAATCCATTCCTTCCCTCGGCAAACATGAAGTACAGAGAGACACCATGTCTGACTAATCCACTGAAGTACAAATACAACAATGGGCTAAGACTGGTTCTCAAGCCTCCTAACGCTGCTGCCCTTAGGTCATGTTGTGGTGACTCCAACCATACAATTATTTCATTGCTACTTCATAACCATAATTTTGTTACTGTCAGAAATTGTAATGAAAATATCAGATTAGCAGGATATCTGATATTTGCGCCCCCCCCCCAAAGGTTGAGAACTCCGGGGCTAAGGTAACAGAAGAGTTGAGTCATACAGAATTACTTCAGACAACAAATAATAAAAAATAAGTCTTCTAGATAGAAAAGTGTTACCATTAATCAAAACAACCCTGAGATTCCACCTCACACCAGTCAGAATGGCTAAGATCAAAAATTCAGGTAACAGCAGATGCTGGAGAGGATGTGGAGAAAGAGGAACACTCCTCCATTGTTGGTGGGATTACAAGCTGGTTCAACCACTCTGGAAATCAGTCTGGCGGTTCCTCATAAAATTGGACATAGTACTACTGGAAGATCCAGCAATACCTCTCCTGGGCATATACCCAGAAGATGTCCCAACTGGTAATAAGGACACATGCTCCACTATGTACATAGCAACCTTATTTATAATAGCCATAGGCTGGAAAGAGGCCAGATGTCCCTCAACAGAGGAATGGATACAGAAAATGTGGTACATTTACACAATGGAGTACTACTCAGCTATTAAAAACAATGAATTTATAAAATTCTTGAGCAAATGGATGTATCTGGAGGATATCATCCTGAGTGAGGTAACCCAATCACACAAAAACACACATGATATACACTCACTGATAAGTGGATATTAGCCCAGAAACTTAACTACCCAAGATACAATTTGCAAAACACATGAAACCCAAGAAGAAGGAAGACCAATGCGTGGATACTTCGTTCCTTCTTAGAATAGGGAACAAAATACCCATGGAAGGAGTTACAAAGACAAAGTTCGGAGCTGAGACAAAAGGAAGGACTATCCAGAGACTGTCCCACCTGGGGATCCATCCCATATACAACCACCAAACCCAGACAGTATTGCATATGCCAGCAAGATTTTACTGACAGGACCCTGATATAACTATCTCTTATGAGGCTATGCCAGTGCCTGGCAAATACAGAAGTGTATGCTCACAGTCATCTATTGGATGGAACACAGGGCCCCTAATGAAGAAGCTAGAGAAAGTACCCAAGGAGCTAAAGGGGTCTGCAATCCTATAGGAGGAACAACATTATGAACTAACCAGTACCCCCCAGAGCTATGTCTCTAGTTACATATGCAGCAGAGGATGGCCTAGTTGGCCATCAATGGGAGGAGAGGCCCTGGTATTTCGAAGATCATATGCCCCAGTACAGGGGAATGCCAGGGCCAGGCAGTGGGAGTGGGTGGGTTGGGGAGCAAGGCAGGAGGAGGGTATAGGGGACTTTCAGGATAGCATTTGAAATGTAAATGAAGAAAATATCTAATAAAAACAAAAAGTATTTATGCAATATTAGTGCATACAAAAAAAAGTGTTGCCATTATGTTACTGTGAACATTGCCCAACATATGGAACAAATTCATGTCTATAAATGTATCTTTTTATTTCATCTACTTAAATTTAAGAAATCTCCTTTTAGATACTATCAATAAGACAAAAAGGCGACCAACGGATTGGGAAAGAATTTTTACCAATCCTAAATCTGATAGGAGGCTAAAATCCAATATTTACAAAGACCTCAAGAAGCTGAACACCAGAAATTCAAATAACCCCATTAAAAATGGGGTAGAGAGCTAAACAAAGAACTCTCAACTGAAGAATGCCAAAGGGATGAGAAGCACCTTAAAAAATGTTCAAAATCCTTAATTATCAGAGAAATGCAAATCAAAACAACCCTGAGATTCCACCTCACACCAGTCAGAATGGCTAAGATCAAAAATTCAGGTGACAGCAGATGCTGGCGAGGATGTGGAGAAAGAGGAACATTCCTTCATTGCTGGTGGGATTGCAAGCTGGTTCAACCACTCTGGAAATCAGTCTGGCGGTTTCTCAGAAAACTGGACATAGTACTACCAAAAGATCCAGCAATACCTCTACTGGGCATATACCCAGAAGGTATTCCAACTGGTAACAAGGACACATGCTCCACTATGTTCATAGCAGCCTTATTTATAATAGCCAGAAGCTGGAAGGAACCCAGATGTCCCTCAACAGAGGAATGGATACAGAAAATGTGGTACATTTACACAATGGAGTACTACTCAGCTATTAAAAACAATGAATTTATAAAATTCTTGAGCAAATGGATGTATCTGGAGGATATCATCCTGAGTGAGGTAACCCAGTCACAAAAGAAGTCACTTAATATGCACTCACTGATAAGCGGATATTAGCCCAAAAACCTAGAATACCCAAGATACAATTTCCAAAACACAAGAAAATCAAGAAAGACCAATGCGTGGATACTTCATTTCTCCCTATAACAGGGATTAAAATATTCATGGAAGGAGGTGCAGAGACAAAGTTTGGAGCTAAACAAAAGGATGTACCATCCAGAGAGTGCCCCACCCGGGTGGTCCATCACATAATCAGCCACCAAATGCAGACACTACTGCACACACCAGCAGGATACTGCTGAAAGGACCCTGATATAGCTGTCTCCTGGCAGGCTTTGACAGTCCCTGACAAATACAGAAGTGGATGCTCACAACCATCTATAGGGCAGAACACAGGGTCCCCAATGTAGGAGCTAGAGAGTACCCAAGAGCTGTAGGGGTCTGCAACCCTATAGATGGAACAACAATATGAACTAATCAGAACCCCCAGAGCTC
>LR753404.1:563034-574221 GCA_902729485.2 Mus minutoides
TAATGTTTATATGCCCCAGTACAGGGGAATGCCAGGGCCAAATAGTGGGAGGGGGAGGGGAGGAGAGCAGGGCGGGGGTGGGGTGGGTATAGGGGACTTTTGGGATAACACTTGAAATGTAAATGAAGAATTCTCTAATAAAAAAAAAGAAATCTCCTTTTAGCTATTCTTACTATAAACAAAAAATAACTACACTTTAACCCTATGTTAAAGAGTGTTTATAAGAAAGAAAATCGATCACTCATGAAGCATATTTCAAAGCTGGTCGAGTTCACAAAAAGAATAAGGTAGTTTTTGTATCCCTGGTTGTTTTAAAACCTAAAGGGATAAAAATCCATGACTAAAAAGGAATAGTAGGACATACAGATAATGCAGCACTTTGGCATAGTATTTTATCATTTACAGAATCCTTTGCACACATTATGAAGATTGATAAATGCTAGTGTATCTCCTGCTCAGAACAAGCATGCAAATTAAGAAAAATAGAATATGGTTAATCTCTATGCCATACCTCATTTGGTCTGGTTTTCTTCGTTCTATACCAATGTTTTTCAACTAGGGGTGATTTGGGCCATGAGCCAGCAATGTCTGGTGACAATGTGATCACCTGCCTTACTCAGAGTTACTATTTATGCAATAAAACATCACAACCAAAGAAAATTGGGGAGAACGGGGTCTTATTCAGCTTATGGTTTCACATCATAATTTATCATCAAATGAAGTCAGGACAGGTACACAAGTAGGGAAGGGGCCTGGAGACACATGCTGATGTAGAGGTCATGCAACAGTGGTTCTTACTGCCTTACACCTCATGGCCTGCTGTCTGATTTCTTGTAGAACCCAGGACCACCAGCTCGGGGATGGTACCATCCACAATGTGCTGGACCCTCCACCATCAATCAATAATGATATAAAAGAAAAAAGTCCTACAGGCTTGTCTACAGTCTGATCTTATATAGGCATTTTTTCAATAAGGCTCTCTCCTCTCTGATGACTAGCTTGTGTCAAGTTGACATAAAACCAGCCAGTACATTACCTCTCTATATACTAGTCACAAAGCCTTACCTGCAAAGAGTACCTGTAAGATGAGGTGCTGTGGGATCCAAGGTTTTTCTGTGTCACCATGAGGTAGATTTGTCAGGTCTTTAAATACTAGCCAACATTTTTCTCACATCATGATGACAAGCTGCCCTCTATCATGAACAAGGACCTAACCATATGTGTCCAGTGAAGTTGTAGGCAGTGAGCAGTACAGACCTAAAGCCTGTAGGAAGCCTGCTTCATGTGTCCCTCACCAGGCTCAGGGCTATGATGACTAATGCCAGCTCTTAAGACAGAAAGAACCCCAAGGCAAATCATAGAGTTACTGTAGTATGGGATGGAAATATCCTGTCAGGACATCTCTTTGCTGCACTCTAACTCTTTGCACAACAATCAGCCTTCTTATCTATAATTTAGCCTCTTGAGTAATTCATCAGGTGGGAATGCCTCAAGCAAATAAGCAATGTCTGTGATGCCAGATACTTCTCCAGCTGTAAACTGATAAACTGCCATCGCAAATTAATAATAAATCACTTGCTTCTGAGTTTGGCTATTGTGAATGTTGTTAGTACAAGAAAATAAATAGAAATAACATAAGATATAGATAAGTTTAAGGCCGGGAGGTGGTGGCGCACGCCTTTAATCCCAGAGGCAGAGGCAGGGGAATTTCTGAGTTCGAGGCCAGCCTGGTCTACAGAGTGAGTTCTAGGATAACTAGGGCTACACAGAGAAACCCTGTCTTGAAAAAAAAGAGAGAGAGAGAGAGAGAGATAAGTTTAATTAATCAGAAAATTTCTGCCCATATCCAGGATACACTGTAGAAGTGGGGATAAAATTCCTAGTTTTAGATCTATACAAGATACACCATTCCACTTTACTATGAAGAAAAACAAGTGGGATAGGTATATATATAGCACACCCAAGTAGGATAAACATGAGCACACGTCAGAAAGAAGACCCAAAACTGTTAGTAGGAGATGTGAGAGATGAAACTTGGTTCTGAATGGCAGGAAATAAATTTAAGTCTTGCTTTAGTGATTTTTAAAATGATCTTTTTCTTTTTCTAAATTAATCATTCCATTCATTTATATCTCAAATGAAATCCCACTTCAAGTTTACCCCTCCACAAACCCCCTATCTCATGTCCTCCCTCTCCTCCCTCACCTTTGCCTCTATGAGGGTGCTCCACCCCCTCTCTTGCCCTAGGGCATCAAACCTCCACAGGCAAGGGCCTCCCATCCCACTGATGTCAGACAAGGCCATCCTCTGCTACCTATGTGTCTGGAGCCATGGCTCCCTCCCTGTACACTCCTTGGTTGGTGTTCTAGTCCCTGGGAGCACTGCATGGTCCAGCCAGCTGATGTTGTTCTTTCTGTTGGTTTGCAATCCCCCTCTGCTCCTCCAGTCCTTTTGCCAGTTCCCCCACCCACCGAGGTCCCTGAGCTCAGTCTGATAATTGGCTCCAAACATCCACATCGGCATTCGTTGGTTGCTAGCCGAACTTCCCAAGGAACAGCCACACCAGGTTCCTGTCAGCAAGCACCTCTTGGCAACAACAACAGTATCGGGGTTTGGTATCTGCAGACAGGATGGATTGCCCAAGTAGGGCATTCTCTAGATGGCCCTTCCTTCAGTCTCTGCTCCATTTTTTGTCCCTGTTCTTCCTTTGGACAGGAACATTTCTGTGTTAAAAACCTGGAGATAGGTGGGTGACCCCATCCCTCTACCAGGGCTATGTCTATCTACTAGAGGTGGTCTCTACAAGACCTATCTTCCCTTCTCTGCACATTTAGGCTAAAGTCATCCCTGTTAGGTCCTGGGAACCTCTCAGTTCCCTGGAGTCTGGTACCCTCCAGTAGCTATTACTAGTTCCTCATCCCTTACTGCTACATATTTTTATTCAATTTTCTGACCCTCTTTTCCTCTCTCCAGACCCCTCCAGTACCCGATACTGCCCCCCCTCACTTGTTTTCTCCCCTTCCTCTCTCCTTCCCAGGGCCTCTCTCCCCCTACCTCCCACCATCATCCTGACCCTCCCCCACCCCCTGTCAATGCAGCACTGAAGAATCTTCCTGCCTCTTAAGTTCCATCTGGTCTGTGGGTTGTGTCATGGGCATTGTGAGCTTTTGGGCTAATATCCACTTATCAGTGAGTACATACCATGTGTACTCTTTTGTGTCTGGGTTACCTCACCCAAGATGATATTTTCTAGTTCTATCCACTTGCCAGCAAATTTCATGAAGTCATTGTTTTTAATAGCTGAATAGTACTCCATTGTGTAAATGTGCCACATTTTCTGTATCCATTCCTCTGTTGAGGGACATCTGGGTTCTTTCCAGCTTCTGGTTATTATAAATAAGGCTGCTATGAACATAGTAGAGCATGTGTCCTTATTACATGTTGGAGCATCTTTTGGGTTACATGACCAGGAGTAGTATAGTTGGGTCTTCGGGTAGACTTAATTTTATCAGAAACCGCCATATTGATTTCCAAAGTGGTTTTACCAGCTTGTAATCCCACCAGCAATGGAGGAGTGTTCCTCTTTCTCCACATCCTTGCCAGCATGTGCTATTGTTTGAGTTTTTTATTTTAGCTATTCTGATTGGTGTAAAGTGTAATCTCTGGTCATTCTGATTTCTATTTCTCTGATGACTAAGAATGATAAACATTTCTTTAAGTGCTTCTCAGACATTTGAGATTCCTCAGTTAAGAATTTTCTGTTTAAGCCAGGCGGTGGTGGCACACACCTTTGATCCCAGCACTTGGGAAGCAGAGGCAGGTGGATTTCGGAGTTCAAGGCCAGCCTGGTCTACAAAGTGAGTTCCAGGAAATCCAGGGCTACACAGAAAAACCCTGTCTCGAAAAAAAAAAAAAAAAAAAAAAAAAAAGAAAGAAAAAAAATGAATTTTCTGTTTAGCTCTGTACTCCAATTTTTAATAGTGTTATTTGGTTCTCTAAAATCTAACTTTTTTAGCTCTGTGTATATTTTGGATATTAGCCCTCTAACAGATATAGGGTTGGTAAAGATCTTTTCCCAGTTTGTGGGTTGCCATTTTGTCCTATTGACAGTGTCCTTTGCCTTATAGAAGCTTTTCAATTTTATGAGGTCCCATTTGTTGATTGTTGATCTTAAAGCATAAGCCATTGGTGTTCTGTTCAGGACATTTTCCCCTGTGCCCATGTATTCAAGTTAGAAAGAAAAGTTCTCAAATTCACGTGGAATAAAAAAAAACCCAGGATAGTGAAAACTATTCTCAACAATAATAGAACTTCTGGGGGAAATACCATACCTAACCCCAAAGTGTATTACAGAGTAACAGTGATAAAAACTGCATGGTACTGGTACAGAGACAGGCAGGTAGATCAATGGAATAGAATTGAAGACCCAGAAATGAACCCACACACCTATGGTCACTTGATCTGTGACAAAGAAGCTTTTTTTCATCCAGTGGAAAAAAGACAGCATTTTCAACCAATGGTGCTGGTTCAACTGGCGATCAGCATGTACAAGAATGCAAATTGATCCATTCTAATTTCCTTGTACAAAGCTCAAGTCCAAGTGAATTAAGGACCTCCATATAAAACCAGATATGCTGCAGCAGAGGACGGCCTAGTCGGACATCAGTGAGAGGAGAGGCCCTTTGTCCTATGAAGGCTCTATGCCCCAGTGTAGTGGAATGCCAGGGCCAGGAAATGGGAGTGGGTGGGTTGGTGAGCAGGGGGAGAGAGGAAGGGATATGGGGAGGGTGTTTTTTGGAGGAAAAACCAGGAAAGGGGATAACATTTGAAATGTAAATAAAGAAAATATCCAATAAAAAAGGAAAAAAGAGAATAAAACCAGATATGCTAAATTTAAATTTATTTTTTAAATACTTTGGAGTGTTATTTTTCTATAAAATTTTCCTAAAATAAACATGAAGCTCCTAAAATATATTTTCACAAATATGTTTCCTATGTTGTGGTTGTAAAGAATCAGCAGAAATATGTTTCTGAAGAATCAAAATGTTGAAAATCCTCTGACCCTTTCTTCAGTGAAAGGATCAAATAGAACAAAAAATGAGTTGTTTCCTTTCTTCTACCTATCTTAATAGCTCTTCACACAATCTGTTTCCCACATGAGTACCTTGATTCTTCATCCATGCCTAATTGCCTTAGTTACTAAAAAGACCCCTTGTAACAAAAGTATAACCAAGTAATGGATTACTAAGCCCCTATTTTAAAAAAGGAGATAATTGACACACATTGTAAATAGTAGTTTTACTATTCAACCTAGGATTCTCCTGTGAGTAAGAGATGCCTAGGTGTCATCTACTTCTTGTCTGGGCAGGGTCACTGTGAATATCTTACATACAAAAATATTTAATGCAAAATTATAGAAGTTTGAAGAGATGACTCAGTGCAGAAGTGCTTGGGAAGCAAGCCTGAGGACTCAGCTCAGCTCTCTAGTACCCTTATAAATGCTGGTCATGCTTAGCAGCCCATCTGTAATCTCAGTTCCTAGCAGACAAAGAAAAGGACTCCCTAGGGCAAGGTGGTTGGTATTCTAGCAGAATATGCAGGTTTAGGGAGAGACCCTGCCTCTGTGAACAAAGAGTGTTCAAGGTAGACATGGACATCAACCTCTGGCCTCGACATGCACATACACACAAGAATACACATACATCCACACAAGTACTTACATGTGTATACATACATGCAAGTTTATTGAAGAAGTACAATTGCAACAGCTTCTCATTCCACAGTCATTCATTAAGCAGGTAATCTACTAGCTTAATGGCTGTCTTTATTTTTAAAACTTAGAAGCATAACTCAGAATTTAGAAAAGTTTCTTCAAATGTTCTCTGTATCAGATACATTGTCATAAACTTGCTGAGTTCCAGGGCTCGAGTGATGGCTCAGCACTTAAAAATACTTGAGGCTCTTACAGAGGACCTGGATTCAATTCTTAGCACCTACATGGTAATTTGCAATGGCCCAAAATTCCATTTCCGGGGGTTCCAATGCCCTTTTCTGGACTCTGAGGGCACTAGGTAAACATGTGGTACACAAACATACATGTAGGAAAACATACACATAAAATAAAATGAGTCTTTTTTTTTTTTAATGCTGAGGACTATAGTGATGGCCCCATGGCTAAGAACACTGACTTTATTCACAGAGGATGTGAATTTGGTTCCCAACACCTACAAGGGGCTCACAGGCATCTGCCTCCAGGTCTAGGGGATTGCCGTGCTTTTCTGGCCTCTACAGGTTGCTGTATGCACTTCATAGACAAAAATCTCACAAAAGAATACAAATACACATAAAAAATAATTTAAAAAATTATATTGCTGAGTTTCTACACTCAACCTTAAACCATTCACACATATATTTCTGGCTAGTACAATTCAACCTGGGTATTATTATAAATTTCTAGGTTTAAAAAAGGTAGTATATACATTTTTCTATCCTAAAAAAAAAAAAAAGAAATCAAACCAAAATGACAATAACAAATCATAGTAAACATCCAAATATAATGGACTTAAAGTCTTCTGATGATATAATCTCAGAAGTACAACTTTAATCTACCTCCCGAAAAAGCAGAAATTTGTTTTTGACTTTTAAAATGTGTTAACAGTGCGTGAATTATTCAGATTTTTGAACTTAGCCTTATACATACTTGCTACTAACAGTAGCAATTTATTAGGAAATTATAGTCTTGAGCCAGTTTACTGTGTAGGAATTCCCAGTGCTTCTGAACTATTGTCAAATATCAATGGCAAGGAGGAGTCAGAAATTATAAGCTTCTTTAGAAAAATTTTAAACTGAGAAAAATTAATAAAAGAAAAGAGAGACCTGTTATGAAGAGAGAAAGAAGGAAATATCACTTGATAGCATAAGATCCATTATTATAAAAAACAAAAATTTTGTATCATAATCACATTCCAAAAATAGAGTCATATTTTACTATATTAATAAGTTTAAGTAATGATAAATGTATCCATTGATTATCAGAGTCCATCAAACTTTGGACTGAAATTGTCTATTAGGTGAGACTCGGGAATTGAACTGATATCATTAGGTTTGGTAGTAAGCCCCCCTATTCCCTGAGCTATCACAAGGGTCTTCCACAATGCTACTGGGAACCTCAATCAGCAGTTGAATTCAACAGCCACAACAGACTGAAGACACATACTGGAAAAGGGTGGGACTCCTGAAACCACATGGGCCATGGCTGACAGGAAGAGCTACGTGGATCACAGGATCACGTGACAGAATTCAATCCATTATCCTGACACACATAACTGCTCATATTAAAGCAAGTGTGGGCAGGGGACAGAAAATTAGAAAGCTGTCCATAAGACAGATTTTTGATTTTTAAAAAGAGGCCTTAAGGAAGCGAGTATGGTGTCAAGTGGAAGGGGATACCCAGCATGTGAGCCCAGTGATGGAACAGCTGTGGGGTAGGGGGCAACTAAGTATGCATGACAACACCATGGGGAAACCTGCTTTCTTATACATTATTTTAAAACTAAAGTTATAAAGAACAGGCTCATACAGGAACCAATACCTCAGGGCTACAGACCTTGTCTTGTGGCTAATGACACTTTAACTTTCACATGTGTGTTGAGTAGAATAGGGTACAGTGGGGTGGATGGGAATGATTCTGTCTCAGCCCCTGCAGCTTACTCTCAGTGTATAAACATGTAAATTTCCATTAAAAGGTTAGAAATGTGCATCTTCCAGTTCTTGGAGATTTTCTTTTTTACCCAGTTTTGATTATGTTAGGTAGTAGACCTTTTTAGTTAACTTTTATTCCTTTGTAGCTGTAGTTCATAATTAAAATCTTCTTCTTTCCTCTATCCTACAGCATAATGATATTTTAACTTTACCTTTTGATACAACTATTAAATTATCTACTTATTTTATCACACTCTTTATAAAGTGCTTGATGCTGCATGTTTTATTGGGGATTAAACCTAAAGTCTCTTAAGTGCTAGGCAAGCGACCCCACCAAACCATGCTCCCAGCCCTATGCTTTCACAGTCTTCATTTGTAATGAAATGCTTTTTCTCCTGATTATTTTTATTTAGATTTATTTTTACTTTTACTAGTGTGTAATTGTGTGTGTCTATGTGAGCATCTGTCAAATGTATGCAAGCACTCGTGTAGGCCAGAAGACGGCATTGGATCCTCTGGAGCTGGAGATACAGGTTTTTGTGAGCCACCTGACTTGGATTCTAGGAACCAAACTCAGGTCCTCTGGAAAAGCAGCAAGTGTCCTTAAGCACTGAGCCATCTCCCCAGACCCTAATTATCCTTTATTGATTTTGTTTTTGTTTGTAAAGCAGATTGTATTATTATTTCAAGAATGGAATCCCTTCTCTTATTTCTGTAGCTATTAATTTTAATTTTGTAAATTTAGTTCTACTAATTGCATGCCTCCAATTCCTTCTGTTACTATGTTTTAGTCTCAGACTTACATTCCTCATATTTACAGGCAGGTACTTGTCAGTTGTATGGTGATCTTTCTCTGTTACGTTTACAAGTGATGGTTCCTTACTCAGTTAAGCTTTACTGTAAAAATAGTACTTAATATATCACTGCCAGATATCAGTATTGGTACATTTGGCTTTGGGAAATGCAATCCATTACACACACACACACACACACACACACACACATACACACAACAACAACAACAACAGGCCTATAAACAAATAAGATGCAAGTGAACTTCAGCTACTAGACATGGGGAGGAAGGTGAAGCAGTCTCACCACTCTGGATCTTTCTAAGGTCTCTTCCTTTTAGTGAAGCCCTCTGTGGTGGCTTGAAGGAAACTGCTCCCCAGAGGCTCACATGTTTGAGCACTTTGTTTACAGGTGGTAGAACTGTTTGGGAAGGAGGAGGAGGTGTGGACTTGTTGGAAGAAGTGTGGCCTTGTTGGAAGAGGTTGTGGTCACTAAGGATGGGCTTTGAGGTTTCAAATGCCCATGCTATTCTCAGTTCTCTTCCTGTCTCCCTGACTTAGGGTTGTTGTCTCAACATCTAAGTTCTCAGCTACCACTCGAGTGCCAGGCCTGCTGCCATGTTTCCCTCCATGAGGGCCAGGGATTCAACTACATGATGCCCTCCCTCCAAGTTAAATGATTTATTTTGTAAGTTGTCTTGGTCAGGGTGTTTTGTCCCAGCAATCAGTAAGTAAATAAGGTACGCCTCACATTTTTTTTATTATGCCCAAAGCCTTAACATCCAGAAATCAGTTGATTTCCTGTCTACAGAAAATTAATCTATCTCCTTGACTCTTTACACAGCATTCAACATAATCTATTTTCTGTTTTACACTGTTGTATCCTCAATGCTTTAGAAATCTATACCCTTTTAGTTTCTATAACTCGAAATGTTTATCTCCTAATGACATATCCTGGTTCAGCCACTGATTTCAACAAAGTCTCCAACTTGCACTCATGTCTCATATAGCCACTTAGTTTTTAAAGCTAATGGATATCTTTCAATATCATGGCCATTTTCTTTTCTCTGTCCTCATAAGTTACAGCTTTAAAAATTGTGAAAGTATAAGAAAGAGTGAAAATAAGGACACAATGTTAGTAGACTATGTTTAACTGGAAGACCAATGTGTGTTCCATATTTCACAGTGATTGAGGGTATGTTTACATGGATATTTCTGCTCTGCTGAAAAGGACTATTGTGCATATTGCAACTAAAGACGCAAACTTAAAGCTACAAGGCCTTAGTTTAAATGCCAGCAATCCACTAATTGTATAATTACTGTATATCTGTTTCCTCATTGTAAAATGGAGTTAATAAGAACAGTGGCACATGCCTGCAGTCCAGCCAATGAGGAGGTAAAGGCAAGACTCCCACCTTACCACACAGACTCAAGACCAGCTGGACTACATAGTAAGACTCCACTACAAAATTAAAGATCTATCTTTATCTGGGAATAAACTAAGAAAGTAGAATGGAAAAAGATGCCCTAGGCAGGCATGATCCTGGAAATAACTCTAATTCACGGTTTCATTATGTGCTTCATGTACTTACTTTATGTATTATTATAATCTTAAATATTTATAATATGTGCTATGTATAATATTAAATGAATTAAATATGTATATACATATAACCAAAGGAAAACATCAAATGACAAATAATTGACAGTATCAATTCATTGGATTAGATGGTTTATATCCACTTGGTTTTCTATGTTTTACAAATTATCCAACTTAAACATGTCTGGGATTTTTTTCTAATTAAACCATACTATGTATTATTTTGTAAGCGAGAAAATGGTAACAGTAACAAGCTGATGCATACTGGCTAAGTCTCACTGGTCCCCAAACGGCCCTAGACTGTAATATTCTCTTGTTTATCATAATAGGAAATAAGACCAACCCTACAACAAACAAATAATCTTAGTGTGGTTTAAAAGAAATCAATAATCATACAAATATATAATCACACATATACCACACAGAATTTTATAAAGAAGCATTCAATAGAAGACAAACATCTCTGGAGAAATCTTTCCAGAAAGGCTTTCTAAACCATCTGAACTATCTAAAGACAGCATATCTCGGCTGGCATGCTTCCCTTGGCAGAGGTCCTCCTTTTCCTGGGCTAAGTTGGGTCCTTCCTTCAAAGCCAGGTGAAATCAGAATCCTTTATGAAGTCTTAGCCCATAGTTTCAATCAGCAGCCATTCCTGAGTTTTAGATATTATATTTAAAAAAGTAACACCCAATCTCACATTATTCCTTAATTTTCTGATGCTTTAATCATTAGTTTTATTTTTCAAATACAGATATATTTTTGTGACCCACAACAAGTCTAGGTTCAAAGACTAAGCAACTGTAAATGCTCAGCTCTAAATGAAGAGCTATTCATACTCCTCTTTTAATGGTTCAGGATTCACTGTAGAAGAGCCAGAGGCAAGAGATGACTGCCATGAGTCAGTGTTTTCTGGACATTACAGAGGCTCCGCACACATGAATGCACAATGCCTATGACTTCAAGCAGAAGATCTGTGAAAGATCAAGCCAGACAAAGCCCCAACCTGGATGAGAAAGAGGCCATAAAGCCTCAACCCAGTTGAAGAGCTCTTAGCAATGACAGGATGATGGAGGAGGAGAAGGGGGAGGGGGAGGG
>LR753404.1:574321-642144 GCA_902729485.2 Mus minutoides
ACATAGGGCACATGAATTTGGAAGGGAAAGTAGTAAAGGAGACAGGAGATAAACTGACAGGTTTGCCTAAAACATTATTTAGGCATGTATGAAATTCTAAAACAATGAAAAAAAAAATCACATAGTGTTTTCAGTAGCCGCTAATAGTGAAAGATGAGTTCACTGTTGACTACTCACAAACATCCCCTAGACACTTAACAACAACCCTGAGCTTTAGATCAGCAACAGCCAAACAAGAAACGGCCCCTTCATCTTTCTTTCAGACCCTCTGGCTTCCCCCACCCCCTTGGTTTCTACAAAAACACCGCACTTTCCACAGTTCCTCATTATCCTGACTGATGTTTCTTCCTATTCTTCTGCTGGGTTGTTTTTTCCTTATTCACTAAATAGATGCTACTTGGTTCTCAGATTTTCTCCCAAGATATCCTCCATCCCTTATGTAAGGAAGGACCAAGCTGTCTTTCAAAGCATCACTCTATTCTCTATTCTTACAACTGCTTTCCCCAAACAAACCTGCTCCATTACTATTTAGACACTCCCACTTATCCTCTTCTTGTCTTTAAGGCTTCCCAGAGTTTATACTCCTATTGAAGTCTAGTAAGATAAGAACTTCTCTGTAAACTGTTAATATTTTAGATTATATACTGATGTTCCTAGCTTCTCTGGCTTCTCCTGATGTTTACAATATAGCATTCATTAGTCTTTGTGGATTAATGTGACTTCTTCCTTTCCACCTAAAGTATAGCACCTCTTACCAAGGTGGCAGACAATGAATATGGTATGATGGGCTGCACATAAAATGCTATTGTTGATACTGATAACATCATGGATTATATTTTACTATTTTTTATCTTTTTAATTAGATATTTTCTTTATTTACATTTCAAATGCTATGCCGAAAGTACCCTATAGCCTCCCCCCGCCCTGCTCCCCTACCCACCCACTCCCACTTCTTGGCCGTGGCGTTCCCCTGTACTGGGGAATATAAAGTTTGTAAGACCAAGGGACCTTTCTTCCCAATGATGGCCAACTAGGCCATCTTCTGATACATATGCAGCTAGAGACACGAGCTCTGGGGGTACTGTTTAGTTCATATTATTGTTCCACCTATAGGGTTGCAGACCCCTTCAGCTCCTTGGGTGCTTTCTCTAGCTCCTCCATTGGGGGCCCTGTGTTCCATCCTATATTTTACTATTTTATGAAGAAATCAAGTTGATTTTATGTACAACAAAAAGAATTAAGCTTACCCATATATAAATGTAGCTGCCACCCCCATCAAAGAAGCCTCTCATCAAAGCAAATGGAGATGGAGACCATCCAAGAAAAACCACAAGTGGACACAATGCAGACACAACGCAGAGATCAACAGATCAGAGCAGCCCAGCCCCAATAGGTATATCTATATCACAATACCTGTATCTGTACTCAGAGGACACTGAAGAAAGGGAAATGAAAAGATTCTAAAACATAGAATACTAGGAAGTCCACTTGTAAACACTTTAAAAAATGACTGCATAAAAACAAGACTGGAAGGACATGTTGTATCAATGGACATATTAATATAGAGAGAATGGGGAAATTTTCACAGGATACCTCCCCTTAGGCAATGAATAACTGCTGGGAAAAGGGGAAATAGCCTTTTGTACAGATGAGCCCCCATATTGGTTATCCAATATAGAGTGGTCAGCCCTCAAACCATATACACATTAACAACAAAGGACTCAGCAAGTTGTATTTGTATACTTGTGTACACAGATTGTATGTGTGTGTCAAACATTTTAATCTAAAAATCAGTGTGTTAGGTTATATATATGCTTAATGAAAATATTTTCAACTAATTACAAAGTAACCTATTGATATGACCATGACCATAGCACAATGTTTTATGGACTTTAACATTCCACAAGAGAGATAAACTATTTAATAGTATTTAACTGAAACTATTTTTTCATTTAGAAAAAAGTTTACATAAGTGGTTTAAGAAAGTCAAAACAGCCCCAATACAGGGGAACGCCAGGGCCAAGAAGTGGAAGTGGGTGGACAGGGGAGCAGGGAGGGGGGAGGGGGGAGGGGACTCTCGGAATAGCATTTGAAATGTAAATTAAGAAAATATCTAATAAAAAATTGGAAAAAAAGTCAAAACAGGAAACTATTAAAATATTCTGTTGATTAAGAAAACAAAACTGAGTATATTGACTAGTTGCTGAAATCAAAATTCTAATTGTATCTTATAGATTTCAATAATCTCATACTAGGAATAGGGATAGTTTTGAATACAAAAGCTCCAAAGACAATTTTTTATATTAAGTAACCCTTGACTTGTAAAATGTTCTGAGTTTGTAAGTGGAGAAAATTATTTTATATGTAACAATTTATAGGTCATTGGATCAATAATATAAACTAAGCTTTGGTAATGACAACTTGTAAATCCTCCTTATTTGACATAAAGATCCAAGCTCAGATTATATCCTTGTTAATCCTTTATACTGCAGTAGCCTCTTCAAAGATTTCTAAACAAGTGGACCTTTTAAAGATTTTTAAAAGAGATTTCAACTAAATTGAATTCCATAAATCCAATTTTATCACTTCTTTAAAAAAACATTCACAGAAGAGAAATGGCCTCATTCAAAGACTGAGAATCCAAATGTTATAGCATGAAGGGTGTCCAGGGCTGGGGCTGGGGCTGGGGATATGGTTCATTGTTTAGGACTGCTTGCTGTGAAGGCAAGAGGACCAGACCACAGCTCTGCTCTCTTAAAACTATTTTTCTCCTTTAAAAAAAGTTTGTATGAGTGGTTTAAGAAAGTCATACATGAAATTGTTAAATTGTTCTGTTGATTGTTTAAGAAGACGAAAAAAAGAGTATATTTGCTAGTTGCTGAAATCAAAATTCTAAATTGTATTTATAGCTTCAAAGCCAAGCATGGCTACATATGATTGGAAGTTCAACATGAGTGTGTATGGAATGGGTGTTAGGGAGAAGGGTGGCAGGCAGATCCCTGAGGCTAACGGGAAAGGCAACAGAGCCACACAGTGAGATTATGATTCAGTGAGAGACACTGCCTCAAAATGAGGAAGGTGTAAGAGGAAGGCATCCAAAGTCTTCCTGGCATCCACATGCTATGCCCCTGCACATGAGTCTGTCTGTCTATGTCTCTCACCACACACACACACACATACACACACACACACACACACACACACACACACACACACACACCCATGTACACACACTCCAGAAACATGTTTTCTAAGAGTAATAAAATCTGCATGGTCAACTGCTGCCATGTTAGGACTGAACATACAGGGAAAGCACTAATAGAATTTAAGCACATGATGTTTGAGGAACTGTTTTGGAACTCAGAGAGGCTGATGAAAGAGTTTAAATTACATTATGACCAAGTGTAATTTGATAAACCCTAATGAAAATTTAACAAAAAGAGCTAACAAACCCTTTCCTTAAACTGAAATTCTAGCCTGAAGACCAAATTATTTTTAACTTGCTATGATATCAGAGATCTTGAGAAATGGAACTCATATACATTTTTTTAAAGATATAGTAAAACTCTTGCCTGACAGATAATGTTATGAAGTCTCCCAAAGGACCTAAAGATATAAGGATTGGCTTGGATCTGTGGGCACAGAGAAAGTTATCTCTCAAAAATATATCAAGAATGTGCTAAGAGTAAAGGTCTATTTTAGAAAAATTTTACCCATCATGAAAATAAAAATAAAACAGAACACAAGATTCGGTAAATCCCACTAGAACTGCCAAAAGTAGACCCTCTGGTATACCAGCCAGAGCCACTAAGGCTGTCTATTATAAATTACAAAAACAATTTTTTGTGAACATTCTGTCATTTAAAAAGAATTTTCTGAGTTGGATGAATTCAATAATGAAAGATATCCTTTCTGTAACATGTGAACAACACAAAAACTTTGACATTAAATTAAAAAGCAATGAAATCTATCTAAAAATGATCATCTACCTGGGATGCTCCACTGCATTTTTTAAAAGACCTGACATGTTCCGACTCACCCCAGGTGATGGCAAGGGTGGAGGCCACGAGGTGCACCTCATACTGTAGGTGGGAGGCTTGCCCTCCAGTCAAATAATTTTGAGCCTGTTTTTGCAGGAAGCAATGGCATTAGGAACTCCAAGTTTAAGCCGAACTGAGTCTAAAACTTACTGGAGCACATCTGATATTCAAGCTTGGAGATCTCATCACATATTTCTATGCAAATGACATTAAACAATGGCATCCTTTTGAAGAGTATTCTAAGGAGAATTTAACAAGTGTTATAGTTCTGAAAATATTCACTCAGCCTTGTAAATAGTCTAGAAAGTAGGAATTCATGCCAGATGACAAGGTAACAGTTAACCTCCATTACTAAAAGGAGAAAAGTTTAGACAAACAATTAAATGTTCTGAAGAAAATTAGAAATAACTAAAATAATAGTCTATGTAAAAGACTATTAAGTTATGTTTGTAACTACTATGAATTTGATGTTAGTATGTTTATGGATAGAAAAATGGGCATAACCTATAAACAAGAATTTTCACACATTTAAAAAATTGTAATGGAAAGGACAAAAAATAAAATTGAAACAGTATATTTGATTCTAAAAATAAATTATAATATTATTGGTAGTGATGATACAAAACACACATACAGATGACTTAATCATCCTTTTTCTCAAAATCCAGTAAAATTTCCCAAGCAAGTGGTATTTTTATGTACATCAGCAAGGCTAAGAAGACATTTGTCCCTTATTTCATAATCAATGTGTGTTAATTATGATGTCCTGATAATGTTCTAAATCTAGGCTTGCTGAGCACAAGGCTGTCCGATAGAACTTGTTGCCGTGGAAATGGTCTATATCTGCATCCTTGACTGCCAGGAACTTAAACTGGGGAGAGTTGTAACTGAGAAATTGAAATTTTAATTTTATTTTAAAATAGCCACATATGATGAGTGTCTACCACATTAAAACATATAGCTTAGATGGTCAAAATTTGAGACTAACTCTGTTAAATTAGGTTTCACTCTTATTTACTTTTCCATTTCCAAAAACATGCTATTCATAAATGTTTACAAGAATACTATACTGAAATTTTTTTTGTCCTATTGTGTCATTGTCATTTAGAAAAACACGCCAGTGAATATCTAATATTACACCCAGATAACCACAAGTAAAAAACACTGCCTGCAAAGACTTGTATCAGTGTTTGTAGATGTCAATACTACCACACTAGTTAATGAGGTAGCTTGGTGGCCTGTGTCAATCTGTCTAATGTGCACTTTAGAATGACTAAAATTCAAATTCTGAAATATCCACTCATGAAAAGTTTTTCCCATTATCTATCGTAACCCAAGGCTACCCATCATTTCATGGCTTTCTTTGGGCTCCACTGCTTGTCAACCATTTTACCTGACAGATGTATTTGCTCTTCCATTTGCTCAGCACACACGGACTGCTTTGCATCAGTTCCTGAAAGACAACAGAAAAGGAGAGCACAGTTGGTTACACGTGTTGTCATTATCAGTTAAAGTGCTTCTGATCTGCAAGGAAAGAAAAAGAAGGCAATCAACAAGCCACACAAAGACCCAAGTGTGTGGCAAGCTCTCTCTAGACAAAAGCCCAGCCATCATCGCCGCGAGAGCCAGCCCTTTATGAAAATTACATCTGTTGAAAGATGTTCTAAAACATATTTGTTTGCTCCCATTTTTGAAACCTTTTGAAAGATACCTCCAACTCCTTCAGTGCATCTCGAAGTTTTTCTGGGCGTCTATTTTTGAGTGTCCAAGGATAATCTCGTGCTGGCAAATAAAGCATGTACAACAGTTAGTTAAAGATGATTTAAGTAAGGAACCTCTGCTTAGCAGTGTGGTTTGGAGGATTAAAATAAGACACCCTGTAATAGAGAGGAAGTGGACTTCAGCTCTGTCACTAAATGACAGTCTTCAAAAGGCTTTGTTACAGAAACAGGATTTTTTTCCACAAACTAATCTCCCTGATTATAATTCTGTGATGACAACCAACAAGACTGAGAGGCCCTTGAGACACTTTGGTAGGCTACGGGTCTAGCATTATATAGAGCGAATGGCCTCATCTTTATAATTTAAGTAATTTTTTTGTGAAAATAGTCAAAGTTCGACCCAAAAGAAATTTCAGCTCATGCAAGTGGCCAACTCAGACCTGAAATCTCTGATGAATAAGTTAACTGTGATGAGAAAAGAAGCTGAACATAAAAGCAATATGTAGAAAATTATTTTAAATGTGACCAAATCATTAAATATTTCAATTCTGGAGATCCAATTTTTAAGAAATAGGTATTATGTCAGGCAGTGGTGGTACATACCTTTAATCCTGGCATTTGGGAGGCAGAGGCAGGTGGATCTCTATGAGTTTGAGGACAACCAAGTCTACAAAGCAAGTTCCAAGACAACCAAAGCTACACAGAGAAACACTGTCTCATAAAAACAGTAACCAGCAAACCAAAAATAGGTGTTAGAGATGCTCTTTGAAATAATTCTCTCAAACATAAACACCAACTCAGCTACAAACCTACAAGGTGTGCCCTACAAATCTACAAGGGTGTGCTGCCTGAAAGATATGCACAAATCTTGTGGGGGTAACCAAACAGTAATCTGATCTGACATAAGGCCCACTCCATGAGATAATAATACCCATTCCTGCCAATGATTGGATGATGGAGAATCTGAGACCAGACATTTTAAGGAACAAGGAGAGAACTAAATACTACTGTTCTTACAAAAGTGAAAAAAAAAAAAAGCACTCCCAATGTCATTCTGCTAAACTTAGAAATCGGTGCCTTGTTCAGCCATCATCAAAGCAGCTTTCTCCTACAGTAGACAGGAACAGATACAGAGAGCCACAGCTAGACATTATGCAGAGAGTGAGAGACCTTGAAACACTCAGTCTTAAATGGGGATGTCACCACCAAATCCCTCCTAGGGCTCAGAAACCTAGCAGAAGAGAAGGTAGAAAAAGGCTAAGAGCCATAGGGGATGCAGGACACCAAGAAGACAAGGCCCTCTAAATCCACATGAGCAAAGCTGGCATGAACTCAGAGATTAAGATAGCAAGACAGCACACATAGTCGGGGCCTCACAGCTCTGCTCTGGGTCCTTTGAGCAGATTTTATGGTTTCTACTTTAGTGTGTCTATGGGATTCATAGGTGTGGGAATGAGTGGGTCTCAGATTCTTGTGACTTCTCTTGGGCTCTTTTCCTTCTGTTTGGTTTGTCCAATTTCCAATGTGTTAGCTTTTGTTTTATCTTATTACATATTATTTTATTGTGTTTTATTTTATTATTATCCCTTAGGAGCCTGCTTGTTTTCTAATGAGAGACAGAAAGGGAGTGGATCCATATGGGAGGGGCTGGAAGGAGCAGAGAGAGAGAGGAAGCAGTAGTCAGGATATATCATGTGAAAAAAATCTATTTTCAATAAAATGAAAAATAAGATAATTCTAAAATCTATGCCAGAATTCAATAACAATATACCTTTCATTTGTTTTAAATAATTTCAATTGAAAGGTTATTTAGGGAAGGTACAAAGTGAGCCTGAAACTAAATATCTTTTAAAAATTAATAAAATTGGGGCAGGGATAAGGCACTTGCCTAGTATATGTGAAGTCCTGGGTTTCACCTCTAGCACCCACCACATACACATGAATACATGGTACACAAATAATACTAATAGCATATTAAACTCATTAAAATACAAATTGATCTTTATACTCTCATATTTAATAATTATAAAAAAGAACTGTATATATAAATGTACATGTCATGTGTGCATATACAAATAATATATAGCATATATAGATATTTAAATTTGAGAGTAAAAATTGCTATGTATCTTATTTCAGCAAATTAATTTGGCTCTATAAACATAATTTTGATGTGTAGAACATATGTACAAATTTTAAGATATGTGTTACAGATAGTAATGCAATATTCTAAAAATTAAATGTCAGTTTAATCACTTAAAATAAGAAAAGAGGGAAGGCTTTTCATATCTAGCCATATTCCAAATAAAACTTTAAATTACATTAGCTTTAAATCATTAAACCTATATAGTGATATAGTTATACATACAACATACTTGTATCTTTGAGACTAACAACAACTAAATAAAATGCTGATATAACAAATCTCACTTTATTAAAAATAAGCACAATAGGATTAGCAAGATGGCCCAGAAGGTGCAAGTGCCCACTGCACAGACTGACAAGCTGAGCTCAATTCCTGGGACCAACATGGTGGAAGGAGAAAACCAATTCTCTGATTTTCACACATATGCTATAGTACACACCAGAACACATAGCCATGCATATACATTCATACACACACAACAATAAAATAAAAATGTTAAAAATAGTAAAATATGTTAATACCTTAGGCAAAATATGAATACTTAAGTGATATCAGAATTTGAGCACGATTTATGATCATTTTCTCACACAAAAATTAGGTGACAGATATATAAATTTTACTACAGAACTTGCATGATTGATAAATCAGGTCATTGTATACATCTTGAACATTTATATTTTATTAGCCAATTTTTATTTCAGATAAAATCATTTATTTAAAAATATTAATTTTAAGTATGTATTTTTACATACTTAAAATACGTAATTTTAAGTTTGTGTTTACATAAGCATATATCCTACCAAAATTTTACCTGGTAAAGATTTTAGTGATTTAAATTAGAAAAACCTAACACATACAATTATTATGTGATTGAGTTCAATATAGAAACAATAAAAATTAGTAGTTATAAGAAATGTGGACAGAATAGCATTCACAATTTGTGCAGAAAATAGTTCAATGGTAACATAATACTCTCTATTATTCTAATAATTTAAATATATGCATAAGGTAAACTTACATTCTGCCAGCCTTTGTTTTTCTTCTAAGTTACCATGCTCTGTTGCTGATACTGTAGCAAAGGAAAGACAGAAAGAGGTGGGATTTGTTTTTATTACAGTATCTTGTATTTGTAATGGGTGCACAGAAAATAGATTGTTACAGACACTGAGATTAATACATGATGCTAAGCTTTAAAAAGGACAGTTGAGAGAGAATGTCACAATGTGTGCTTGCATGCCATAGAAGCCATTTCCTTACTGTGCAGTGAAAAGGCTTATACAGCACAACAGGTGGGCCAATATTCTGAGCTTCCAATCTCATCAAACAGGAAAGGGAGCTGCAGCAGAGCCCAGAAGAGAAGCCGATGCATCTGTCATCAGAGCTCTGAAGTCAGCCTATTAACTGCCATGCTAAGCACACAGGGTGCTCACACAGCCTCCACTTCAACGAAGAACAGAACAGGAAGTAACTCTAGCTAGGGAGACCTTTTGGCCCATCATAAAACTTCTGGGATTAACAGGATTAATCAGATAAAGAAAATTGATCATTCACTCAGAAATGTCTATTTCAGATATCAGGTGAGGATCCGGGAGGCCAGCATCACGGGACCAATGCATTAACAATGCCCTCTGCTGGGGCACCAATAAATACATGTGAATAGACTGTCCTGTTATCAGCCTGATCAGCAACAAAATGAAAATGTCCACATTCTTCTACAACATTTTCTTAGTACTGCTTTATTTTTGACTGATCAGATATTAATCTTAGCATTTTTCTCTGTTAAAAACCTGAAGTACTGCTCTTAAAAGTTTAGACTTTATCTAAAGCTCGTTAACACAGAGTTTTTAATGTTCTACTCCATTTCTTGGAATATCTCATTCATAAAACCAGTTAAGTAGAATAGGTAAGTACTTTACCTGGTGGATCTTTCTTGTCATAGTACTGGTAGACGCCGATGTCTCTATCTATAGAGGGAAAGAAAGAACATTAAATTATGGTAAAAGTTCTGGAGAGTAAAAAGCCAAATCAGACTATATCAGAGGGGGCTGTGGGGAGAGGAGCAGAAACAGTCTCCTTATGTTACTAGAAATAAAATAGCTCAAAAGCATCTGGACACGGGTTCATCTATTCTAGGGATATGCAGAAACTGGAAACTTTATCGATCTAATGAGAAAGTCAGAATGGCAGAAGGAACCACACAGAACTAGAATGGCATGGGGGGGTGGGATTAGTAAAGAACTGAAATCAAGGAAGACCAAGTTTTCTCTTTCACACTTCCTCTGATATTTTTCACAGGGCGCTACCAAAAGGAACTGCCACTAAGCAATGCCAAATGAAGTCAGTGGATGGAAGAAAATGCCCTAGCTGTTGGATTCCGAGCTGTGGCTTGCTTTTCTCCAATTTAGCTCAGAAATCTAGTTCCTATCCTATAGCATTTGGGAGGAAATCTGCAAGAAGAAAAGAGGGATTACTGGGAGCTGTGGATAATTTTTTTATCTGAAACTTGTTTAGAGTCAAAAGGCTTCCAAACCTATTCAAATTCAGACACTCTGCTGGGCTAGGTAAGACACAAGTGAGACTCCGCAGATGTGGAGATTGGTTTAACCAAGGGATTCTGTTCTTGCAATTTAAACAAGAGAACAGAATAATTTTCCTGTGTCTATGAATAATAAAATATCTCTTTTATTGAAGTAACACTTGTTTTCTTCCATGCAAAAATAATTCTCAGTTACTAACATAAGGAGGCTACAACTGTCTCTCATGAAGTGAAGCAGTACAGGCTGCCCCCTAGTGACTGATTGTCTCCAAACTTCTTCAAACTGAGCGACAAAACCAAGAGAAAAACATTAAGCAAAACTGCTATAATTAAGCCTGAAAATAAGCAAAAGTCATATGTACTTGATATACTTGATACTCAATACTCATATACTAAAGCTATATTTTTATTGATTGTGAAATTAAGACATAATTTTAAAGAGTGTAATTGGATGTCAGTTAGATGGAAAACATCTACCAATGACTAAGAGACTGTGGCCCCTTGAGTACTTACAATACTTTGTTAGGCTGAGTAATGATTTTAGGAGTGTGCTCACTTTTTGATAGTTCACAGCATATTCTTACAATCTGCACACTTTTCAGTACATATATTATACTTCAATTTTAAAAGTTTCTTGTTATTTAAAGCTATGAGCTAAGAGCTGCAGACATTATATATGCAAGCAATATTTCCTATTAAAACCCACAGCTTATAATTACAATACCATTTCCTACATCAATATATTTACAACTCCAACATAGATCTAGAGAGATCTTAAGGGACCTTGAATTCCATGCACAAAACTGGCCTTACTGGCCTGGCTAAGTGAGACTGAGCATAAGTAGGACAAAGGAACCCACACAGGAAGACCTGTTCAAGAAGGACCAGGGCTGGATGAGGAAGATGCCCATGCAGTAATCAGATGATGCAATCTGTTAGAGCCTCTGCAGGCACAAAGCACATACACTGGGGATAACAGCCTGGTGTGGAGATGAGCAAGACAAGGAGGTCATCTAACTTGTGCTAGGATCACATGGAGTGAGGGTGTCCACATAGGGAGAGTGGACATAGGAATTCACAAAGAATATCTACGAGGGATTGACTGGGTAACTACAGTTATGGAAGCAATGAGATTCCTTCTGTCTGAGAAGAAGCATCTGCATATGAAACAGAAGAAAAACATTTTCTGAGATAGTTTTTCACTTCTAATGTTAAAGTTTGTTTCTTGTGATATACATTCAATTTTAGGAGATCAGTTCAGCATTTCTTAGCATCTGTATTTGGATTTTGCTTCATGAATCCAGCCCTTTCCTTGGGTTTATTTTCTTTCCCTTTCCTACTCCATCTTTGTTTTTCCAGAAACCCTTTCACCTGTTTTCTTTTTATTACTTGTCTTCTTTCCTGTAGAAACGTTCAGGCGTCTGGTGATTCCCCAGCTCTCTCAGAAGTGCTGCTCTGGACATCTCCTGATGCCTTCCAACCCGGAACAGGCTTCACTGACCAGCCAGGGGCCAGAGTGACTTGCGCAAGACCACTAAAACATCAGTGTAGATGTTTTCTTCTGGGAAGTCGGGCAGTAACCCCAGGAAAGGATTCTATTTCCAAGCTCCTTCTTTCTTGGCAAATATACAGGTCAGAAAACATCCTCGGAAGCGAGGGTGATGAAGAGGGCCTCATCCATCAACACATCAGCTTCAGTTCCTCTGCTTTCAGTTCAGCAGGTCTTCCTCCAATGGCTCTGGTGTCTAGGGTTTGGAGCCTCCTTAATTAAGTATTTCCACTTCATGAAGGTGTCTCATTCCTTTCTGCAGGCGTGCATCCCCTTGGCTGTCAGCCTGGTGCCACATCCTCATCTTCTGCAATGCATACTCCTCAAGTTTCTGCAACCTTCCAAAGTTCTCGTGAACAATGGCTGTCACTGGAACTCTCTTCTCCAGGCAAAAGGTGTCTGATTGCAGGTGTCCTTTTCCTAATCTCAGGTATAGTGCATTTATGCATCTTTATTTTAATTCAGTTAATCTTATTTTAAAAGGGGTTTTGGAAGAAGCAAATATGTATCAAATTTTAAACTAGAAATTTCATCTCTATATACCTTAAGGAAAAACGGAAACATTATATTCATTTGTTATTGTACATTCAATATTAAAAAACAGTACTTTACAAGATATAAAAGTAATGTAAATAAAAATGTATTTCTAAAAAAAATTACTCTGGATAATTGAAGTAGAAGAGTATTTTTATAAGTTGTTTTCTAATAAATATATCTTAGCCTATAGTATTAATAAACATCGTTAAAACAAAATTATATTACTTTCATTCAAAAAACACATACAAAACACAAAGAACACAAATCTACATCTCAGGTACATATTTGAAATGCTTTTAATATCAAACAGAAATGTCTTTTTATGAGCTAGCCTGCAAAATTGTATGACCATATACCAGTTGAACAAGCCCAATTTAAAAAGTTGAAGGTATGTATCTTTAGGATGAGCTATTAGACTAGTAAGATTTATTTCATAACTCAGGCCAAAAAATAAGTTAACAGGGGTATTTAAAGGAAGCTTTTTCATTACCCGGGTTTTCACTGAGAATGAAAAGTGAGACTCCGAGTCTATATGGCAAGCCCATGCCCCAGCTTTGCCTTGTGACAGAGCCTAAGAGACTGAGGAGCCCTAACCAGAGCTCACTTACCCGCAATGTGTAAGGTGCTTTTCAGAGACCACAGGTGTAGTTCAGTCAAGCAGAAAGACATCTGACAGCAAAGAAAATCTCTGTCCTGTTCAAAGTAATTAGGGAGAAAGGGAGTACCAATTAACTATTCTATATTGTCAATTATAATCTAAATCCCTTTTTAAAATAATACTTAAGATATGGTCCATTAGATTAAACATATTTTCATTTATTCAGTTAACCATACAGAAATAAGCTCTAGAAAAAGAAAAATATATTTCTTTTCCTGAATTTACTATGTCATCATTTTGAGGAATGTGGTAAGGATACTATCTATATTTGTGTGTTCAATAATATATGTTTGGTTCCAGCTCTGCATATACATAGAATTATTTAGTATATGAACATCTTCTAAGACATAAGTTTTAGAAGAAGTAGGTCTGCTATGTGGTTACTGAGTACAAGTGCATACGTTTTAATATATGAAGTAAATATTTTAGATACTCTACACATAAACAGACTACAATGGAATGTGCAAGGTAAATGGTGTATAGTTACTATCATATGAGGTACAGTTACTTAAAAGTAAATTGTATAAAACTTCATTACTATTCATATAGTAAGATGCATATCATGATAGACAATCCAAGCATATTTTAAAAATCAGGATAGTTAAAATACACATCCTAGATTTCTTCCTAAGTTTAGGAGCAGGGACAAGTAACATACACTATTTTTTTTTAAAGATTTATTTTATTTATTATATGTAAGTACACTGTAGCTGTCTTCAGACACTCCAGAAGAGGGCGCCAGATCTCGTTACGGATGGTTGTGAGCCACCACGTGGATGCTGGGAATTGAACTTATCACCTTCGGAAGAGCAGTCGGGTGCTCTTACCCATTGAGCCATCTCACCAGCCCCTAACATACACTATTGATGCTTTTAAAAAAAATCTTATAAGGCCTCATCAATTTGGACTGATTAGGAGAAAGCTAGTGAGACCCTGGAAAACGTTCACATTTTACAAGTATTAAAATAAATTTATATAACTTTCCAATATTTGCTTAGAAATTCATATAGCATGTGATATATATTAGAAATATATATATATCAATTTAAACTAAGCACATTTTAGAAAATGCAAAAGTGTTCATTTCAATAAACCTCTAGAAAACAAATGTGAAAAAAATTTAAGACCACTTTTAACAGATGAAAGGACTCTTTAGCTCCTTTAACATTAAGAGTGACTAAAACATTTCCCACATTATTCATATGGGTAATAATCCAAAGTAATTTTAGACTTAATAGAAACTTCCCTTGCCCTCACTTCATCCCCACAGAACCAGGATATAATCACAACCATCAAGAAACACATGTTCTGCAAAGAGACACTATGTTCCGTGGACTAAAGAGGAAAAATGAAAAATGTGGTAACTTAAAAGTGGGACCCAATTCTGCCTGAACAGCAGAGCTGTGAGAAACCTCATTTGAAAATTTCCCATGGGTCTTCAAGAGAAGCACAGGATCTCAATAGTTTCATAATGATGACGATGGATGAGGAGGAAGAGAAAGAGAAGGAGAAGGAAGAGAGGAGGAAGAAAAGGAGGAGGAGATAGTGGTAGTGGTGGATAACACTAAATCTTTGTTCTAAACATGCATATCTCAACTCATTTTATCCTCCTAGTTATTTGTGGCAATCCCGGGACTACAGTGTGGAACTGAGGTCACACAGTCATCTGCTGGTGAAGGCAAACTTGGAACCTGCTCAGGCTCACTCCAGTGGCTCTGTGGGCTCTACCAGTGTTCTGTAGTACTGGTGTGTATTACAGAAGCACAGGAGTACATATGATAGCTTGATGAAAAGGATGCCATGCTCCAAAAGTTAGTGGTAGATATAGGTGGAAAGGTAAACAATGATAAAGTTGAAATGAGTAGGAAAGAGAGCTGGGAAGCTGGCTCCGTTGGCAGATTAGTGTAGTGCTGCAAGCATGAGAACGTAAGTATGAATCCCCAGCACCCAAACAAAACAAGTATGGTTGTCCATGCCTGTGCTCCTAGCATTGGAATGAAGATAGGCAGGTCCCATGAGCTCACTGACTAGCCAGGCTGGCTAACTGATGAGCTTCCAGTTCACTGAGAGCCCTGTCCCAGATCAGAGGAGAAAAGAAGAGCCCTCTTGGTCCTGCCTGGGCTTATGCACAGGCCCACACACCTGCACACTTGCATGCAAGCACCATGCACAATACACACAGAGAGGGAGGCAGGCAGGCAGGCAGGGAGTGGGGAGGGAGGGAGGGAGGGAGGCAAACAGGAGGAAAGCAGGCTGTAGTAATTTTTGAAATGATCCTAAATTTATTTTAAATCCTAAATTTATTTTAAATCCTAAATTTATTTTCTTCTTGCATCAAAATATCTTCAAAGGCAGTTAATGAAGCAAATGACCCCTCAATATCTTTATCTCAGTATCTACCCTGTGATAACCAGATGCTGAAGTCTCCTGCATACGGATGACTTAATGAGTAAGTACTAAACAGAAAAGGTGGTTTATAAAGGAAAAGCATCCTTTTATAAAGAAGACCATACACAAGAGAGGACATTTGAATTAGGACACACAAACGGACTGACATTTCATTGTGTTAAACAAGGATGTGATGAAGCAGGTACATACTCCCTCTGACACTGAGTATTAGTTGTCGCCAACTTGTAAACTATATTACAAAATAAAAACCCTATTCCTCACTTCAGAGTTTATTCAAATGCCAATAACAATAATTTATAGAAATGTGGGCAAAGACAAGGCTGATTAATCTTCCTAGTTGCATAAAGACTATAAGCTATTACAAGACAAAAGTTTTCAGATTAAAGACTATAGTTTTACTTACATACTAAAAGGAAACAACACCTGAAATTCTGTTTTAAGTCAATTCAGTAGAAAAACATGCCACAGCTTTTTCCTGATAACAAAATGGAGGGTAGAAGACATTCTTAGTAGCAGTACACATTGGAGCATTACATATATATGTGTATACATACATACACATATATAAACATGTGTATGCTATAAGTTACATATTTTTAAATTTGGAAGTTGTAAAATAATATTATGGAATTGGGAGAGAAGACAACACGAGCTTTGTAGAGAGCAACAATGTGAAGCAGAGTCAGTACAACCTCTGGCCACAAACTTGTCTTCTAGTTCAGCACCCCAGGATCCTATCAGGCTGTAGTGAGGGTTAATTGACTGCACATGTGCTGCTGCAGATGAGTTGCCCAGGCTAAGCAAACAGCAAGGAGCCAAGGGCTCATTACTCAGAGGAAGCGCACCATGCAAGACAGAAGAGTATCTGTGCCCAGTAAAAAGCAGATATGGGGTCAAGGAGAGATCCACAGAATTTGGAAAAGGATGCAGCAAGAAGCTGAAGTACATACAAGTGAAGCAGATAAAGAGAAAATGATCAGGGAGGCCACAATTAGACTCCCTCATAAACACAGGGCACAATCCTGTGAATCCCCAACTTAAGTGGGGCTTTGCATCAAAGGAGAGAGGGGGAGAAACAGTCAAGTGTGGGTATTCATCCTTTTTTCCTTGAAATTCAATGATATGCCAGGAAAACCGTAAAAAATTGAAGAGTAAATAAATGAAATAAGTAAAATGACTTCAATAAAATCTACAATGTAACTAGATGGGAAGGGAAGAAAGAGACCAAATTAGTACCTTCCTTTAACCTCCAAGAGCCTTGGCATCTTTAAACCCATACAGGTTTTTTAAACACGTTTAAAACATCTTGCATCTTACTCAAGAATGCCACCAGTGAAAAAAGAATGCTGGTAATTTCCTGGTATGAAAAATCTGCCTGGAGGAAGTAATCAAGACTGAGCTTGTTCCATCCAAATATTATATTAGTACAGAAATAGCTGTTTTGAAGTAGGAAAGAAAAGAATTTCAGAAGCACTCTGTATTTTGGAGGAATTGAAAGAACAGTGAAACAGGGAGCCCCCAAGCTGAGAAACTCTAGTCCACTTAGTGTCCTTGTGTGCTTCTCAGGAGGACCCAGGACCAGAACAAAAATAGCTGTGTCAAGCAAAAAATACAGGATCTTGAAAACAATGACTCAAAAATAACAGAAGAAATGACAACCATAATTTAAATTTTCACTCATTTTTAAATATCTTTAACATTGTACTTTGTTTATTTCAATTATACAATACAGTTTCTGTTGTCACAGAAGACTATTTTGTAACTCAAACATTTAGTCTTCATGACTAGATAAATAGTGAGATTTAACTTTAAGATGCTGCTCCATCTGAGGAGGAGCTGGTGGGAGCACGGACATTGAGTACAAGAGGACAGGCAGGTAAGAAAATCCATCCTCCAAAGCTCCCGTGTCTGCAGGCAGGTTTCCCATCACTTCCCTCCATCTCGGTGCATTAGCATTATTACTATCCACAATAACATGCAGAATAGAAATCTCTCAGCAGCGTGCTTCCAGTAATGTTCTCTTGGAAAATAAATATATATTCAAGAAGTAGAGATTACTTACACTTACTAAATTGCAAAATACTTGTCTTCTGCCAAAGCAGTTAGTTCTGCAGTTACCTGTCTTCTGAAGCCAGCTATTTTGACTGCTCTGAGGAGGAAAGAAAGCTTCAGGGCAAATAAAACTCTAATGTAAAACATGATAGCAGAAAAATAATGAAGCAAGAAAAAAAACAGTGCTAGGACACCATGGCGCCAAGGAGACATTTAAAATGGGTGTATAGTAGCTGAATACTCCAGGAGACTGAGGGTATCTTTCTTAGGAACATATACTTGCTACTTATCATATATTTCCTTGAGGAATCTAATTGAAAATATTTAAAAAGAATGATAACTAATAGTATAAATTTAGATAAACCACTGGCTCACTGCATTGTTACAATCATAATTATTTTTCAATTACATAAAATTCAGTGAGTTACCATATAATTACTTCTCTAATATTATTAGCACAGAGTATCATTAAACACTTGTTAGGTGTATTCATGAACATATTTGATCATAGACATATTACCACAGTTTTTTTTTTCCAAAAACTTTCAACACTGAACAAAACAAGCAAAGTTGATGCAAAAGGGCAGGGGAGTCTCAAAATAACAAGACCTCAAACTTGGGCTAATTCAGTGCGCTGGACTACTAGGGACCACTGCTCATTTGTGATCACACAGACTAATTGCATCTAAATAACTGACCATAAAAAGCACTTATCTCAGATACAGGGTCTCAATTATCAAACAGTATCTAATCTGGCATAGCACACAAGACCACTGTGGAATATTAAATCTGCAATATATGCCACTTTAGCAAAATAAACAAAACCATCCAGATGCCAAGTAGATGGAATCGTTTGGTAAGAAGTTATTATTGTTCTTTATTATTATTATTATTATTATTATTAATTATTTTGGAAACTAGATCTCACTGTGTAGCCATCCTGCCCTGGTCCTTGAACTCTCTATGCAGACAGACTGAGCTCAAACTCACAATAGTCTACCTGCTTCTGCCTCCTGAGTGCTGGGATCAAAAGTATACACCATCAGACGCAGCTAAAGAAATAATCATATAAAGTATTTGAGGACTGGCAGAGGACTGGTGCATGAGGAAAATACAGGTTGAAAATAATGAAAGATCAGAACACATAAAGAATTAGAAAAATGCAAGCTTAATTACATTTATTCTTTTTTTTCTTTTTTTTTTTTTTCGAGACAGGGTTTCTCTGTATAGCTCTGGATGTCCTGGAATGCACTCTGTAGACCAGGCTGGCCTCAAACTCAGAGATCCGCCTGCCTCTGCCACCCAAGTGCTGGGATTAAAGGTGTGCGCCACCACGCCCAGCAATTACATTTATTCTTACACTCTTGATTTAGTGAGCAAGTAGCACAGAGAAATCAGGTTAAACAAAGGATGTCTTTAAATGTCAAATTTCAGAATTTGAACTTACGTTTATTAAACAGTGGCTAAATAGTAAAATAATGAAATGTTTCAGGTTATAATTATTGCAAGATTACCTGGAGAGATGGCAAATAAGAAGAGAGAATGAAGTGTGGATACATAAGGGGCCTGTTAGAAAGACAACTGAAGTAGCAGACAGCAAACACTTGAATTGGGGTGGTAATAGTTGGAATGTAAGAGAGAGAGATGGAGAGAGGGAAGGAGGGAATGAAGGAAGGAGAGAAGGAAGGAAGGAGGGAAAGAGGGAGGGAGGGAGGGAGGGAGGGAAGGAAGGAAGGAAGGAAGGAAGGAAGGAAGGAAGGAAGGAAGGAAGGAAGGAAGGAAGGAAGGAAGGAAGGAAGGAAGGAAGGGGGAGGAAAGGAAGGGAGGGAAGGGGGGAGGAAAGGAAGGGAGGGAAGGGGGGAGGGAGGGGGGAGGGAGGACTCAAGTGATCTTGCAAAAAGACAACAGGCCTTGGGCACTCAGTGACAAAAAGCAGATTGACTGCCAAGATGGTTGTGCTTCCACAAAGCCCAGGGGAGCAGGCTTGCCTCCTTCCTCATCTCAAGCTCTGTAAGTGGGCCCAGAACCATCATCCACCACTGTGGTAACTAAGTCCACACACTTGAGTTTTCCTAACCACTGACCTTGCTACTTGGTGTCTTGTTATCCATTAGCTCTCCTATCAGCATGAACTTAGGTTGTGACCACATGTTTTACCACAGTAAAGGACTCATGCATACTATTCTTAGCCACACTTGGTTCCCAGAAACCCCTTACCCAAAACAGTTCCTATTGGCTTACCTTGTCTCACAAGAAAGAGCTGGACCAATGTACCACAGCAAAGGGGAGTCTAAGAGGAGTGAGATTTGCCTAAGTTAAAAAAAAAAAAAGTGTGATTCTGGAAACAATGGGAGATTGAGAATCATCTACGTAGAATGTCTGACCAGCTAGAAAAAAAGAAACAGAATTATAAGTATTACTTAAAATTGACAAACTGCAAAATGAAGATCACTGAGTAAAATTCCAGATGACAATATGGAGATAAATATTGGGATTATTTTACAAGATGATCATGGAAAAAATAATTTAATGAATAGTAAGTCAGGAATGTTATGGAAGTAAGGCATGTCGGAGAGTTATATTGGATCAAACTTGCTACCTTTGAATTTGAATGCAGAGATGATCTCAATATGATTTAATAAGAAATCATGTTTTATCAAGGGTCTCAGAATTAAGCCTGCTACAAAGGGGTGTGGTTCCACTGTTCTGATTTCTGGGCTCTGAGCCAAAAATGCCTTTATTCTAATCCTGCTGTGATAAATTCACCCAAATCATTTAGCCTCTCTGCCTCAATTTCCCCACATGCACAAACAGGGATAATGATATTGACCTACATTTGCAAGGATGTTGTAAGCATTAATTAATGTTGTACAATGCTTTGAAGAAGAGAAGGGCTGAGCATTATAAATGAGCATTACATAACTAACTACCTATAATGTGAGGATTTTATCCTTTAATTTTATTCAAGCAGCAGTTATCAAATAATGAACTACCTGCCTTAGTGATATTCCCCTCTAATGTTTCAAATTATTATGTAAGGTGTAATATAGATACTTCCTGTATTAAAACTGTTGTCCTATAGCATGCACTGAATGCAGAATATCTCTCACAGACTCGTGTGCTGTAAAACAGATGTTCCTCAACAAGTGGACCTTTTTCAAGGAAGTCATGAAGCTTGGAGACCTAGCTGGTGGACAGACCACAGTAGCAGAACTTTAAAGTTGTACCTGCCTCTAATTCTTGTCAAGAGCTCTTTACTTCCTAATCTACCAGAATGTGAACAACCCGTACTCCGAGTTCCCAGAGTTATGGATGGGGCTGCCTCACTACCATGCTTTTCCTGGCACAGTGGGCTTATATAGCTCCTGAAGTTGTAAGCCAAATAAATCCTTCCTCCTTCAAGCTATTTCAACCAGTGCTCTGTCAAAGTTACATAAAATCAGTATAGCATATAAAGTTCCAGATCATTTTGGAAGACTCATTTTAGACTTAAATGGCAAAGGCATATTTGCTTAATAATGAGCTCCTACTCCAAGTATCCCAAAAGGGTCAAAAGGTAATAAATACTTGGGGCTAAGGCGATTATAGCTCAATTAGTGAAATGTTTACCCTACAAGCATGAGAATCTGAGTTCAATCCCCAGAACCCACGTAAAACTTCTGACATGCTGACACATGATTATAATCCCAGAACTGGGGAAGGAAAGACAGGCAGATCTCTGACGCTTCCTGACCAATCACTCTATTGTAATTGCTGTGCCCCAGGTCAACCTTGTCTCATAAAACAAGATGGACAGCTCTTGAGGTTGTCTTCTGGCCTCCCCAGGGATGTAGAGAGGTACAAAATCACCAATGCTTTTATCTCTGAAACTTTATATTTAGTACACATTATTAAGTAGTTGAATGGTAGAAGGAATATAAAAGTAGACCAAACAGAACTAGAAATGCTCCTTACCTAATTAGTTTCACTGTCAACTGACACAGCCAACATTATCTGAGTAAGTCCTATTTGGGGAAGGGCTGGAGAGCTGACGCAATGGCCAAGTGGCTGCTCTTCCAAAGGACCCAGAACCCGCATGGCAGCTCACAACTGTGTGTGTGTGTGTGTGTGTGTGTGTGTGTGTGTGTGTGTATACATGTGATAAGAAACACAGTGCCATTCTCTTATTTTGATATCATTGATTCCTCATGGTCAGGCTCAGTCAACAAAGTCATCATCTTAACTCCTATTTTGTGTTTACATAAACATGTAAATTCACAGATCATTAAAGTAAGCAGTATTAATTATTTGATACATTTTACACGGTGAACTTTTTCTTAAACTGCCTGGTATCATAGTTCAAAACAGCTCTGAATAATGGCGCTTTATATTAATGCTATTGTTTAGCATTTTTCCTCCAACTTTTATCCAACAAATGCACATAATTTTACATGAGAAATTGTCTTAAAGCAAGGCTGATACAGGTGTACAAGTTACCAAAAAGGCCAATGTAGTATTTTCTGAGTTTAAGTAACCTTCAAAATTCCTTTCTCTGGCTCCTAAAAAATTGAAAGGAAAATAATTTTCTTTCTTATTTCTTCTTTTTAAAATTAATTATTTTATTTATTTATACTTCAAATGTTGTCCCCCTTCCAGGTGCCCCCCTCATGAGCACCCTACTCCATATCTCCTCCCCTTTGCCTCTAAGAGGGTGCTCTCCCACCCACATACACATTCCCACCTTTCCCTTCTAGAATCCCCCTTCTCTGGGGCAACAAGCCTCCACAGGACCAAGTGCATCCCCTCCCACTGACAAGGCAGAGACAAGGCAGTCCTCTGCTACATATGTAGTGGGGAACCTTGGACCAGCCCATATAAGATCTTTGGTTGGTGGCTTAGTCCCTGGGAGCTCTAAGGAGAATGGTTAGTTGATACTGTTGTTCTTCCTATGGGATTGTCACCCCTTCAGTTCCTTCAATCTTTCCCCTAACTCTTCCATGGGGTCCCCAGGCTCAGTCCAATGGTTGGCTATAAGTATCTGCATCTGTTTGAGTCAGGTGCTGGTTGAGCCTCTCGGAGGACAGCCATGCAGGCTCCTGTCTGCAAGCACATCTTGGCATCAGCAATAGTATTGGGTTTTGGTGTCTGTGGATGGGATGCATCTCAAGGTGGGGTGGCCTCTGGATGGCCTTTCATTCAGTCTCTGCTGCATTTTTTTGTCCCTGTATTTCCTTTAGACAGGAACAATTCTGAGATTCCACCTAACACTAATCAGAATGGCTAAGATTTTAAAAAAAAACCCTCAAGATCAAACAGCACACGCTGGTGAGGATGTGGAGAAAGAGGAACACTCCTCCATTGCTGATGGGATTGTACAACCACTCTGAAAATCAATCTGGAGGTTCTTCAGATAATTGGAAACAGTTCTACCTGAAGACCACAGCCTCTGTTCTAGTGGCATAAATGCTATTGTGTGCACAAGCAATAAAATCACTTAGAGAGAGAGAGAGAAAGAGAGAGAAAAGAAAAGAGAATATCATCCTGAGTGAGGTAACTCAGATCCAAAAGGACATGCATGATATGAACTCACTGATAAATGTATATTAGCCAAAAAGTTCAGAATACTCATGATACAGCTCACAGACTATATGAAGCTTAACAAGAAGGAAGGCCCAAGTGTAGATGCTTCAATCCCACTTAGAAGGGGAACAAAATAATCACAGGAGGCAAAGAATGGGAGGGACCTGGGTGGGACAGGGAAAGGGGAGGGCGAGGGGAAAAGATGGGTAGGATCAGGTATGAGAAGAGACAGGTGAGAAGCCTAGAGGGCCAGGAAAAACAAATAGAAATATGCAGCAGTGAAGGGGAGAAAAGGGGGAACAGGGGTGGGGGATGGTAGGTGTTTGCCAGTAGAAAGACCCAGAAATGTGGAAGGCTCCCAGAAGCCAATGGAGATGACATTAGCTAAAATGCCCAACAGTGGGGAGATGGGACCTGAAGAGACCACCTCCAGTATTCATTGTGTTTTAAAAGCAAACACAGCATGTAAACATGAAGCCCCTCCCCACTCTGAGAGGAGTCTGAGTGTGTTCTTTCAGAATCCTTTGGCGCACTCACATGTGCACACTCATGCCTAACTTGTATTTTACCAAGATTTTACTGTACAAATATTTTGCTGTTGTTCACTGATCAGCCCAGAAAGGATACTCATGTTCCATTGAATGTGATCATAACTGACTTAACCATTCCCTTACTAAACAGCAACACATTTCTAGCATGTGCCTTGCAAATAATAGTACCATGAAAAGACATACTAACACTTTATACTGTGGTAGCGTCCATAATGATTGTATCATATAAAACTGTCACTCAACACAGGACTTCCTCTCCCCACCCCCATTCTTAACACTTTGAAGCACTGTCAAAGTTTTACACTGTTTCAATCTGATAAGTGAAAAAAATATATTCTTTTACTTCTAGGTTTTATTTTCTTATTCATTAATATGATCAAGCATAGTTTCACATATTTCAAATAACTCTGTTTCCTCTAAGAATTGCCCACTCCTATCTGATGCCCAACTTTTTTTTTCCCATCCTGTACTAATGACATTACAAACATTGGAGAGAATTATCACTTAAGCTTTATAAGCCTTATACATGAAGATAATGAGAAAATACAGTTTCTCTTTTAAAGAACTGGTCATGACCCAGCTCTATGAACTCCATTCAGCTAATAGCCTGCAAAGTGCCAAAAAGATCAGGCCCTCAGCCAGGGATGGTTCTTTACTGCTGCAAGAGCAGGCCATTTGCTACTTCTGGATGAAGCAAACAGTTATCCCTTTCTAAGTTCTCAGAAATCTGTCCATCAGTCTTACTAAAAGAGAGCAAAGGAAACCCTATTCCTTGAAGGAAAAGAAGGAATCCATTTACTTTCATGAAATAAACTGTGGCCAAATTAAAGAAAAAAAAACTTTCTAAGTCTCCTGTTGTACTTAAATTTGGAAAATATTTCTCTAGAGCATTCTTCAAACTGTTTAATTCACTTAGTTAAATAGATCTTGTCAATTTAACATTTTCCACATGGTAAGCAGTTTTGACATTTAGACAGTTTATCAATGGCTTCTTCGCTGAAGCCTGCCTTTTCTTCTTTCTACTCATTACATGCAACAAATTAAATTTCACTAATATTTAAAGATCAGTGCTGACCTTTGCAGAGCCATTTTCTGGGATCCTATTAATACAAACATCTTGTTTGCTGGTGCTCATTTTAAATATTTTGCTACACACAGTTTTCTATTATTCTAGCTCAAGTGCTTCTTTTCCATGACCTTGCAAAATTATCGGTAAAGTTTACTTTGGGCATGTTTGGAAGACTAAAAGGATGCTTGCATAAGCAAATGGCAGCATGGGAAGAACAGTAACCTCCCACCAGCAGCCAGCTCAGGTACCCACCTTGCTCAACTTCAAAAATACGGACTTACTGGTGGTTTTCAAGGCTGTGTTTTAATCACAACAATAAAAAGACAAAATAGAAATGTTTGCTATATGATAATGGTAATTCATTCTAAATTATAACTATAAATATAATTTTATGTTATACTTGAATACATAGAAAAACATGTGGCTTTGAAGAGAAAATAAATTAAATTTCAGAAATAGTTTTTAAGGCTCAGTTAAAGACAAGAGAACACTGAAAGCTCTTTTCTAAACCAACGCTTAAATACTGAAGTAATTTGTCAATTCAGAATTACTGTTTTAAAAAGTATATAAATCAAAGTGATAAAAAATGAAAGAAATACAGAAAGCCTTTCCCTACAAATAGGAGAGACACTGGAAAGTACTGAAGTGCCCTGCAGCTGCACCAACTCAACCTTGTCAGTTTCACTTGTCAACACTTTGATGACAGATTGCCACCCCCTCCTCTAAAAACCAAACCTTAGTAGCTGTTGAAAGATGTGCTTCTTATAAAAAGGGGAGTAGCTCATGCAACTTGATAGTTGTATACTTTGAAATCTTTCGCTTCACACACACACATACACACACACACAAACTTTAAAACTTTTTTCCTGTGGCTCCTGTCAGACTTGGAAGATAAAGAACTCTGCTAATACACTGGGGCCAAGGGTGGATAGCATTTGCAGATACTGCTGAATGCACTTTATAACCATTATTTTATTTAACCCTCAAAGGAGCTAAACCTCTGAAATTACTTGCTGTGTGGGTGTGTGTGTGTGTGTGCATACGTGCATGCATGTGTATATGAAAACATCTTTCCTGGAATGGGACTTTTTCCCCAAGAGTCCTCTTGTATATGTAATTATACCCTAAACCCCTTAATGCACAACCAAAAACAGTGGAGGAGGGAGCAAAGATCCATCAGCTTGCTAGGAGCCATCAGACTGGAAGTCCTCTCTACAGCTCCCTGTGTGGTATTCTTTCTACTCCAACTCTCTCTGAAAGTCATGCACTAACTTTGCGTAGCAATAATAAGAAGGAACATGGAGTTGGGAGGGGATGAGCAGGTGATCAGAGAGCAGTTAAAGGTGGTATGTAGAGAGGTGGATATAACCAAAATATATTGTATATACATGTATGAAATTCTCAAAGAATTAAATTTAAAATATATAGGAAATGAAAAACAGGATTCTCTACCTACTTTTCTCTTAGAAAGCGCCTGGAGAAAGTAAAATATGTCTCTGTTTACAGACAATTTTAATTGGCTTATTTATAAATAATGTAATTGAATTATAGGATTAGAACTGGTATTTTTAGGCACTAAGAATTTTCACTATTATTTGCACAGCAAATATCACAGATGGACTACAAATGAGGTACAATTGGCATGTGACAGCTACTAAGAGAGAAAGATGGGTCAGTTCTCCTTAAGAACATGGCGCTCTCCAGGGTAGGCCCCCTACTCAAGAACATTTGCATAACACAATCTGGACTCTATTAGTTGAGACAGAAGGTGGAGATGAATCTGGGAGAGGTTGAGGGGTGGTGAATATGATCAGAATATATGATATGAAATTCTCAAAGAGTCGAGATATTTCTTAAAAACTCCAATATAAATTACAACTATTTCACAGCTAACTGGTAAATTAAGTTATTACATCAAAAAAGTTTTCTTATCGTTAACAACCCTTGTTTGGTAGCAGCTCTCGTTAACTTGCGGCCCTTCAGTCTCTGTGACGATTTCTTAAGGAAATGCAAACAAACCCTAAATTCTTTTAAGAATTCTGCAGTGAATCTTTTAATATTATGACTGGATCTTTCTTCTGTTTCTTCCCTGATTGGCTGATTTTTGTTTTTACTAATGGTCTGTCACAGAATTCTTACTTAAATAAAACTTTTAGTATTTTGTTTCATGAGTTGAATAGGGAGCTAAATTAGATAACTTAGAAAAGAACGGTCTTTTCTTACTGAAATGAATGCCTATGAATAACCACAATGTTCCCTAGAAGAGATCAATTTCACCTTAACAGATTTAACACAGGCATACATCATCAGGGCTTACAAATGCTAAGAATTTCCTAATGAAGTCGGGAAATTATTATGATCATGTTTTGACCTAAACCCCCAACAATGATCAATAAAAACATCCTATACTTTAGAACCTATACTCCATACCATTTCCAAAGTGTAAACAGCGAACATCTTTGGAACTCTAGTGCATGTCAGTTTCCCTCTGCTAGTATTCAATAGCCATAAAGTCATGAGTCTGACTTCAGTAGCAGGTAAGGAGAAACAAAAAGTTATCAGTTTCATGAGTATCGCTTCATCTTTTAATTATTTGCAGTTTAGTCTAACACATAGTTGCATAGTCTACTTAAACACCAACAGCTAAGCCACCGTGGTAGGCACCTAACTCAGGATATAAAAACTCTCAGGTACCTGTCCTTGAAGAAGACCTACCTTAGTGAGGGAGGGTGTAAGGAGAACAACATGCAATTTCATCACAGTACAGCAAACAAAACAAAGCCATGTCCAGGAGGGGAGAAGTAGGCAGAAAGTTACTCCTGGACAGTAACATGATCTCAGTCACTAAAGAAACAGAAACCATATGCCCATTTTCAGAACCTGCTTTTTCTTCAAAGAAACAAACCATATAATGTATGTAAATTCATTATATCTCCCAAGTTCTTGTGACTACTGTTTACATTTGACAATTTTTAAAAATGTACATATCTTACAATAATGTGTATGTTTATTATAGTGAAGGTTTTAATCAGAACTTGCTATTAACTCAACAATACCTTACTGCCAATGGTAAATCAGAATTAAAGAAATGTCATTTATGTCAATGCTTGGTTTCCTTTGGTTTAAAAACTAGCTCCAAGCGACTTGGCAACATATCCAAATAAAGATGGAGAGAGGGCATGCAGATACTTTAATACACATCCAAACTCACATGAAAATGACAATAAACAATTAAGAGGGAAATCCTCTATAAAAATAGAAACAGTGGAAGAAATAAATAAAACAGCTCAAGAACTCAAAGTGGAAATATATAAATAAAACACAAACTGAGGCAGATATCATCAGGAAAGGGATATAGAATAGTTATTAAGTGGGGGCACTGGAAGGGATCAAGAGATAGGGTAAAGGGAGAGTACAAGATAGAGAGCTAAAATTATGGGGCATATGAGGAATAGTATGGAAGCCTAATACAGTAGAAGCTCAGATAGATAGATAGATAGATAGATAGATAGATAGATAGATAGATAGATAGATAGATTTAAAAAGGTAATTAATTAAATAAGTCAACAAATAATGGGGGAGATAGAGCCCCAACTGGCTGCCTCTTGTCACCAAATGAATCCTCCAGTCCTGGGAATATGTTATATCTAATTGAGTTGTTAGCCTAAAGGGTCTCATGGAAATCCAAAACAATTCATGCTGTTGTCAAGACTATTGGTCGCTGTCCACAAACTGACAGGAAGATCTCATTGCTGAAGACTACACATACACAATTCACAGAACATGGAGAAGTCCAGCTGATAAAATATAAAACCTTCCTCACTACATTTTACAATCTTTGAACAGGAAGGTACTCTACAAAAAATACACTACAAAAACAGAAACACCAACCCAGCCACAAACTCTCTGATCAACAATGGTGTAACTGAAAGGCACAATAGTGCAATGCTGGCACAACTCTTGTGGGAGCAACCAGCCAATATCTGAGTTGACTTAAGGCCCGTTCCATGGGATGGAACCCATACCTGACACTGCTTGGATGACTGAGAACCTGAGACTACATTGCAAAGGGACCTAGGATAAAACCAAATACTAATATTTTTTTTAAGTTTTATGTAGAAATAAAATGACTCCTAATGACATCCTGCTATACTCGAAGATCTGTGCCCTGCTTAGCCATCATCAAAGAAGCTTCCTCCTAGTACAGATGAGACTAAATACAGAGGCCCACATCCAGGCATTATGCAGAGAGTAAGAGACCTTAGAACACTCAACCCTAAATCAGATATCTCTATCAAATCCCTCCTCAGAGCTCAGATAACACTGCAGGAAGGGAGACAGAAAGAAAACCAGAGGGGATGGAGAACACCAAGAAAAAAGGCCCTATGAACCACCATGACCAAAACTCATATGAACTCACAGAGACTGGAGTATCACGCACAAGACTGCATGGCTCGGCACTAGGTCCTCTGAACAGATTTTATAGCTTCCAGTTTAATGTTATGGGATTCTGAGCATATGAATGAGTAAGACATTTTTTGTGCCTTCTCTTGGTCTCTTTTCCTCCTCTTTATTTTATCCAATTGTAATGTGCTTTTGGTTTATCTCATCCTATAGAAGCCTGTTTGTTTTCTGAGAGACAGAAAGGAAGGAGACCAGATTGGATTGTGGGTAGAGGATGGGGGCGGTGGGAGGAGAAGAGGAAGGAGAACATGTAATCAGGATATATTTTTTTCCATACATATACTTTATTATATTAGCAAATCATAGCATTTGAATAGGCATAGAAGGGTATTTAGTGAAAGTTAACATTGCTTCCCAATTCAAACATAAATAGGAATAGAACAGAATTCTTTATTGTTCATTTTTGTTGACAATTATTTGTCCTGTTACATTAAATTTTCACTTTTATTGTAACAAATTAAATATTTATATTCTTTTTTTAAATTAGTCTTTTCCAATTTTATTTTTTAATGATTTTACATACTTTTTTTTGTACATTGGTGTTCTGTCTGCTTGTGTATGTGTGTGTGAGGATGCCAGATCCCCTGGAACTGAAGTTATAGACAGTTGTGAGCTGTGGTTATGGGGAATTGAACTCAGATCCTTTGAAAGAGCAAACAGTGCTGTTATCACTGAATTATCTCTACAGCCTGAATATTTAATATAATATATTTAATACTAAATTCATACATTGGACTCCTAATGTCCAAGGTGATGATATTGGGAAGCAGTGGCTTTGGGGTAGCTGGATAACCATGAGAGCAGTACTCATAAACAGTATTATTGTCCTATAGAAGATACCCCCAAAGAACTCCCAAACCCCTTCTACATGAGAAGACACAGCAAAATTTCAGGCTGTCTGTGAACCAGGATGTAGGTCCTTCCTAGGTCAAATGTCAGCCCCCCAAGTTGACTTCTAAACATGTAAAGTTGTACAGAATATATTTCTATTGTTTTTTACTTCTTCCATGGTACTTGCCACTAGAATGGGCTACAGCTCTTATCTGTAGAACCAATACAAACACTCAGTATATATTTAAAAGAATACATTCTAAATAGCTTGAAAAGCAAACTACCTATCCAGGCAAACTTTTCTTCTGTAAAAAGTGAATTCCTCTGTATTATAAAGTGTCCCCAAGATACCTCTAGCTCCTGTGATAGAAAGTGTTGATGATCTCAGTTGCTTAGCCGACGGGGCACAATGTTCTGTCTGAACTGAAGGGCAAATTCATTCATTTGGAGCCTGATGATTGACACCTCTTCCCTGCTTATATGGCTTGCTGATTGTTTGTTTTGTTTTGTTTTGTTTTTCCTCTTTTTTTATTGGATATTTTCTTGATTTCCATTTCAAAAGTTCTCCCCTTCCAGGTCTCCCCTTCAGAAACCTCCTATCACATCCCCCCTTCTACTGCCTCCATGAGGATGCTCCTCCACCCACCCACTACTGTCTTCTTACCCTGGCATTTCCCTACACTGGGGCATCGAACACCCTCAGCCCAAGAGCCTCTCTTCCCACTGATATCCAACAAGGCCATCCTCTGCCACATATGTGGCCAGAGTCATGGGTCCCTCCATGTGTATTTTTTGGTTGGTGGTCCAGTCCCCGGGACCTCCAAGGGGTCTGGCTGGTTAACACTGTTCCTCCCCCCAAGGTACTCCAAACTCCCTCAGCTCCTTCAGTCCCTTCTCCAACTCCTCCAACGGGGTCCCCACATTCAGTCCAAGAGTTGGATGCGAGCATCCACCTCTGTATTTGTCAGGTTCTGGCACCCTCTCAGGAGACAGCCATATAAGGCTCCAGTCAGCAAGCATTTCCCAGCATCCACAATAGTGTCCAGTTTGATGACTATATATGGGATGGATACCCAGGTGAGGCAGTCTCTGGCCTTTCCTTCAGTTTCTGCTCCACACTTTGTCTCCATATTTCCTCCTGTGAGTATTTTGTCGCCCTTCTAAGTAGCACTGAAGCGTCCACACTCTGGTCTTTTTTCTTCTTGGGCTTCATACAGTCTGTGAAATGGATCTTGGGTATTCTGAACTTTTGGGCTAATATCCACTTATCAGTGAGTGCATACAGTGTGTATTCTTTTGTGACTGAGTCACCTCACTCAGGATGATATTTTCAAGTTTCATCCATTTGCCTGTGAATTTCATGAAGTCATTGTTTTTAAAAGCAGAGTAGTACTCCATTGTATAAATGTACTACATTTTCTGTTATCTATTCGTCTGTTGAGGGACATTTGGATTCTTTCCAACTTCTGGCTATTATAAATAAGGCTGCTATGAATATAGTGGAGCATGTGTTCTTATTACATGTTAGAGCATCTTCGGGTTATATACCCAGGAGTGGTATACCTGGGGCCTCAGGTAGTATTATGTCCGATTTTCTAAGGAACTGCCAGACTGATTTCCAGAGTGGTTGTACCAGCTTGCAATCCCACCAGCAATGGAGGAGTGTTCCTATTTCTCCACATCCTCACTAGCCTCTGCTGTCACCTGAGTATTTGATCTCAGCCATTCTGACTGGTGTGAGGTGGAATCTCAGGGTTGTTTTGATTTGTATTTCCCTGATGACTAAGGATGTTGAACATTTCTTTGGGTGCTTCTTGGCCATTTGAGTTTCCTCAGTTGAGAATTCTCTGTTTAGTTCTGTTGCCCATTTTAATAGGGTTACTTGGTTCTCTGGAGTCTAACATCTTGAGTGCTTTGTATATATTGGATATTAGCCCTCCATAGGATGTAGGATTGGTAAAGATCTTTTCAGCAAAATTCTGGGTCCTGTTTACATATCCAGTCTGTTAGTCTATGTCTTTTTATTGGGGAATTGAGTCCATTGATGTTAAGAAATATTAACGAAGAGTGATTGTTTCTTCCTGTTACTTTTTATGTTATTTTTATGTTTGTGTGGCTATCTTCTTTTGGGTTGCACTTGACACAATTGGTTCATTTCTGAAGGAGCATCAGATCTCTTGGGGAAAGGCTTGTGCTGTTTGCAAACAGTGCTTCAGCTATGCCAGGATGTCGATCTGCATTTAGATGTTTGGTACAGAATAAGTCACCAAAAGTCACTGGGACTCATTTATGACTCATTTATGCAATGAAGATGCTGTCACAAGATTTACAAGAATTAATGAAGAGTGTCATAAGTTCTGTCAATTTTGTAAAGGTAAGAACTTTAAACAGTCAACTATTCACAATTGTGCAATGAGCTGGATACCCCCAAACAAAACTCTGCTATTTCACATGGAAATGAGATGGTTGCTGAAAGTAAGTTTTTTAATTGTCCTTTTGAGCTTCATGATGAACTCAAAGCACTTTTCAGCAATAAAAATGAATTTCAGAAAATAGCTTATTTGGTTGACATCTTTGCCATCTTAAATGAGTTAAATAAGGACCAAATGCAACGTGCCTCAATTTGTCTGAAAAGATGGAGTCTTTCCAACTGAAACTTCAGCTTTGGGGAAAAAAAGTACTGGATGAAAATAAAATGTATATATTGCCTACCTCCTCTGCTTTCTTTGAGGAATATGACATGGAACCAGACAAAAGGATGATGATAACTTCTGTGAAAGAACACTTGCACATGACCGCAGTCTCCCTGACACTCCATTTGTATTTGCCACAGCCATTCACAGTCAAAGGAACGATGTCCCTGAGCTTACCAAAGCAACACCGGTTTCCCACAGTGCCAGGCACACAGCTCTAGAACAAGAGTTTGCAGTCCTGCCCTGTTCTGTCTGAGACTGCACTGCACACTGCCTTCTCCATTTCCAACAACCTATCTTTGAGCTTTCCAGCTTGTTGGTTTTCAGGTCTAAATACAGAAGTAGATTTGTTGTGGATGATGATCTTCATTGTGCTCTGGAAAAGAATTTCTGATCTGGTGTGGAAGAAGCAATCTCAACCTTCCCATTGACTTGGATTTTTATGCACACTGTCGAAAAATGCAGCATTTTAGATTTATATTGTTATATTAAGACTGTCACCATGCTACACCATCCTTCAAGATTAAATCTGATTTGTTTATAATTAGAAGTAAATATTTTGCAATATATAATTTCATTGTTTTTATGATTAATCATTTTGCTTTAATTATGTTCAATTTGTAACAATGAAAATACATCCTGTATACCAGATATTTACATTACAATTCATGACAATAGCAAAATTACAGTTATGAAGTAGCAATGAAAATAATTATATGGCTGGGGGTCACCACAACATGAGGAACTACATTAAAGGGTCACAGCATTAGGAACATTGAGAACTACTGATCTACAGAGTTCTCCCCTGGTAAGTCACAGTAATTTTCTGTGACATCTGGTTTTGTTCTTCGCTATCACAATCAGTGACTTGGAGGGGTTCAGGCAGACCCAATACTTTCCAGTCCAGAGCAAAAATTGAGTTGTCATCTGCCCACCTGGCTCTGGCTGTTTGGAAAGTTTGTCTGTTTTGGGTGTAGATGGGTCTGTGCTTTCTGGTATATTCATAAGTTTTGTTGCAAACATGAGAGCTGAGACAGAAATGGGTCAGGCTCAGTTGAATGCATGAATGATGGCAGACATGATGTTTTGTTTCTGACTGGTCTCCTTTGAGTGTATGAGTTTTCTACGTTTTGAGTTTATTGGTTTTCTTTTGACTATCTCTGCCACTGCCACCTGCCACCTGCCACCTGCCAGCCACCACAGCTGATGCTGCTTGCCATGGCTGCTTTGATGGTTAGGGCTCAGAATTTATCTCTGAGCTTTCTGGTCACTGGGTTAACAGGAATTAAAATGACTTTTGGGTGTGAATAATATTAAAGTTGTTTTATGCTGTTCTATTTTATTGAAAAACTGGCTCTGGAGTTGGGTTATAGTTCCCCCTCCTCCATACCCAAGCATGCTTATTTAACTTCCAACTTCCTGTGCCATGCAGGTCAACTGATTTTGTGACAGGGAAAGGAGGGCAAAGCAAAACATCTCCCCAAGATATAGACTACTGGTTACATTTAACTGCCTAAAATTTCTGCTAAGATATAAATCTTATCTCAAGATTTGTAAGACTATAATGTGAACATTCTATATCTCCAGATCTGTAAGCTTATTGGGTATGGTTTAAAAATCTGTAACAAAAAAGTTAATGTAAAACTCTTAACACTGGAGCTTGATCATTAAAAATCTATACATAGGTAATCTTTAAGGAACCATATGGCATATTGGGGTATAAGCAACATGAGGGACATCTTACCTGCGATCCCTCATCAGTATGGAGGCATCCATGTGGCTGGCTTTGGTACTGTTGGAGAGTGGATGCCACGTGACTTTACCACCAGCTTGATTAAAGGTCGTCACATGGTATAAACCAACCAAAGAGGCAACAACAGGTCTCTAGGTTATTTTGGATTAGGATAGATTTTTGTATGATAATTCCTGTCCTGAATACAACACATAAATGTTATGATTATAAAAACAAGGTTTATATGAAAGATAGGATTTTAAAATAATGCTTGTTTAATAAGGTATTAAAGCTGTATTACCTACATGTGTTTATATACAAGATGTGCCTTGTGCTGTCAATCAAACTTTGTAATGTAAGAGTCACCCAAGCTTGAAAGGCATGAAGGGGTGGCAGTATGTGACAGAGTTACCCAGGAGAGGGACCCGCCCTTTTAGAGATCCTGGTGCCATGTAATGGCCAACAGAAACAACACCTACAATAAAATAAAGCCAGGTGGGGCCTAGAAGACAGGAGGTATGCATGGGCAGAGCCCGGAAGATGATCCTAACCTCTCTGTGAGCAATTCTCAGACAGTGAGCATTACGTTGTCTGTACCATTTGGTTTTGCCCTGTCTAGATTATGGTTTGTGGGGCATTGGGCTATACACAGACAGTCTGGTCTCCAGTCGTTGAACCCTGGGACCCAGTGGTGAAAATTCACCTACATGAGAGGGAAGGAGTTCTCTCATGTCTCCTGGAACTCTGGCTCCTGTTGAAGTTACCGCTCCCTCTGCCCTCTCTCTCATAACCCCAGGGCTACAGGGTGTCGCTTCAGGGCCTCCGGTCAGGTGCTGCCCCTTGTCCACCCCTGTCAAGTGGGGTCAGCGGCTTAGATGCCCACCCAGGGCCGAGTGGAAAGCGTCTGGCAGCCCTCCCGCATCTGCCTGCCTAGAGCATAGGAGGAACTCTGGCTGGACATGGGCTATCCTCCCTTCCCCCTCCTTCCAAGCCCCCCTTTTTAGTTCCCACAGATGGTAGCAGATGATGGTTACACCATCCACGTGAGACAGAACTAGCTAAAGAAGACAGAGACCTACATCTCCAAGTTTCCCAAGACCATGAGTGATCTAGTTCTAGTCTCTCTCTCTCTCTCTCTCTCTCTCTCTCTCTCTCTCTTACACACACACACACACACACACACACACACACACACACACACACACACACACACAGTGTTCCTGGCCAGCTTCCTCCCAGCTCTCCCTGTCTCTCACAGGTTTCACAGTTCTCAGGCTGTGCAGCCCCGTGGCTTTGATTTGTGAATATGTTAATGACTCTGCCCAGCAGCACAGCAGCAGCACTTGCTCTAAACTCTGCCTCCTCAAATGGCAGTGTTGCTCTGAGCTCTGTCCCTCCCTCCCTGCCATAGTCCCGAGTGTGAGCTACCAAATGGACCCGGCCGACCAAGCACAGGAGACAAAGGAGAGTTGGCGGGTGGGCCGGCAAATGAGGCAGTGGGCCTCCAAACAAGGCAGCCTGCAGAAGTGCTGTGTGGGCAGGTGGAGGTGATGCGCCACCTGAGGCCAGACAGCCTTCTTAGCTAAAAAGCCTTTCACTTAACCTTATATGTTAAACTTTCACCTTCTGCTTTCCTTGAAAAAAACAAAGGGGGAAGTTAACCGCAGAGTACAATGTACCCCTCCCCCCACCCCATCCAGCTAAGCCAGTGAAAACTGCACCAGAAGCTGTGCTCCCCCTACAGGAACACCTAAGTTGTGCTTTTCAACCAAAAAATTTCTTGCTTCTTTTAAGTGCTTATTTTCTCTCTAGTATTCATGATATATGTCCAAAAAATTCTTTCAACTTGTTTAAAATTTCCTTTAATGTTCAGAAATCATCCAATCCTTAATTACCAACCAGTTTTCTTTTACAGACAAACTGTTATCAGCCTACCCCAGATACACAATTAACATGATATTTTCTTTCTCAGCCATCCAAAACAGACCATGATGTGCTTCTAAGAAAACCATTTCAGGCATAACTTTTGCTATCCACCCTATGCAGACATACTCTACTGGTGTTTTGTTCTTCTGTTACAATTACTCTACAGGTCTGTCTCCACATAGTACCTGCTGCCACAGATCCACCTGAGACAGTGCCATCTCCTGAGACCTAAAGCTGCCTTCCTCCAAAAAACCTCATCTGACTGAAGACTCCGGAGACACTCACTGAACCACAGAAAACAGACTTGGGAACTTCCAGCTATAGATGAACTCTCTTGCCAAAGCCAAGTAGCTGATGAACTTGGGGAAAGTTATATGATAATGAAGAAAACATAATGTCTATCTAGATTAATTAATTGCTGTTCAAAACTGATGTTATTACCCTCAAATTGTACTACTTATGGAACAATTGATTGTACAATCTCTTGCTCTTGCTCTCTTGTTCTTACTCCCCTTACTCTCCTCTCTCCTCTCTCTTACTCTTCATCCCTCTTACTCTCTAGCCTTTCTTCTCTCTTTCTCTCTCCCCCTTCACTCCTCTTGGCCATGGCCGGTCTCTTTTACCTTTTCTCTTTCCCCCTGCCTTTCTACAATAAAGCTCTAAAATCATAGCCTGTCTCTGTTCATCAAGGCCCACTGTGCAGACTCTCACCTGTGTGGGAACCTCTCTCCCTAAGCCCTCTCTCCTGTAACCCTTAGGCTACAGGGTGTCGCCCTGGGGCCCTTTGGTTTTGGGGGCTGCCCCTTTTCCACCACCCCATCGAGTGGGGTCAGTGGCTTAGATGCCCACCCGGGGCTGAGTGAAAAGTGTCCAGCAGCCCTCCCACATCCGCCTGCCCAGAACACAGGAGCTCTCTAGCTGGATACAGGCTCCTCCCTCCTCCTCTTCCACTGATCCCTTTTAGTTCCTACAATGGTTGTGCCCTGTTTCTTTCTCCTAAAGTACGAACAGTACTTAATTTATTTTTTAATATTTTTGATGTCCACCCACTATTGAGAGATTTTAAATATTTTTAAGAGGAAAATTTGAATTTTTACAGAAACTTTAAACTAGATTTTTTTAAAGGAACAGCTTTTAAAATATTTAAATTTACAAGGATGTGGGACATTTTAAGTTTATGAAAATGTCTTATACTATAAGGTCTTTATTAATATATAATCTAAAAAAATAAATAAAGAGCTAAAGAGTTAGGGCCACAGTTATGAGCACCAAATACTAAACACCAGAAACTGGGCTATTCGTATCTTGTGATACAGCAAGACCTAAACATTCTGGCAAAGAACCTATAGAACCTCTCCTTCCCAGAGCTCTATAGCGTTAACAGAGACGGACTTAAGCATGGATGTTTAACCACCGTAGCTTTGCTAACTTTGTTAACTTTAACTATTTTAATAAACTGAGCCATACAAGCAGTTGTGACATTTTGCAATGGTGCACTATCAAAAGGCCAGAAGAGTAAAGACGTTAGTCCCCCATGGACTGTAGGTATGAGTTAGAGTTTTATTCTTATACTAAGAGAACTTCAATTAAAAAAAATTGTTGGTTTTTAAGGCTAAATCTATCAGACATAAAAATGCAAATCCTAAGCTTATAAAAGTTATTAATTTATTATAAACTGTTAAGGATGATTAAGACATGTAAGTTAATGGTCACCTCATAAAGAATAAAATTATTTAATGTTCTCAGAACTATGCCTGTGGACAGGCTAAATTTAAATGTAATTCATTTACAATGACAAGCTTTATTTAGTCTGTATGTGTTTTCAAGGGTAAGCCTAAAATCAGGTATATTTAATGTGGTTCTCAAACTCTTCAGAGAACTACTGAATATGGTATGCCTTTCCCCAAGCCTTGAGCAGGCTTAATAAACCTTAAGTACTTGCCATGGTTGAACCTTAACAACCCAGATGGAGTCAATTTCCTACAGGAGTAGACTGCCTACTGAACTTGCTTTGCAACTCAATCCAGCTAAAACAAAGGATGGGTCTGTGGCCTCTCCCTATATAAACACAGTAGTGACTATTAAACTTTGAGTCTTGATCAGAAACTTTTGTCTTGGCTTCATCCTGCTCTTGTGCTCCGTCCTTTTCACTTCCAGCCCCCTTTTCAGTTAACCCACTTAATTCATGGCTGCTGGTCAGCTACAGGTGGTGCCCAACATGGGGCCTGAAAGTGGGGGGGGGGTCCACTGAGAAACATTCGGTGGAGCATTTTGGGTGGAGTTCCACAAAAAACGGAAGAAAAATAACAATATCCTGCATGATGGTAAGCAGCAAACAGCATTAATGCTAGTGCTAGGTATAAATTTTATTTTTTGGAGGCTGTTGTTGCAGGAGGTGCAATAAGGGGATATAGGCTAGGTTGAAGAGGTGTTGACCCGATGCTGAATTCACCTAAGGGTAACAACACGAAGGGTCAGGGGAATTCTAAATAGGCATTTGTCTGCAGCCAAGAGCTGCATCAGGTGAGAGGAGCAGGGTTTAAAATAAAATAAATGGTAGAATAATTCTTAGCTCAAGTATACATATGCTGTGCATGGTTTCCAGAAGTAAGAATGGTAAACATGAGAAAGAGAGAGAAAATAGATCTCAGAAAAGCAGTTCTCCCCTGTCCAGGACATTTTATCAAAAGAAAAGGAAAATAGATATAAGCTATTTCAGAGCTCTGCTAGGGACAAGAGGAAATTTGTAGATATCCTGCTTCCTCTCTGGCTCCTACTGGAGATATTCTTAGTTTAGGTTCAAGTTCTCTTCCCTGTCTATTGTCTATCCTTGGTACACCAATATGTCTACATATGTCAATTTATGTATGTTTTTGTTTTGTTGTTTGAATGATTGTTGTTCTATGGTTCATGTTGAAAAGAAAAAAAATGGTTAAAACTTTATCTGCTGGCTATCCATCCCTTGATTTAATTTAACTTGTTTAAAACGCAGTCTCAATTTGCACAGCAGAAACTGATAAGTTACCCTGCACTGTAGCTGAGAGTCAAGCACAGCTGAAGAATCCCTGCCAGGAGCTGAAAAGCTGCTCTTAAAGGGGCCAGCAGCTTCTCAAGTTCTATGGCAAGTAAGCTGATGGCTGTTTTTCCCTAGAAAAACAATTGTGTTTATTGGGTTCAGCAAGTGACAAGGTGATTTTTCTCTTGAAATTACAGCTATAAAGTATAAGAAATTTTTGTTTGGTCTAAATATATAAGATGTGTGTAGCCACCCCTATATACCTGGTGGCCAGACGTTGAGTTTGATCTTTGTCAATTAGCAGCTGAATTGAATACCTGGGACATCCCTACAGGTAACTTTAATTTCTAATTATAATCTTGATGCTTTTAACTTTTGGACTTTGTATCTTAAACAGATTGGTTGCCTTCACACAGGATCGCTTTCAGCAAGCTCAACTATTCACCGTGGCAGTTATTCATCGCTATGAAGAAATTCATTGAGTGAAATATGCATATGTCTTCCATGGCTTTGGTCTGAATGGGAAAGAGTGTGCTTTTGAAGGCTGGTGTCCAGAGACTGGTAACCTTGATCTTGAGCACCTATTGACCTAAGCCATGCACATAAATCAAAAAGCTATGTATGCAGGCCATGATGGGTAAGAAGGAGCAATATAGACACAGACCTAAGATAGGCACGGTCGGCTAGCCACTCTATACCCTAGACAAGATTATGGAAAACAACTGCTCATCTTTGGACACGTAACAATCGGAAGCAAAGTAATGTGGTAGATTTTGGAAAGGTCTGGGACCAGCTTCCCCCCCCCCCCAGGCTCAGGATCAACCATCCCACAGAGGAGCGATGATTATGTTGTATCTCACCTTTCCCAGGAGAACGTAGAGATTATTGAGTAATGGAATGGTTTCTGAGAGAAGCCTATAGTGAAACAGTAGTAGGGTTGTCTAAATGGGATCTGTTGATGGGACACTGTTAGGTCTCCCATGTGAGGTTTAAAAAAGGGTGGGGTGGGGTGGGGGGAATTGTGCCCTTCCCCCAGCCTTTAGCAGGCTAAATAAACTTTAAGTGCTTGGCATGGTTGGACCTTAACAACCCAGGTGGAGTCAATTTCCTACAGGAGTAGACTGCCTGCTGAACTTGCTTTGCAACTCAATCCAGCGGAAACAAAGGATAGGTCTGGGCCAGGCTTGGTGGCACACACCTTTAATCCCAGCACTCTGGAGGCAGAGGCAGGCAGATTTCTGAGTTCGAGGCCAGCCTGGTCTACAAAGTGAGTTCCAGGAAAGCCAGGGCTACACAGAGAAACCCTGTCTCAGAAAAAAAAAATAAAAAAAAAAAGGATAGGTCTGTGGTGGGCTTTCCCTATATAAATGCAGTGGTGACTATTAAACTTTGAGCCTTGATCAAAAACTTTTGTCTTGGCTTCATCCTGCTCTCGCACCCCATCCTTTTCATTTCCAGCCTCCCTTTCATGTAACCCAGTTCATCCATGGATGCTAGACGGCAACAATATGGCATGTAAATGTTTAACAGATAAAGCTCCCTGTGATGGAGAAAAACTCCTAGAAGCCAGCTCCTAGAAGCAACCCTAAGGTTTCCACAGATGACAAGTGGGGTGCAGACCTGGATTATTGTGACACTAACCACTGGGAAAACTGTACCATTTTGCCCACCACCGGGACCCTGCCCAAACTGCAGATAAGCAGGACACTGGAGAGCTGATTGTCCCACTTTGTCTAGACATGTAGTCTGGTCCCCCAAGTTTCTACTTCTCAAATCTTTTGGGGCCTAGTAGGTGAAAACTGATCTTGCCTTGAGAGCTCTGCCCCCAGATAAGCCACCAAGACCACAGAGGCCTGGGGTAACCATCTACACAGTAGCTAAGTCTCTGTTATTTTAAGAAATACAGGCCATTTGACTTATACTCTCACCGTATTTATCCTTCTCAGATCTCTGAGGGCACTGATGACTAGGTTAACTGTAATTTTGTCAGTTTAACAGAAGTTCTCGAAACCTGCAGCTATCTTGTTCATTTTATACATGATACTCAGGCCTTTCTTATTTTAGAGTTACCAGCTCTCCTACCAAGAAAGACAGACAGCTTTGCCTTGTTAACAGGCTTCATATTAAAGGATAAACAGGTTTCAGATGTAAGTCTTTACTACAACTTTATTTAAAAGAATTTGCTTTGCAATGACTGCTCTCAGTAATCAACTATAGTTTATGTAAGTTCAGAGGATCTAAGAAAGTGTTCTAAGGTGTGGGAAGGTCTAAGGATGAGAAAGCTTAAAGTAAGTTCTAAGGGTCTAAGAAAGCCAAAATAGAAGAGGAGGTGCCTGGTCTTACTGCAACTTGATATGCCAATGCTGCTTGATATCCTCAGAAATCCATCCCTTTTCTTAAGAGAAACCAAGGAGAAGTAGATGGGAGGAGGGAGAGGGGTGATGGAGGGGAAAGAACTGGGAGGGGAGGAGGGAGAAGAAACTGCATTTCGGATGTACATCTAAAAACTACATACACACACACACACACACACACACACACACACACACACACACACACACACACATATATATATATATATATATATATATATATATATATATATATGCATATATATATATATATATATATATATTTCATTCCAAGTATATAAAACCAAGTATTTCTAAATTACTGCCATTAATATTAAAATAGCATGTAATACTAAAAACTTAAATTCATAGGATATCAAATAAAATATTAAAACAAGCCAAAAAAGATGGCTCACTGAATAAAGTGCTTTCTGGACAAGCTCAGGTCCTGAGTTTGGCTACCCATAAAACACTCAAAAACTAGGCACAGATGTGATTGTCTATAATCTCATTGCTGGGGCAAGTACAGGTGATCCCCAGAATTTCTGATCTTCCAATCTAGCAAATACAGCAAGCTTCAGGTTCAGTTAGAGCTCCTTTTAACAAGAGAAGGTGGAGAGGCAACCTAGGAATAATCACAAAGTCAACCTTTTGCTTCCATATGCATCTCCCCAAGTGAGCAGTCAATTGCACCTATGTACATATGTGCATGCACAACACATACAAGATTTTAAAAAGGTAATTAGATAGAAATTTATTAATATACTCATATATATTTTTAAAACATACTGGAAATGTGATGCCCTGTAGAAACAAAATTCTATAGCCTGAGGTAGAGCTTTTATAGTTTTAAAATATTTTAAACTATACTATAATTTTAAAATTGTACTTAATAAAATGCTTAGGGCACTCTAAGAAAGAGAAATCCAAAAATGCAAAATTACGTAGCTATGAAGAACACTTCTATATTTAACGCTTTTAGCATCTATTACCAACATAAATATGCTTTAAGTCTACCACACTGTATATTTTCTTTATACCTTAATATGACCATCAAATGTCAACACCTCCTTTAAAAATTCATGTATCATTGAATGAAAACATTTTAAAGCATACATTATGTTGACATGTATTTTCAAACTGACAAGAACTCACAGTCATGAGTTTACATTTTCTAAAATAATACAGCATCCAAAGAGATGAAACTAGTCTGATACAGTTTCACCGTCCAGTAGTTGTGATAGCCAGGACCCTAACAGTCCCAATGAAGAAACCTTTAAAAAGTTATTCCTACCTGACACTATTACTGATTCTATGATGTGCTTACAGACAAGAGCCTAGCATGTCTGTCCTCTGAAAGGTCCAACAAGCAGCTAGCTGAAACAGATACTTACACCCAACCATTAGACCAAAGCTAGGGACCTCTGAGGTGTGTAGCAGTGAGGGATAGGGAACTGGGTGTAGGCACTAGAAAGTCCCAGATGCCAGGAAAGCAAGAGGCTCCCAGGACCCAATGGGGATGACATTAGCTGAAATACCAAACAAAGGGGAGAGAGAACATATAGAGACCATATCCAGAAGTTAGACATGCCCCCTCCCCCATTGAAGAATGGGGCCACCCACCCATCTCAAAAATATTAATCCAGCATTGGTCCTTTCTAAAGGAAATACAGGGACAAAGAGTGGAGCAGAGACTGAAGGAAAGTCCACCCATAGACTACCCCACCTAGGGATCCATCGCATCTGTAGACACCAAATCCAGACACCAATGATGATGCCAAGAAGTGCTTGCTGACAGGAGCCTGGCATTTCTGTCACCTGAGAGGCTCTGCCAGAGCCTGACCAATAAAGATGTGGATGCTTGCAAGCAACCATCAGACTGAGGAGAGGGACTCCAATGAAGGAGTTAGGGGAAGGACTGAAGGAGCTGAATGGGTTTGCAACCTCATAGGAAGAACACCACCATCAACCAAAGAGACACACCAGAGCTCCCAGGGACTAAACCACCAACCAAAGAGTATACATGGAGGATGGCCTTATTTGGGAAACAATGGGAGGGGAAGCTGTTGGTCCTATGGAGGCTTGATACCCCAGCATAGGAGAATGCTAGGGTGGGGGGCGGGGGGTGTAGAGCACCCTCACAGAAGCAGGGAAACTGGGAACAGGGATAACATTTGAAATGTAAATAAATAAAATAACCAATAAAAAAAGAAAGAAACATAGATGAAGAATAACATTTAAAAAAGAATTAGAGGAAGAATTGAAGAAGCTGAAGGAGAGGGCGACCCTACAGGAAGACCAACAGTGTCAACTAAACCAGCTTCCAGAGAGCTCCCAGAGACTAAGCCACCAACCAGGCAGCAGCACACATGAACTGATCCTAGGCCCCTTGCATACATAGAGCAGAGGACTACCTCATCTGGCCTCAGTAGGAGATGATATACCTAATCCTGGAGAGACTTGAGGCCCCAGGGAGGGAGGAGGCTTGGTGGAGAAGGAGCAATGGAATGAGGAACTGTGGGATGAGGAATAGGAAGGGGCTGAATAGTAAAAATAAAATAAATAAATAAATAAATAAATAAATAAGGTTATTTCTGGAAATCAGTATCTCTTATTCTACTATTAAAATCACATAGTCTGGCTGGTGAGATGGCTCAGCAGGTAAGAGCACCCGACTGCTCTTCCGAAGGTGATAAGTTCAAATCCCAGCATCCACATGGTGGCTCACAACCATCCGTTACGAGATCTGGCGCCCTCTTCTGGAATGTCTGAAGACAGCTACAGTGTACTTACATATAATAAAATCACATAGTCTGAGTATTATATAACTCTATGGTGAGCAAAAATGTTCTCAAAACATTATAATACTAGTCTCCAGAATTCATGTAATTTCTCAGATTTACTCAATTCTCTTTTTATAGTTCTTAAAGCTAAATCTCATACAACTGTAAGACATTATTAAAGAATACTAATTAAATGTCTATTGCTAAAATACTTATAGGAAAGATTTTATTAAAATTATCTCTTGATGAAATTCCCAGTGTTGTATAATTTATAATTATTTATTTAACAAATAATTTGTTTCTTCTGCTATGATGACCTACAACTTTTGCTAATCTAGAAATCACTTTAATGCTATTACTAGATTCTGGGCCTCTTATCTAAAACATCCACTACAATATAAAGTAACACTAAGTTCACTCTTTAATCCCAACACTTATGAGGCAGGAAAACCAAAAATTTATGCCAGTATGGGCTACCTAGCAAGATTATTTAAAAAAAAAACTATAAAGATATTAAGAGGTAGTAGGTAAGAGAGTTCTTTTGCATTTCCAACGCTTCCATAAAATGAGTATACTAAGAAAAGTCTATCTAGCTAAAAAAAACAACAAAAAGTAAAAAAAAAAAAAAATCAGGCAAAAATCTTAATTATTCCAAAGTTGCATTATCATCAAATGTATTACCTAGTAGTGTAGTCCTTCTTAGTAGTTAAAACTACCTATTGCCTGAAGCCAAGAACATAAATAACTTTACTAAGCATCATCATTTATCAATAGATACATGAATGAATGGTTAAGTCTTTGTTTGAGCTATCCAGAACTCTATATTTTATTAGTAAAATACTGTCTCCATTTTTATTGGCGTTAAAAATACAAATATCCTATTGAAAGGTTATATTCTAAGAACTACTTCATGAATTTTGAGAATTAAGTTTAAAAAATAGCATTTTCATTTCATTATAAATTATGTACCTATGTGTCTCTGTATGTATGTGGTTGTACATGTGAGTGCACTGGCTGGAGAAGGCCAAAAGGACAGAGGATCTCCTGGAGCTGGAGTTACAGGCAGTTGTGAGTCACACCACATGGGTTCTGAGAACTAAACTAGTCATCTGCAAGAGTAGTATGTACTCTAAATGGCTGAGCCATCTCTCTAGCCTTAACCATTAAAATTTTTTCTTTTTTTTTCTTCAGTTTTTATTTTTATATTGGATATTTTATTTACATTTCAAATGTTGCTCCCTTTCCCGGTTTCCCCTCTGGAAACCCTCTATCCCACCCTTCCTTCCCTTGCATCAGTGAGAGTGCTCCCCTACCCATCTACATCCTCCCTCCTCCCCACTCTGGCATTTCCCTATACTACAGCATCCAACCTTCACAGGACCAAGGATCTCTCCTTGCATTGATGCCCCAAAAGAAAAACCTTTACTACGTATGGAGCTGGAGCCATGGGACCCTCCCTGTGTACTCTTTGGTTAATGGTTTAGTCCCTGGGAGCTTGTAAGCAGGGTGGAGGAGGGGGTGGGGGGGTCTGATTGGTTGATACTGTTGCTCTTCCTATGGGTTGCAAACACCATCACCTCCTTTGGTCCTTTCTCTAACTCCTCAACTGGGGAACCATACTCAGTCTGATGGTTGGCTCCAAGTATCCCTCCCCGCCCTGTATTTGTCAGGTTCTGACAGAGCCTCTCAGGCTCCTGTCAGCGAGCACTTCTTGACCTCTACAATAGTGTCTGGGTTTGGTGTCTGTATATGGGAAGGATCTGTAGGTGAGGCAGTCTCTGAATGGCCTTTCCTTCATTCTCTGCTCCACACTTTGTCTCTGTAATTCCTCCCTCAAGTATTTTGTTCCCCCTTCTAACAAGGACTGAAGCATTCACACTTTGGTCTTCCTTCCCCTTGAGCTTCATGTGGTCTGTGAATTGTATTTTGGGTATTTATAGCTTTTGAGCTAATATCCACTTAACAGTGAGTGCAAACCATGTGTGTTCTTTTGTGACTGGGGTACTTCACTCAGGATGATACTTTCTAATTTTATCCTTTTGCCTAAGAATTTCATGAATTCACTGTTAATAGCTGAGTAGTACTTCATTGTATAAATGTACCACATTTTCTGTATCCATTCCTCTGTTGAAGGACATCTGGGTTCTTTCCAACTTCTGGCTATTATAAATATGGGTGTAATGAACATAGTGGAGCATGTGTCCTTGTTACATGTTGGTGCATCTTTTGGGTAAATGCCCAAGAGTGGCATAGATGGGTCCTCAGGTAATACTATGTCCAATTTTCTGAGGAACTGCCAAATTGATTTCCAGCGTGGTTGTATGAGCATGCAATCCCACCAGCAATGGAGGAGTGTTCCTCTTTCTCAAAAACCTCGCCAGCATCTGCTGTCACCCGAGTTTTTGATCTTAGCCATTCTGACTGGTGTGAGGTGGAATCTCAGGGTTGTTTTGATTTGTATTTCCCTGATATTAAACATTTCTTTAGGTGTTTCTCATCCATTCTGTATTTCTCAATTGAGAATTCTGTGTTTAACTCTAGACCCCATTATTAAATAGGGTTACATGGTTCTCTGGAGTCTAAGTTCTTGAGTTCTATTTATATCTGATATTAGCCCTCTATCAGATGGAGGGTTGGTAAAGACCTTTTCCCAATCTCTTGGTTGCCATTTTGTCCTACTGACAATGCCCTTTGCCTTACAGAAGCTTTGCAATGTTGTGAGGTTCCATTTGTCAGTTCTTGATCTTAGAGTATAAGTCATTGATGTTATGTTCAGGAAATTTTCCCCTGTGCCCATGTGTTCAAGGCTCTTCCCTACTTTCTCTTCTATTAGTTTAGGTGTATCTGGTTTTATGTAGAGATACTTGATCCACTTGGACTTGAGCTTTGTACAAGGAAATAAGAATGGACCAATTTGCATTCTTCTGTATACTATCTGCAAGTTAAGCCAGTACCATTTGCTGGAAAATGCTGTCTTTTTTCCACTGGATAGTTTTAGCTCCTTTGTCAAATATCAAGTGACCATAGGTGTGGGGGGGTTCATTTCTAGGTTTTCAATTCTGTTCCATTGATATATCTGCCTGTCTCTGTACTAATAACATGCAATTTTTATCACAATTGTTCTGTAGTACAGCTTAAGGTCAGGGATGGTGATTCCTCCAGAAATTCTTTAATTGTTGAGAATAGTTTTCACTATCCTGCATTTTTTATTATTCCGAATGAAACTGACAATTGATCTTTCGAAATCTGTGAAGAACTGAGTTGGAATTTTGATGAGGATTGCATTAAATCTGTAGATTGCTTTTAGCAAGATGGCCATTTTTACTATATTAATCTTGCCAATCATGAGTATGGGAGATCTTTCCATCATCTGAGATCTTCTTCAATTTCTTTATTCAGAGACTTGAAGTTCTTGTCATACAGATCTTTCACTTGCTTGGTTAGAATCACACCAAAGTATTTTATATTATTTGTGAATATTGTGAAGGGTGTCATTTCCTAAAATCTTTCTCAGCCTGTTTATCCTTTGAGTAGAGGAAGGCTACTGATTTACTTGAGTTAATTTTACATCAAGCCACTTTGCTGAAGTTGTTTATCAGGCTTAGGAGTTCTCTGGTAGAATTTTGGGGGTCATTTAAGTATACTATCATATAATCTGCAAATAGTGATATTTTGACTTCTTTCTTTCCAACTTGTATCCCTTTGACCCCCTTATTGTCTAATTACTCTGGCTAGGACTTCAAGTGATATATTGAATAGATAGGGAGAAAGTGGGCAGCCTTGTCTAGTCCCTGATTTTAGAGGGATTGCTTCAAGTTTCTCTCCATTTAGTTTGATGTTGGCTACTGGTTTGCTGTATATTGCTTCTATTATGTTTAGATATGGGCCTTGAATTCCTGATCTTTCCAAGACTTTTATCATAAATGGGTGTTGAATTTTGTCAAATGCTTTCTCAGCATCTAAGGAGATGATCGCGTGGTTCTTTTCTTTGAGTTTGTTTATGTAGCAGATTACATTGATGGATTTCCATAGATTGAACCATCCCTGAATCTCTGGGATGAAACTTACTTGATCATGATGGATGATCATTTTGATGTGTTCTTGGATTTGGTTTGTGAGATTTTTTAGTGAGTATTTTTACATCGATATTCATAAGGGAAATTGGTCTAAAGTTTCTTTCTTTGTTGGGTCTTTCTGTGATTTAGGTATAAACCTAATTGTGGCTTCATCGAATGAAGTGGGTAGTGTTCCTTCTGTTTCTATTTTGTGGAATAGTTTGAAGAGTATTAGTATTAGGTCTTCTTTGAAGGTCTGGTAGAATTCTGCACTAAAACCATCTGGCCCTGGGAATTTTTAGTTGGGAGGTCTTTGATGACTATTTCTACTTCCTTAGAGGTTATGTGTCAGTTTAGATAGTTTACCTGCTCTTGATTTAACTTTGGTACCTGGTATCTGTCTAGAAAATTGTCCATTTCATGCAAATTTTCTAGTTTTGTTAAGTATAGGCTTTTGTATTAGAATCTGATTATTTTTTGTGGAGGGGGCGGATTTCCTTGGTTTCAGTTTTTATGTCTTCTTTTTCATTTCTGATTTTGTTAATTTGGATGCTGTCTCTGGGTGCTCTGGTTAGTCTAGCAAGGGTTTATCTATCTTATTGATTTTTCTCAAAGAACCAGCTCCTGGTTTGGTTCATTCTTTGTATAGTTCTTTGTGTTTCTACTTCGTTGATTTCAGCCCTGAGTTTGATTATTTTCTGCCATCTACTCCTCTTGAGCTTTCAGATGTGCTATCAAGCTATTAGTGTATACTCTCTCCAGTTTCTTTTTGAAGGCATTCAAACCTATGAGTTTTCCTCTTAGCACTGCTTTCACTGTGTCCCATAAGTTTGGGTATACTGTGCCTTCATTTTCACTAAATTCTGAAAAGTCTTTATTTCTTTCTTCCTTGACCAAGTTATCATTGAGTAGAGTGTTGTTCAGCTTTCATGTGTATATGGGATTTCTGTTGTTTTTGTTATTGAAGACAATTCTTAGTCCATGATACATGGGATTATTTCAATGTACTTCTATCCATTGAGGTCTGTTTTATGACCAATTAAATGGTCAATTTTGGAGAAGGTACCATGAGGTGCTGCACAGAAGGTATAATATGTTTTGTTTTAGGATGGAATGTTCTACATATATCTGTTAAATCCATTTGGTTCATAACTTTTTCTAGTTTCACTGTGTCTGTTTAGTTTTTGTTTCCATGATCTGTCCATTGATGAGAGTTGGGTATTGAAATCTCCCAGTGTTATTGTGTTAGGTGCAATGTGTGCTTTGGGTTTTAGTAAAGTTCTTTTATGAATGTGTGCTCTTGCATTTAGAGCACAGATGTTCAGAATTCAGAGTTCATCTTGGTAGATTTTCCCTTTGATGAGGATGATGTGTACTTCCTTATCTTTTTTGATAATTTTTGGTTGAAAGTCTATTTTCTTCTATATTAGAATGGCTACTCTAGCTTATTTCTTGGGACCATTTACTTGGAAATTTTTTTTCCATCCTTTTACTCTGAGATGGTGTCTGGCTTTGTCACTAGGGTGTGTATCCTGTATGTAGCAAAAGGCTTGATCTTGATTATGTATTCAGTGTGTTAGCCTATGTCTTTTTATTGGGGAATTGAGTCCATTGATGTTAAGAGAAATTAAGTAAAAGGGATTGTTGCTTCCTGTCATTTTTGTTGTTAGAGTTGGGATTCTGTTTATGTGGCTATCTTCTTGTAGGACTATTGAAAAATTACTTTCTTGTTTCTTCTAGGACATAGTTTCCTTCCTTGTATTGGAGTTTTCCCTTATTATCCTTTGAAGGGCTCAATTTGTAGAAAGATAAATGGAAATTTTGGTTTTTTCATGGAGTATCTTGGTAACTGAGAGTTTTGCTGGCTATAGTAGCCTAGGCTGGCATTTGTGTTCTCTTAGGGTCTGTCTGACATCTGCCCAGGATCTTCTAGCTTTCATTAGTCTCTGGAGAGAAGTCAGGTATAATTCTGTTGGACCAGCCTTTATATGTTACTTGACCTTTTTCCCTTACTGCTTCTTGTCCAGTCTATTTGGAGTTCTGTAGGCTTCTTGTATGTTTACAGACATCTCTTTAGGTTAGGGAAATTTTCTTCTATAATTTTGTTGAAGATATTTACTGGCCCTTTAAGTTGGGAATCTTCACTCTCTTCTATACCTATTATCCATGGGTTTGATTTTTCTCATGTGTCCTGGATTTCCTGGATGTTTTGGGCTAGGAACTTTTTTGCATTTTGCATTTTCTTTGACTGTTGTATCAGTGTTTTCTATGGTATCTTCTGCACCTGAGATTCTCTCTTCGATCTCTTGAATTCTGTTGGTGATGCTTGCATCTATGGCTCCTGATCTCTTTTTTCCAGTCTATCTCCAGAGTTGTTTACCATTGTGATTTCTTTATTGTTGCTATTTCCATTTTTAGATCTGGGATAGTTTTATTCAATTCCTTCACTTGTTTGGTTGTATTTTCCCGTAACTCTTTAAGGGATTTTTGTTTCCTCTTTAAAGGCTTCTACCTGTTTACCTGTGTTCTCCTCTATTTCCTTAAGGGAGTTATTTATGTCCTTCTTAAAGTCCTCTATCATCATCATGAGATGTGATTTTAAATCTGAGTCTTGCTTTTCTGGTGTGTTGGGGTACCCAGGACTTACTGTAGTGTGAGAACTGGGATCTGATAATGGCAAGTAGCCTTGTTTCCTGTTGCTTAGGTTCTTGCTCTTACCTCTTTCCATCTGGTTATCGCTGGTGTTAATTGGTCTTGCTGTCTCTGACTGGAGCTTGTCCTTCCTGTGGGCCTGTGAGCCTGTGATTTTAGGTGTGCCAGCACACCTGGGGAGACCAGCTTTCTCCTGGGCGTGATTTGGGTATGGAGAACTGTGGGACATCCTGAGCTCCAGGGCATAAATGGAAAGAAGAAGGATCATGTCCCCAGTTGCTCCAATGTTCCTCTGCCCTGTGTGCTCCTGGTGGGTCCCTCATTGGACAGTTATTAGAGCAAAAGTGGTGATCTCACCTCTGGGCTTAAGAGTGAGAGCACTCCTGGGAGACCAGCTCTCTCCAGGCAGGATTTGGGTTTGGAGGGCTGTGGGACACCCTTAGCTCTGGGGTACAGATGGAGACTGCATGATTAAATTTTATAGATTACATTGCAACCACTTTCTGTAACATTATTTGAGTGGCTCAAGAATAGTCTACAGAAGTATATTTAAGACAACAGAAATAAAATAGAAACATTCTTTAGTTTACTAAATAGCATTTAGTTTACTAATTACACTTACACATAATGAATAGATCCAAATATTTATTCTCTTAATCTTTAAAATATTTGGTTTTTCAGTAGCTACATTGTTAAAATTCTATAAGGTCAGAGTACTAACCACCATTACAAATAAAATTATTCAAATGAATTTAAAAAGAATGGTATCAGAAAGTTCTTTGAGCAAAATGATCACCTTCAGAGCAAAAAATTATATGCTATATGTACTGTTCAAAGGAAGTAGCTTGCTGGTGTAGAAGACACCTCTTATGGTTGACTAAGGAAATAGACTTGCTGCTGAAAAGACCTATTTCAAACCTTCACACATAAAGAGATGCTACAGGCTGACCATAAGGAAAAAAGGGGGATATTTTATATTCTATATGCTAATAATGAGGTATCTGTTTCATACAAAATACAAAAGGGAGTCAATCTAGGACAACATATATTATATGCTTTCCTAAATATACATGATTAAATTCTGTATTTGTTTTCCATTGGCTCTACTAAGAATTAATCATTTTAATTCAAAGAGGTTTCAGTTAAATTTTGTGATTTTTTTCCGTAATGGCACACAAACATGCAGTTCTTATTAACAAGATTTATAAAACAACAAAACATGGTATATAGTTATCTGATTTTCAAAACTGCATAAAATAAATATATATAACACAATATAGCATATAAAAAAAAACAAAGAAATACAGACTAGCTCATAACTTCAAACTAATGAAACTACAAACCAAGTTGCTTTTTATATTATTCTGAAATCTCTTTGGTTTAACTTTTCAGTCAGGATGTAAGATCAGCAGCAACCATTATCATCTTAATGAGTAGTCTATGTGCAACTCCCTGCACACTTACTGAGTTATTACATGCAGCTTACATTTAGCTATTTTCTAAATAGCTAAATAAACTCATACATATAGAATATAAACCCAAATTCTTTACAAAGCCTAAATTTGAATAATGTATATATATATATATATATATATATATATATATATATATATATATACATTATTCACACACACACACACAAACACATACCTCTACATCAAAAACATACACATGTACACACACACACACACACACACACACACACACACACACACACACACACACACACACACACCTCTACATTCTACCAGGCCTCTAAATAGCTAAGAAGTTGAGTTATAGTCATTAAAAGGATTATCCAAAACGAGTGTCTGCATAGCAATATTGGGGATGGTGGTGGAATGAGCTATAGATTTAACAGAGCGTGTCAAATATGAGGATTCCCATTCTTGAGACTCTATGTCCTACCTAAATGAAACTATTTGAAGCCTGAATACTGCATCAATAATACAGGCCTGAAAAGGAAGTTTTGCTCCACTTCCTCAAGTGAAATTGATGCTCTACAAGACTGACAGTTTTGGAGGCAAAAGTATAACTCTAAAATAAATTAAGCATTCACAGAACAAACACTGCAGCTGGAAAAGCAATTCAAATTTCCTATCACCATGTTTCAATCCTCTTTTAAAAGAATGATTTCTGAGGTCAGAGGTTACTCACATTTTCATGACTATTCAGCCTCTGGCTAATGTAACTAACATGGGTGCTATTAAGTAGTGGTAATTTTGATGATGGATATATCTGCAGAAACATCCAGTCATTTTATAAAGGCTGCCAACTACTATAATAGTAGTGATTTTTCAATTCCACAATTGTTTCTGAAATGTTTTATCTAAAGTGGCTTGCATGACTCAAATACCAAACCAATACTGTTAAAATAGTAATTTTATGAAACTATAAGTATATCACAAAAGTTTCAACAAAAAATTGATATAAATATAAAATTAAGATATATCAATTTTATATTGATTATGTAATAACTTTATATAAATTAAATAATTAAAATGCCACCAAATAAGCCATGTTCCAATTGCATGGGACTCAAAAGTACTCCTAAACAGTCTCTGATGAATGTGTCTGAATCTGTACAAACACATATTTGTTTCACAGAATGAAGGAGAATAACTTTTTTTCTTTTAAACTCCTCCAATAATTACTGGGAATAATATACTAATGAGATAATTCAAAGAAGCTAGAATATTGTCTGCAATAAATTTGAGTTAATATTTTTAAGATATTTATTACCTTTGTATGTATCTCTCCATGCCATAGGACACATGTGAAGGTCAGAGAATAATGTGCAGAATCATTTCTCTCCCTCTTCCATGTGGCTTCTGGGAATGGGACTATATGCTGTTTTACTAAATTAGTGAGGTCTGGAGGTAAAATACATGCCTAGCATAGCTTGACCATAACTTTGATGCCTAGTACCCCAATTCATAAGTGAAAAATAAATCAAGTCAGTGTTGACTCTGTATCTGACAGAGCATCTAATTCACAGAAAAACAACATGATAATAGAAATCACTTGTGTGTTCCTGTCAGTTATGACAGCTGACTGAAGCACTTAAACTGGTTCTGATTCTTTGTGATTATCAATGAGTGTGTTAAATAGCAAGACAGAGCATGCCTCTAATTCCAGCATTTAAGCTCCAAGCCAGGGTAGTAAAACTATGGAAAAAAAAAAAGACAAATAGACAAATATAACAACAGAAACAAGAGGCAAGATGGCCTCATTTTGTGCTCCCAAAATATTAAAAAACATCTATATGTAACCAATACAAGCTCATTTATGAAATCAATGGAAGACATATACAATACAACTTTTTAATTTACAAATTGGACTGACTACATTTGAAGATGGAAAGGAACTTTTAAAAAAATCCAGAATTAAGATTAAAAGCTTTTTATTATCTAAACAGCAACATCATCATTTCTCCTAAGTTCCACACATTAATAAACCAACAAGTTACTTCTCATTTTAGAAAGTGCCTCTTCAATTTAATAACTTAATGTCCTAAACTTATATATAGGAATGCAAGTGTTTTTATATTTGTTTTATTCAGTTTTTCCATTTGTTTGTTTATTGTTGAGGCAGGGTCTCTCTCTTATGTAGTCCTGGCTCTCCTAGAACTCATTATGAGACCAGGCTGGCCTCAAACTAACAGGGATCCACCCACCTCTGCCTCCTGAGTGCTGGGTTTAAAGGCATATGCCACCATGCCTGTCCAGCAAAACTTTTCTTTATGTATGAAAGACAACAAAATCTACCAAGTGGAAAGCTAGGTTGCAAATCTGACTTGATGATGACCTATTTGATACAATAATGCCTAATATTATAATTATATATTAAGTAATTATAACATAACAATTACTCAAATCATGATATTTTAGAATTATTTGGAGTAGCAGAGGAAGTTTATAGGATTTTAGACAAAGAGCACACAATAGTTATTCATGGAAAGTCAAATGGGGCCAGCTGTTTAAAGGATGTAGTTAGATCTTCAAGTGTGATAAACAATATACAGATACCCTGAGACATCTGTTATCTAAATCATAAGACAGTCCCTACTTGAATCCCTGACCAATCAGTAGAAGAAAAATATTCTCTAATTCTACTTGGGTATTTTGAGAATTCTTATTTCCAAAATTTCTGCAAACTATAATCCTGGCACGCGTGCACACACACACACACACACACACACACACACACACACACACACACTCACACACACACCACAAACAACAACAAAAAAATCATTATATAGTCCTTGCACAAGTGCACCACCTAGTGTTTCCAAAGCAATAATCATACAAACTAAATACATGTTTCTCTATTAAAACCTTTTTATCACCCTGATACCACCACCATATATTAACCAAAGTTCAACTTGTTACCCCTTGATTTGCTTATAAAAATTTAATTGTCTGAGATTTATTAAGACTTAATTGTTTTAATATTTAAATTTCTAGATCTGTGCTGCATTGCATATTTCCAATATGTCTAAACTGAATACATATTACTTCAAAAAGACAAATTTGCTATATATGTGTATGCAGGCACATTTGTGTGTGTGTAGGAATATGTCCAAAAGCCAGAGGTCTACCTTGGATGTTATTCCTAAGGACCTGTGCTCTTTTTAAAGACAGGATGGTTCACTGGGATTCATAGCTCACCATATAAGCCAGGCTGACTGACAGGCCAATAAACTGAGTTTTAGGTATCTACCTGTCTCAATCCCCTAAGCACTGGGATTCTAAGTGTGAAAGGCCAGGACTTCATGTTTGCACAGCAAGCATTTTATAGACTGAGCTATCTCCTCAGCCCAATGGTCACACAATCTAGAATGTCAACAACAACAACAACAACAACAAAACCAGAGAAAAATAAGAAACTGTAGGTTGTAGGTATCCTCTTCATGGATGCCTCCTCTTCTCTATTAGGGCTTCGGAGGCAGCACAGAATACTCTCTCTCTCTCTCTCTCCTGCTTTCCACTCACAATCCTAAGAGCTAGTCAGCTGTCAATAAAGAAAGGTGTGCTGCTATACTTTCTTTAGTAAGTAACTGCTAGATGTGTTAAAATCAATGTTTGTTACACTATTAAGCACTAACTTCTTCAAAGGTTTATCTACAACTGGTAGGTAAACAACCATAATACTAAATTTACAACATTAACATGACACTCATTTAATATTATACACAATGATTATGTTAATAGCAGGTGTAAGTGATCAATTGCTCATATGAATTACTATAATCAATGTTGCCATTATCTAGTTAAAACTAAACACTCATAAATTGAAGGAAAGAAAGAGAATCCAGTTAAACAAAGGTATTCTAACATCCTCTTAAAGGCTTTATATTCTACCATTGACACTTGAGAAAGGCAAACTTATCTCTTTTCTAGCAGCAGTATGTCATGGTTGTGGACTTGCAAAAAGGTAATAAATAAGTAAATAAATAAAATAAACATCAGTTCTTCAACTTGTCAGCAGCATCCAGTGCTAAGAGCCAAGAGTGCCAATTTGACTTAGAAGAGTAGTCCTAATTGTTAATGTGTATGTAGGTTAGGGTGGGGTAGAGGAAGGGGGAGGGAGACAGAGAAACAGAGACAAACATGAAACAGTGTGCTTTAATTCAAATTAATAGTTAGTCTAGCCTACTACTTAAACAGTAGATGTTCACACCTAACATCTTTTTTGGACTGGGTCTATTTCTGAAAAAACAAGCAAACAAACAAAAAAACCAAAAACCTTAATGGAAACAAAGTATTAAAAGAAAAAGGGAAAGAATATAAATAGCAAGCTTAGACTTGACATTAGAATAATCAGGCACAGAGTAAAAACTGCTCCACTTCAGAAAGAGAAACACTCCTCCACTGTTGGTGGGATTGCAAGCTGGTACATCCACTCTGGAAGTCAGTCTGGTGGTTCCTCAGAAAATTGGACATAGTACTACCGGAAGATCCAGTAATTCCTCTCCTGGGCATATACCCAGATGTTCCAACTGGTAATAAGGACACATGCTCCACTATGTTCATAGCTTTATTTATAATAGCCAGAAGCTGGAAAGAACCCAGATGCCCCTCAACAGAGGAATGGATACAGAAAATGTGGTATATTTACACAATGGAGTACTACTCAGCTATTAAAAACAATGAATTTATGAAATTCTTGGGCAAATGGATGTATCTGGAGGATATCATCCTGAGTGAGGTAACCCCATCACAAAAGAACACACATGATATGCACTCACTGATAAGCAGATATTAGCTCAGAAACTTAGGATATCCAAGATAACAATTTGCAAAACACATGAAACTCAAGAAGAAGGAAGACCAATATGGATATTTCGCTCCTTCTTAGAATGGGGAACAAAATACCCATGACAGAAACAAAGTTCGGAGCTGGGGTGGAAGGAAGGACCATCCAGAAAGTGCCCCACCCGGGGATCCATCCCATATACAACCACCAAACCCAGACACTATTGCATACGCCAGCAAGATTTTGCTGAAGGGACCCTGATATAGCTGTTTCTTGTGAGGTTCTGCCAGTGCCTGGCAAATACAGAAGTGGATGCTCACAGTCATTTATAGGATGGTACACAGGGCCCCCAATGAAGGAGTTAGAGGGGAGCTAAAGGGGTCTGCAACCCTATAGGAGGAACAACAATATGAACTAACCAGTACCCCCCAGAGCTGTGTCTCTAGTTGCATATGTAACAGAGGATGGCCTAGTCAGCCATCAATTGTAGGAAAGGCCCTTGGTCTTGTGAAGATCATATGTCCCAGTACAGGGGAATGCCAGGGCCAGAAAGCAGGAGTGGGTGGGTTGGGGAGCAGGGTCGGGGAAGGATATAGGGGCTTTGGGGATAGCATTTGAAATGTAAATGAAGAAAATAACTTAAAAAAACTTCCACTTCAATCAAAAAAAATTGAAAACTAAGCTGGAAAACACTGATTAGAAGAGCAGACTACATTGTGCACTGCAGTTATGTCCTGGTCAATAATGGACCACATATACTATGATGATCCCAAATACTATTCTATAGCCTAGGTAAAGCTTAGCTAACTGTCTTCATGAAGGTACACTATATGATGTTCACACAAGGATAGAATCACTCCCATTTCTCAGAATATATGCCCATTGTTAAGGGACATATCTACTGAAGAACAGACACAATAAACCTTAGAGAAAATAAAGCTTGAAATTTAGGAGTCAAATGAATAATATGAAATAATTACAAATTAAAAGGCTAGAAAAATAGGAAAAGTAAGCCAGTTTAAAGTAGCTTGGGATTCATAGGTTCCACGGTCTGTCTGATTCAATACGTATTTAAAAGAAAAATATGAGAGATAAAGCCAAAATTCAAAAATGACACTAAAATTTTACACATTATTCACAATTAATATATATTCAAGAAGCTCAAAAAATACAAAGCAGAATTTAAAAAGAAAAAATGAATTTATGCCAAGACATATCTCAGTGAAATTACAGAAGTCTAATGACAAAAGCCAGGCAGACAGAAAGGTTTCAAAGACAGGACAGTGATCTGAGCTGCTGATTTCAGCAACAGCATAAGAGGAGGCATGCGCAGAGAGAAGTAACTATGATCCTAGAGACCTATGCTCAGTGGTATAGCTTAGACCAATGGTTCCCTAGTGGCTGAAGGCTTGTTCCCATGCATGGTACTTCTGGAAGGTGGTAGAACCTCGAGATGCGCTCTAGAAGGAGGTCTTCAGGCCTGTGAAAGATCTGTGGAGTCTCCAAACTTTCTACTCTTTCCTACTTTCTGACAAGTTTTGTTTGTCTCATGCTTCTGCCATGACATGCTCCTCATTATAGACCCAAGGCAACAGGGTCAATCATGGACCAAAACAATCAAAACCTCCTTCCTGTGAAAATGGTATTTAATACTCTATAGTCTATGAAAATGACAGGCGTTTTATTGTATTACCTAAGCTCTCTTTCCAGATGCTGGAGGGGGGCTAATAAAAGCAGAAATAGCCAAGTACAACCTATGTAGACTGCAAGTGCATTAAGACTCTCATCCCATGAGATCCCAGATTGTGTCACGATGACAATCAAAATTGCCAGACTACCCAAAGAACAATGTGAAGTTATTTCACTAGTATCTGTATTTAATTAGGACATTCACTTTTTAATAGCATATACTAATTATATAGATTAGTTGGATACCTTATATTATTTTCATACATGTATAAATGGGCCATGATCATAGTCATTCCCTGCTTTCTCCATTACCCTCTCCAATCTGACCCCAACTTCTTCCCAAACAGTTTTCTATGTTATCCTTCTTTTCTTGAGATAGGGTCTTACTATGTAGTCCAACCAGGGGTGAGACTCACAATCTTCCTGTGTTAACCCCAGAACATTCGAGTTTCAGGTGTACCAATCATGCCTGACTTTTACTTGCTGTGTGTTGGTTTGCTCTGTTTACAGTAGTAGAGCCTGAACGCAGGGACATGGTAAATTAGGTAAGTGTTCTTCCGCTGAGTTAGAGTGCCATCTCATTAAGGACATTAGTAAGTTGAGCAAAATGTTGTGCTGATAATTTTTTATTAAAGACACTTTTTTACAGATTTGAGAGAAGCTTCAGTAAGTAAACTGCTTGCCACACAAGCATGAGGACCCGAGTTCAGACTCCTAGCACACATGTAAAACACATGTACATGTGTACAGCAGTAAACATCCATAACCCCAGGGACAGCCAGCATACACAGCACAAAGCTCCAGTTCAGCAATAGATCATGCCTTAAATTATAAGGTGGAGCGCAATAGAAGACACCCATCATTAACCTCTGGCTTTTTCATAGAGATTTAAACACATGTACACCACATGCACATAGCAAACACTGATGGTCTCTCTCTATTTTTTTCAATTGTTTCTAGAAAAAGAAATACATCCATTCCAATGTGCTGACAATTATTTCAATTTTCACTAGGTTTTAGAAAGTAATCATACAAAATTTAAAATGTTTTATATATATTAGGTAACAAATATCAAAGGATACTAAAAGACATTTCAGCTTTAAATGGCTAGACTCTGGCATAAACAGCAGCTCCTCTTTCAGAGTTTATAGATTGTTGGAAGACAAAGCACACAGACTTAAACAGTAAAACAGAAATGCATAATGTTAAAGAGGAAGCAAATTATTAGAAATAGCTTCCTAGCTCAATAAATGTCCCAGTGGAGGGAATTGAGGGTGAGGAGGTAGGAGTGGGTGGGTGAGTGGGGGAAAACCCTCATAGAAACAGGGGAAGGGGGGATGGGATAAGAGGTTTCTGGGTGGGGAAGGGGTGGGAAGGGAGAACTGGGAAAAGGGATAACATTTGAAATGTACATAAAGAAAATATTCAGTCCTTGCAGCTGGGGAAGACTCCTAGTTGGTCTGCTCCCTGAAGACTCCACATCTGATCTATCTTAGAGCACTCAGAGCAGTTGGTAAGAAACAGGCCTCCCTAACCCTGACCCAGAGCTGCTGCTGGGAACCTGGTGGACTTGGGGCCCATCACCCACCAACTGCCCGCCCTCCCTAATACCACTCCTCTCCTGTCCCTTCTTCCCCTTCTTCCCAGTCCTTGCTGATGGGGCAGACCCCCAGTTGGTCTGCTCTCATGATGACTACATATCCTGATCCATCCTAGAAGACGCCCTGCACTCAGAGCACTTGAGTACTCTGAAGGCCTCCCAGGAAATCTACTGCAGCCAGGGCAACAAAATAATAGCTTCTCTGCCCCTGTGAAGAGCCCACAGATGGAAAGCCCCACAGGTGGTCAGATACAGCCAGGGATGCAGGCCTACCAGGAGACCTGAAGCAACTCAGGGACAAAAGAGGCAGACTGCAGACAGTCACACAGACCAACAAACACCAGGGATATCCGGATGGCGAAAGGCAATTGCAAGACCAAAGCAACAGAAGACAAAATACATAGGCATCATCAGAACCTAGTTCTCCCACCACAGCAAGCCCTGAATACAACAACACACCTGAAAATCAGGAAACTGACTTAAAATTGTATCTCTTGAAGATAATAGAGTCCTTTAAGGAGGATACCAATAACTCATTGAAAGAAATACAGGAAAACACAAGTAAACAGGTAAAGGAATTGAATAAAGCAATCCAAGACCTAAAAGTAGAAATAAAAACAATAAAGGAAACACAAATTGAGGCAAACCTGGAAATGGAAAACCTAGGAAAGAGGTCATAAATCACAGATGTAATACCAACAGAGGACAAGACATAGAAGAGAGAATCTCAGGTGTAGACAATACTGTAGAGGAGATTGACACAACTGTCAAAGAAAATTCAAAATACAAAAAAATTCCTAATCCAAAACATCCAGGAAATTCAAGACACAATGAAAAGACCAATTCTAAGAATAACCAGAATAGAGGAGAATGAAGATTTCCAGATCAAAGGACCTGAAAATGTCTTCAAAAAAAAATCATAGAAGAAAACTTTCCCAGCCTAAAGTAAGAGATGGACATAAAGGTACAAGAATCCTATAGAACACCAAATAAATGGAATCAGAAAAGAAAATCTTCTCATCACATAATTACCAAAACACTAAATGCACAGAACAAAGAAAGAATATTCAAATCTGCAAGGGAAAAAGGCCAGGTAACATAAAAAGGTAGACCTATCAGAATTATATCAGACTTCTCAACAGACTATGAAAGCCAGAAGAGCTTGGTCAGAGGTCGTGCAAACTCTAAGGGAACACAAATGCCAGCCCAGGCTACTATACCCAACAAAACTCTCAATCAACATAGATGGAGAAACCAAAATATTCCAGGACAAAACCAACTTCAAACAGTATCTAACTACCACCCCAGCCTTACAGAGGACCCTGGAAGGAAAACTCCAACACAAGGAAGGAACCTGCACCTAAGAAAGGAAAAGATATTAAGCATCTCATAATAAAGTCAAAAGCAGAGAGCCACAAGCACATAAAGCCACCTAAAAAAACAAGCATATCAGAAACCAACAACCCTCTCTCTTTAAAAATCTCTCAATATTAATGGACTCAACTCACCTATAAAAAGACATAAGCAAACAGACTGGATATTTAAACAGGATCCAGCATTTTTTGCTGCATACAAGAAACACACCTCCATAACAAAAACAGGCACTATCTCAGAGTAAAAGGATGGAAAAATGTCTTCCAAGCAAATGGTCCCAGGACAAAAGCAGAAGTTGCCATCCTAATATCCAATAAAATAGACTTTCAACCTAAAGTTATCAAGTGTGATGATGAAGGACACTTCTTATTCATCAAGGGGATAATCCACCAAGAGAAAGTCTCAATTCTGAACATCTATGCCCCAAATGCAAGAGCACCAAAATTCATAAAAGAAACTTTACTAAAACTCAAAGCACACATTGAACCCCACACAATAATAGTGGGAGATTTGAACACCCCAATCTCACCAATGGACCGGTCATTGAAACAAAAACTAAACAAAGACACAGTGAAACTAAGAGAAGTTATGAAGCAAATGGATCTAACAGATATCTACAGAACATTTCACACTACAACAAAAGAATGCACCTTATTCTCAGCACCTCATGCTACCATCACCAAAATTGATCATATACTTGGTTACAAACTAACTCTCAACTGATACAAGAAGATGGAAATAATACTATGCATCTTATCAGATCATCATGGTCTAAGGATGGTGTTCAATAACAGCAAAAACGACAGAAAGCCCACTTACATTTGGAAATTGAACAAGGTTTTACTCAGTGCTAACTTGATCAAGGAGAAATAAAGAAAGAAATTAAAGACTTCCTGGAATTAAAAAAATATATATTGACACACCATAACCAAACTTATGGGACACAATGAAAGCAGTGCTAAGACGAAAGTTCATAGCACTTAATGCCCTGGTAAAGAAACGGGAAATACCTTCTCAGAAGATGGAAAGATCTCCCATGCTCATGGATGGGCAGGATTATTATACTCAAAATGACTCTGCTGCGGAAAGCAATCTACAGATTCTATGCAATCCCCATCAAAATCCCAACTCAAGTCTTCACTGAGTTAGAAAGGGCAATTTGCAAATTCATCAGGAATGATAAAAAAAACCTAGGATAGCAAAAACTATTCTCAACAATAAAAGAACATCTGGTGGAATCACCGTCCCTGACCTTAAGTTATACTAAAGAGCAATTGTGATAAAAACTGCATGGTACTGATACAGCAACAGACAGATAGATAAATGTAATAGAATTGAAGACCCAAAAATGAATCCACACACCTATGGTCACTTGATCTTTGACAAAGGAGCTAAAATCATACAGTGGAAAAAAAGACAGCATTTTCAACAAATGATGCTGGCACAATTGGCGGTTATCATGTAGAAGATTGTGAATTGATCCATTCTTATCTCCTTGTACAAAGCTCAAGTCTAAGTGAATCAAAGAAATCCACATAAAACCAGAGACACTGAAATTTTTAGAGGAGAAAGTGGGGAAAGGCCTCGAAGATATGGGCACTGGGGAAAAATTCCTAAACAAAACAGCAATGGCTTGTGCTGTAAGATCAAGAATTGACAAATGGGACCTCATAAAATTGCAAAGCTTCTGTAAGGCAAAAGACACTGTCAATAAGACAAAAAGGCCACCAACAGATTGGGAAAGGATTTTTACCAATCCTAAATCTGATAGGGGACTAATATCCAATATATACAAAGAGCTCAAGAAGCTGGACTCCAGAAATTCAAATAACCCCATTAAAAAATGGGGTACAGAGCTAAACAAAGAATTCTCAACTAAGGAATACCAAATGGCTGAGAAGCACCTGAAAAAGTGTTCAACATCCTTAGTCATCAGGTAAATGCAAATAAAAACAACCTTGAGAATCCCCCTCACTCCAGTCAAAATGGCTAAGATCAAAAATTCAGGTGACAGCAGATGCTGGCGAGGATGTGGAGAAAGAGGAACACTCCTCCATTGCTGGTGAGATTGTACAACCACTCTGGAAGTCAGTCTGGTGGTTCCTCAGAAAATTGGACACAGTACTACCAATTGATGCAGCAATACCTCTCCTGGGCATATACCCAGAAGATGTTCCAACTGGTAATAAGGACACATGCTCCACTATGTTCATAGCAGCCTTATTTATAATAGCCAGAAGCTGGAAAGAACCCAGATGTCCCTCAACAGAGGAATGGATACAGAAAATGTGGTACATTTACACAATGGAGTGCTACTCACCTATTAAAAACAACGACTTTATGAAATTCTTGGGCAAATGATGTATCTGGAGGATATTATCCTTAGTGAGATAACCCAATCACAAAAGAAGTCACTTGATATGTACTCACTGATAAGTGGGTATTAGCCCAGAAACTTAGAATACCCAAGATACAATTTGCAAAACACAAGAAAATCAAGAAGAGGAAAGACCAACATGTGGATACTTCATTCCTCCTTAGAATAGGGAACAAAATACCCATGAAGGAAGTTACAGAGACAAAGTTTCAAGCTAAGACAAAAGGACTATCCAGAGACTACCCCACCTAGGGATCCATCCACCAAATCCAGACACTATTGCATACACCAGCAAGATTTTGCTGAAGGGACCCTGATATAGCTGTCTCGTATGAGGCTATGACAGTGCCTGGCAAATACAGAAGTGGATGCTCACAGTCATCTATAGGATGGAACACAGGGCCCCCAATAGAGGAGCTAGAGAAGGTACCCAAGGAACTGAAGGGGTCTGCAACCTTATAGGTGGAACAACAATATGAACTAACCAGTACCCCCAGAGCTCGTGTCTCTAGCTGTATATGTAGCAGAAGATAGCCTAGTCGGCCATCATTGGGAAGAGAGGCCCCTAGGTCTTGCAAACTTTATATGCCCCAGTACAGGGGAATGCCAGGGCCAAGAAGTGGGAGTGGGTGGGTAGGCAAGCAGGGTGGGGGTAGGGTATAGGGAACTTTTGGGATAGCATTTGAAATATAAATAAAGAAATTTTCTAATTTAAAAAAAAGAAAGAAAGAAAAAGAGAAACTGGAGAGATCTTACACTAACAACTTAACAGCACACCTGAGAACTCTAGAACATAAAGAAGCAAACTCACTGAAGAAGAGTAGAAGACAGAAAATAGTCAAAATCAGGTCTAAAATCAACCAAATAGAAACAAAGAAAACAATATAAAGAATCAGCAAAACCAAAAGCTGGTTCTTTGAGAGAAATCAACAAGATAGATAAACCCTTGTTGAACTAACTAAAGGGCCAAGAGGCAGTATCCAAATTAATAAAATCAAAATAGAAAAAGGGAGAGATAACAACAGATATGGAGGAAATACAAAAAATCATCAGATTATACTATAAATATCTATACTCAACAAAACTGGAAAATCTAGATGAAATGGGTGGTTTTCTAGACAGATGCCACATACCAAAATTAAATCAAGAGCAGGTAAAGTATCTAAACAGGCCCATATCATACAAGGAAATAGAAGAAGACATTAAGAACCTCCCAACCAGAAAAAGCCCAGGGCCAGGTAGAATTAGTGTAGAATTCTACCAGACCTTCAGAGAAGACCTAATACCAACTTTCCTCAAACTATTCCATAAAATAGAAACAGAAGGAACTCATCCTATGAAGTCACAATTACTCTAATATCTAAACCACACAAGGACCTAACCATAAAAGAGAACTTCAGACCAATCTGGCTTATGAATATCAATGCAAAAATAAAATTCTTGCAAATAGAATTGAAGAACACATTAAAGCCATCATTCACCACGATGAACTAGGCTTCATCCTAGGGATGCAAGGTTGGTTTAATATATGAAAATCCATTAACATAATCCACTATATAAACAAACTCAAAGGAAAAAAAAAATCACACGATCAACTCCTTAGATGCAGAAAAAGCATTTGACAAAATACAACACCCCCTCATGTTAAAAGTATTAGAGAGATTGGGAATTCAAGGCCCATACATAAACATAATAAAAGCAATCTACTACAAATGAACAGTCAATATCAAATTAAATGGAGGCATACTTGAAACAATCCCACTTAAAACAGGGACAACACAAGCATGCCCACTCTCCCCATATCTATGAAATATAGTACTTGAAGTGTTACTTAGAACAATAAGACAACAAAAAAGGCCTCTTCCAGCCAGGGCCACCCCCGCCCGCCATCTTCCCTCTGAGCCCAGCAGAGGTGGCTAGGGCCATTTGTGTGCTCTCCACACCCCAGGACATTTGGATCACCTCAGGGTTACAGGTGAGTGGAGCTCAGTGTTGGTTTTGGGAACCAAGGGGCTCTGGTGCCAGCGGCAGCAGGAACAGAGGAACTCCGCCCAACTGAAGGCTAGGATCTCTTCCAGCCAGGGCCATCCCCGCCATCCTCCTTTTGAGCCCAGCAGAGGTGACTGGGGCCATTTGTGTGCTCTCTACAACCCAGGACCTTGGGATCACCTCAGGATTAGAGAAGAGAGGCAGCCTGCTGGGAGAGTTCTGAACCTAGAACTCAGGAAGTGGATCAGAGCTCCAGTCTGCTAGACAACGGACTTGCAAGAGAAGAGCTTGCCTGCAGAGAGCGCTCTGATCACTGGATTATAGGGGAGAGTTTGTCTACCAGAAGTGCTGTCAGAGGCTAACAGAATCACAGGAGGATCAAGCTCAAACCAGTGACAGCTTGGACATTAACATCAGAAATCTCCAGATGAGTTATCTCAGAAAATTGGACATAGTACTACCAGAGGATCCAGCAATACCTCTCCTGGGCATATACCCAGAAGATGTTCCAACTGGTAAAAAGGACACATGCTCCACTATGTTCATAGCAGCCTTATTTATAATAGCCAGAAGCTGCAAAGAACCAGATATCCCTCAACAGAGAAATGGATACAGAAAATGTGGTACATTTACACAATGGAATACTATTCTGCTATTTAAAAAAAATGAATTTATGAAATTCTTGGGCAAATGGATGAATCTGGAGGACATAATTGTTAGTGAGGTAACCCAATCACAAAAGAAGTCATTGGATATGCGCTCACTGATAAATGGATATTAGCCCAGAAACTTAGAATACCCAAGATACAATCTGCAAAACACAAGAAAATCAAGAAGGAAGATCAGCGTGTGGATACTTCAATCCTCCTTTGAATAGGAAACAAAATACCCATGAAAGGAGTTACACAGACAAAGTCTAGAGCTAAGATGAAAGGATGGACCATACAGATACTAACCTACCAGGGATCCATCCCATAATCGTCACTAAACTCAGTCACTATTGTATAGGACAGCAAGTGTTTACTGAAGGGACCCTGATATAGCTGACTCCCACAGAAGTGGATGCTCACAGTCATCCATAAGAGGGAGCACGGGGCCCACATTGGAGAAGCTAGAGATAGAACCCCAGGAGCTGAAGGGGTCTGCAACCCTAGAAGAGGAACAACAATATGAACTAACCAGAACCCCCAGAACTCGTGTCTC
>LR753404.1:648948-666176 GCA_902729485.2 Mus minutoides
AACATGCACTCACTGATAAGCGGATATTAGCCCAGAAACCTAGAATACCCAAGATGCAATCTCCAAAACACAAGAAAATCAAGAAAAACCAACACGTGGATACTTCATTCCTCACTAGAATAGGGATTAAAATATACATGGAAGGAGGTGCAGAGACAAAGTTTGGAGCTAAAATGAAAGGATGGACCATCCAGAGAGTGCCCCACCTGGGTGGCCCATCACATAATCAGCCACCAAATGCAGACACTACTGCATACACCAGCAGGATATTGCTGAAAGCACCCTGATATAGCTGTCTCCTGTGAGGCTTTGACAGTCCCTGACAAATACAGAAGTGGATGCTCACAATCATCTATAGGGCAGAACACGGGGTCCCCAATGTAGGAGCTAGAGAGAGTACCCAAGAGCTGCAGGGGTCTGCAACCCTATAGATGGAACAACAATATGAACTAATCAGAACCCCCAGAGCTCATGTCTCTAGCTGCATATGTATTAGAAGATGGCCTAGTTGGCCATTATTGGGGAAGAAAGGCCCTTGGTCTAACAATGTTTATATGCCCCAGTACAGGGGAATGCCAGGGCCAACTAGTGGGAGTGGGTGAGTAGGGGAACAGGGTGGGGAAAGGGTATAGGGTATGGGATAACAGTTGAAATGTAAATGAAGAAATTCTCTAATAATAAATAAATAAATAAATAAGATTATACAAAAAAAAGACAACAAAAAAGAGATCAAGGGGATACAAATTGGTAAAGAAGAAATAAAGGTATTACTATTTGCAGATGATATGATACATAGGGAGCTCAAAAATTCTACCAGAGAACTTCACAAGCTGATGAACAACTTAATTGAAGTAGCTGGATATAAAATTTCTGAAATAAATCAGTAGCTTCCCTTTATACAAAGAATAAACAAGCTGAGAAAGAAATGAGGGAAACAACTCCCTTCACAATAGACACAAATAATATAAAATATCTTGGGGTAACTAACAGAACAAGTGAAAGGCCTGTATGACAATAACTTCAAGTCTCTCAAGAAAGAAATCGAAGAAAATCTCAGAAAATGGAGAGATCCCCCATGCTCATAGATTGGCAGAATTAACATAGTAAAAATGGCCATCCTACCAAAGGCAACCTATAGATTGAATGCAATCCCCATCAAAAGCCCAACACAATTCTTCAAAGACATGGAAAGAGCAATTCTCAAATTCATCTGGAAAGGCAAAAACAGCAAAAGAATGAAAACAATTTCTAATAATAAAAGAACTGCTGGGGGAATCACCATCCCTGACTTCAAGCTTTACCAGGGAGCAATAGTGATAAAAATTACATGGTATTGGAACAGAGACAGAAACATTGATCAGTGGAATAGAATTGAAGACCCATAAATAAAAACACACATTTGCAGACACTTGATCTTTGACAATGAAGCCAAAAATATACAATGGAAAAAAGAAAGCATCTTTAATAAATGGTGCTGGTATAACTGGTTGTCTTACATAGAAAAATGAATATAGACCCATATTTGTCTCCTTGTACATAGCTCAAATCCAAGTGGATCAAGGACCTCAACATAAAACCAGATACACTGAATCTAAGAGAAATCAAAGTGGGAAAGAGCCTTGAAGTCATTGGCATGGGGGGGAAATTTCCTAAACAGAACTCCAATGGCTCATGCTCTAAGATCAAGAATTGGTAAATGGGACCTTATGAAACTAGAAAGCTTCTATAAGTCAAAGGACATAGCCAATAAAACAAATCGGCAGCCTACAGATTGGGAAAAAAATCTTCACTAACCCCAAATCTGATAGAGGTCTAATATCCAAAACATATAAAAAACTCAAGAAGTTAATCACCAAAAATCTAAACAACCCAATTAAAAAAATGGGACATAGAACTAAACCAAGAATTCACAACTGAGGAATCTCAAATGCCTGAGAAACACCAAAAGATGTTCAAAGTCCTTAGTGATCAGAGAAATGCAAATCAAAATAACCCTTAAATTCCACCTTACACCAATCTGAATGGCTAAGATCAAAACCTCAGTTGACACATGTTGGAGAGGATATGGAGAATGAGGAACACTTCTCCATTGTTGGTGGGATTGCAAACTGGTACAACCACTCTGGAAATCAATTTGGAGGTTCCTCAGAAAATTGGAAATAGATCTACCTGAATATCCAGCTATACCACTTTTGGGAATATACCCAAAAGATGCCCCACCATGCTACTGGGGCACATGTTCCACTGTGTTCATTGCAGCCTTATTTGTGATATTCAGAAGCTGGAAACAACCTAAATGTCCCATGACAGAAGAATGGATACAGAAAATGTGGTTCATTTACACAATGGACCAGCTATTAAGAATAAGGACATCCTCAGTTTTGCAGGCAAATGGATGAAACTAGAAAATATCATCCTGAGTGAGGTAACTCAGACCCAAAAGGTTGCACATGGTATGTACTAACTAATAAGTATATATTAGCCAAAAATAAAGTACAGAATACCCAATATACAGTCCACAGAACTCGAAAAGGTCAACAAAGCTGGAGCGCTCATGTGAGGATGCCTCAGTCCCATTTTGGAGGGAGAAGAAAGCAATCACAAGTGAGGAGAGAGGGAGGGACGTGGGAGGGAAAATGGCCAGGAGGTGGGGAGTTGGGGGAGAGGGAGAGGGGAACCTGATCTGGTATTGGGTGAGGGAAAAAGACTGAAGCCCTGAGGGCCAGCAGGAAGAATGGAAACAGGCAACCTCAGGAAATAAGAGGTTGGGGTGGGGGGACCCTCCAGAATGCACTAGAGACCTGGAAGACTCTCAGTAATCAAAGGGAGGGACCTTAGATGAAATGCCAGACAGTAGGAAGAGGGAACTTATAGAACCCCCCCTCCAGCAGAAAGACAAGACATCAAGTGAGGGATGGGGTTGTCATCCCATAGTCAAACTCTGACCCATAATTGTTCCCGTCTGAAAGAATTTTAGGGATGGAAATGGAGAGGAGCCTGAGGAAAAGAAGGTCCAGCGACAGACCAAAAGTGGAATCCAGCACAAGGGGAGGTCCTAAGGCCTGATACTATTACTGAGGACATGGAGCACTCACAAAAAGGGACCTAGCATGACTGGCCTCCAAAAGACCCTACAAGTAGTTGAAAGAGTCAGAAGCAGATAATTGCACCCAATCAATGGACAGAAGCAGCTGATCCCTGTTGTTGAATTAGGGAAGGCAGAAAGAAGCTGAGGAGGAGGATAGCCCTGTAGGAAGACCAGCAGTCTCAATCTGGAACCCCAAGGTCTCTCAGACAGACAGCATACACCAGCTGATATGAGGCCCCCAACACACATACAGTAGAGGACTTCTGGGTCTGTGTTCATTCAGAGATGATGCACCTAACCCTCAAGAGACTGGAGGCCCCAGGAAGTCTAGAGGTCAGGTGGGGTAGGGGATGGGGGCATCCACATGGAGACATGGAGTGGGAGGTGTGGGATGTGGAGCAGTCAGAGGGTGGATGGGGGGGGGGCGAGTGGAATATGGAGTGTAAAAAATAAATTAATTATTTTAAAAGAGAAAATATACAATAAAAAAAATAATAATAAATAAAATCAAAAAGAGAAAGAAAGAAAGAAAGAAAGAGAGAGAGAGAAAGAGAGAGAGAGAGAGAGAGAGAGAGAGAGAGCAAGCTTCCTAGTATACCAAGCTGTAAGGGAAAATGAATTCATAAAATCCACAGATGGATGGAAAGGAAAACAATTATACTGTTAAATAAGGTTGCACATGCCTAGGAAGATGAATGGCATGTATTCTCTCTCATATATACATCTTAGCTTCAACTCTTTTGTTTTATGTGTTTAACTGTGTGTATATGCAGAAGGCAGCAAACTAGAAAAGAACCATTTAAAAGTGGCACAATAAAGGATGGGAAATAGTAAAATATTGGCAAAATAGAAGTAAATTCTGGAGATTGGCAAAAGAAAAGTAAAGTCTAAATGAAATTAATTCCTAGAGATAGAAAGGTTCAGGTACTGGGGAGGGGAGGATAATAAGGGGACAGGAGGAGGGTTAGCCAAAGTAAAGAGTGTATGTAAAAGCTATATATATAGAAATCTACAATTATGCTATTTGAGTAAAATAGAGAATTTAGTAGAACACAAGTGACATAAAGTAACATAGAGGGTATGCTAGAGTTTAAGATTTATGAAGGGATGAAAATAAGGGGATGGGGGAGGGGAGAGCATAGGAGGTGGGCTAACTAAAACTAAGGAGGTATAAGAAGCCCAGTGGAAACATACTAGCTTGTAAGCTAATACCTGTTAAAGGGGCTACTTTGGGGGCTGGAAAGATGATTCAGCAATTTAGGGCACTTTCTGCTCTTCCAGAGGACCCAACTTTCATTTCCAATACCCATGGAGGGTGGCTCATAAACTCTAAGAGATGTGATGTCCTTTTCCGGGCTTTAAGGGACCCATAAACAAGTGGCAAATACACACACACACACACACACACACACACACACACACACACACACTCAAATAAAAAAATAAAACAAACCTTTTTTTTTTTTTTTTTTTTTTTTTTTTTTTTGTGGAGTTTTAACAGGGGACCCGGGCTGGAAGGCAACATTGCCCTCAGAATACATGGGTTAGCAAATGAAAATCTCCATACCACATACAGGATCATTCACTCTGAGTTACTAGTTAGAGAGAATCAATAAGAGCCACGAAAATAGCACAGGCTATTGCCACTGCTTTTAGTTGCCCACCAGAACTAGATGGTAAGAACTGGATAGCAAGACTTTATTGCCAAATCCTGCATGGCCACTGTAGAAGGGATGAGATGACACAGTTCCCACCCCTGAAGTACAGCTAGCAAGCATGGGCCTCCACAAGTGCTGGAGTGAGGTATGAGGCGTGTGTGTGTGTGTGTGTGTGTGTGTGTGTGTGTGTGTGTGTCTGTGTGTCTGTGTATATAATATATATGTATGTATATATGTGTGCGAGTGTATACACACACACACATACATATATAGAAAACTTTACATTCTTCCTTTGGAAAATATTATCCCAGCCAAGCTTATAGGGAATGTCCTCTCTGCCAATGTAATTAATTATTCCACAATAATCAGAGACAGCACAAGCTTAGGAGGCAAAAGTCTGTCTAATGTCCTTAGCAAAATAGTAAATGCTATGACCTTAAGGATAGCTCTTAAGGCTGTGGAAAGAACTCTAAGAACATGAGATCAAAATATATAAATAGGATTTCTCAACAATGCAGAATATTAGAATGCAATATGAATTGCATGAGGGGCTTCAAGGACCTAAAAGAACAGAGCCAACTGCACAGTGAGCCAGATACAAAGGCAGGCTGATTCCTGAGTTCAAGGTCAGCCTGGGACAGAGTGAGTTTAGGCACAGGCTTGGTAGGATTGGTAATTTCAGGATAGTATCCCAGCCAGCTAGCTTATTGTCTGTGCTTACAAAGGCAGGCAGATCTCTGATTTCAATTGCTATCGCCTTTAATCCCAGCACTCAGGAGGCAGAAGCAGGCGGATTTCTGAGTTCGAGGCCAGCTTGGTCTACAGAGTGAGTTCCAGGACAGCCAGGGCTACACAGAGAAACCCTGTCTCAAAAAACCAAAAAAAAAAAAAAAATGTACGTGCTGCCTTTTCTAAGAATCAAGGAACTAAAGTCATTAAATGCTGATGTGTAGGATAATCAAAAGGGGTGGACAATTGAACTGATATGTAAATTAAAGACTGGGCTTTAATCTTCAAGAGCTGCGCTGTCTTGATGAGCTGTCTAGAAAACCAACAAGAGCAGAACAGCTGTCAGCTTATGCCCCATGACTGACTTGAATCATTCTTTTCACTGCTCCCAGATACCCCATTCCTCAGGGCCCCTTTTCCAAGCTGAAGCTGGTTCTTGGCATGTTATTTTTGAAGACATTGCACACTTTGTTTATCAGGACATAGCTAAATCAATTTCCAATTGATCTGGAAACTCTCTACCTGCTGGCTAGCTTTCATGGTGCCAGAAGGTAGTATGCAGGTTGTTGAGGAAGATAGAACAATGATCATATCCAGTGCTGGGCCCTTCTGCTAAAATACTGACCTTCCAGGCCCTTCCAGGTGAGAGGTGCCCACTGGTGAAATACTGGCATGACAGTTATTGGGGCAATCAACCCCAATTGATTGGATTTGAGATCTACTTCACATGCCCAGTTTTGTAAACCTATTCAAAAGCCTATGGCTGGGAGGTCAGATGCCTACGGGAAATCATTAACTACTGTTTTCCTAAATGGTCATGATAAACTACCTTCTAAATATTTATGTCTAGACACATAGATTGGTTACACTCTCAATCTTGATCAGAAAAAGCTTTTTGGAGTGGTATGTTTACAAAAAGATTCAAAACTAATCAAAGAGCTGAGAATAAATGACTGAGTGTTCAGTGACAAATGGGCCATCTTTATCAATGTCCTCCAACCCAAGACTCAGGAAATACTGCAGAATCGGGAACAGAAAAAAAAGTAAGAACTATAGGATAAAGCAGTTATGTGTGAAATGCTGTCAAAGCCATCCCACACATGAAGCTATGGCCAACTGTACAAAATGAAAGTTGAAAAAAGGTTGGCTTCTGAGGCCTAACCCCAAGCGGGAACTATTGGCAGATAGATGATTGCTACTGAGGAAGGAAAAGTCACTGGGTGTTGTTTGTTTTGTTTTGTTTTGTTTTGTTTTGTTTTGTTTTGTTTTGTGGGGTGGTCACTGGTAGGCTTATCATCTATGGAATTTTCATAGATATTTTTAAAATAAAATTAAATCCATTATTAAAAAATAATAAAAGAAATCGCTTCCTAGGGCCAATTAAATTGATCATCCAGTAAAGACATTTACCTCCATACCGACCTAAGATTCATGCCTGGGAGTCACACAGTAAAAGGAGAACCAACTCCAACAAGTTATCATCCGAGCTACATATATGCACCAGAGGAAATAAGCATAGCATGTAAACATGCATACACATGCACACACACACACACACACACACACACACACACAAAGGGAGAGAGAGGAATATTAGCAAGCATTTAGAAAATAGAGGTAGTTTTATGTGATTATAACCAAAAGTTTCTTCAGTGTAAAATAAATAGAAGCCTGTCCAAAGAGAATTTCTACAAAGCAATAAGGAAAATAAGCTACACCAAACTATATAAGACCTTGAATGCCAGACTAAAGAGTATGAAGTGAAATTTAGCCTGTCTGGTCATAACAGCTCTGAGAAAAGCCACTAAGACTTTGGACATGTCTTAATGTTGTAACAGTTAATTCTTCCCACAGCACTACAAGAGGTAAGGGAAGGCAGGGAAGGGTGAACATGAGAATGAGCTTGATTCTATTCCCCAACTTTCCCAAGTAGCAGAAAAGTCATGGGTAAATAAAGTAAACCGTTCAACTGTTAAATTCCACTTATGAAACACGATACTGCCTTTTCTTTTGTTCTCTTTAAAAGTGAAGCATTTATTTCAAGCTTGTGGGAATAGTTCTCCCATCTTGGTACATGTCAGAGCCGGTTATTTTTGAAGCTTTGAAGTTGCTTCAAGGTCTGTCATTTGGTTAGGTAAGGGGATGAATGCCTGGGGTGACTGTCCTCCAGGATGCTTTTCTTCCTAATTCTTCTCTGTTAAGAAATGATTTATGCACTTTGGACTGTAGGGTATTTTTGCAGAGATTTAAAAAAAACTATCAAGTCCCATTTTTACATAGTTATATTTAAGGATTAATTAATTTTCTATTCTATATATTTTGTGTTAATATTTAAAGTGACTTTTACATCAATCTGAAAAAAAGACAGACAGACCTCATACAACTTTTTTCCTTGGTAAGCAGAGCTTTGAGAATGAAATATTCCATAGGTACTCTGAGCTTTTGAGGGAAAGACAATATTTTGTTCTAACTTTATTATGAAATAATTTAAAATGAATAAACAAGTTATACTAATACTACAAAGAACTCCGGTAGTCTCTTGTTTCATTTTCTCCTATTGTTAACATTTTACTTCACTAAACTAAGCACTATCTAATCATAAAAACACACACTAATATTTTTCAAACCAATGAAAATTGTCACCTAATTCCCATTACCTTTTAATACTTGTATATGTTTCCTAAAAATTAAGTGTTCTATCCTAATATCCAGACTACAATAATCAAAATCAATAGAACAGCACAACTATTCCAGAGACCTACCTGAGCAGCCCCTGATCAAGTTCAGAATCTAGTTTAGGCTCATATCTAGCATTGCACTATAATGTCTTCTTGGCCTCTTCAATCTGGAACAATTCTGTCCTCCCTAGACTCAGCAATCATTCAAGCTGATGACTTTATAGAAGATTTCTTAATTTGGATTTTTCTCACATGTATTAGAGAGTAGATGTGGCTTATAAACAACAGGCTCCAAATCTAAACAAAGTTACTGAAAGAACAAAGAAAAATAGGTAAGAACTGTTCTCTCTCCTTAGAAATCAGAGAAATGCAAATCAAACATCTCACTCCTGTCAGAATGGAAAAGATCAACAATACAACCAACAGCAAATACTAGAAAGGGAACAACCCTCATGCACTAAAACAAAGTTTAGCCATTCTGGAAATCAGTGTGGAGAATCCACAAAAAGCCAAAAGTAAATCTACTATATAATCCAGCTTGTCTTAGGGTTTTACTGCTGTGAATAGACACCATGACCAAGGCAACTCTTATAAGGACAACATTTAATTGGGGCTAGCTTACAGGTTCAGAGGTTCAGTCCATTATCATCAAGACAAGAGCATGGCAGAACCCAAGTAGGCATGGTGTACAAGGAGCAAAGGGGTCAACATGTTGTTTCAAAGGCAAACAGGAGAAGACTGGCTTACAGGCAGTTAGGACAAGGATATTAAAGCCCATACCCACAGTGACTCACCTACTCTAACAAAGCCAAACCTCATAATAGTGCCACTCCTTGGGACAAGTATATTCAAACCATCATATTCCACTCCCCATAGGCTTGTTCAAACACATAAGTTTATGGGGACCATACCTAGCCATAGCAAAATAAAAAAATTTATTTAGTCCAACTTTCAAAGTCCCCTTAGTGTATAACAGCCTCAACCATGGTCCAAAGTTTAAGGTCTCTTCTGAGAATCATCCAATCAATTAACTGTAATCACCAAATCAAGACAGGAACCCAGCTGGGCAAACTCCAAACTTTTGACCTCCATGTCTGATGTCAAAGTGCTCTTCAGATTTCCAACTCTTTTTTCATCTTTGTTGATTGCAACAAACTGATTTCTCCACTCCCTGTTAGCAGCTTTCCTCAGCAGATAGGCCATGGCTCTGGAATCTTGAAAATCTTGGGGTCTCTAAGGCAACTTCAATATTACAGCTTCTTGTTTCAATGTCTGGTATCCACACATGATCTTCTGGGCTCCTCCAAAGGGCTGGCATTACTTCTCCAGCTCTGCCCTCTGTAGCACTCTAAGCTCAGGTTGATCCATTCCACTGCTGCTGCTGTTCTTGATGATCATCCCATGGTACTGGCATCTCCAATATGCTGGTGTCTTCCACTGCAACTAGACTTCACCAATAGCCTCATATAGGCTCCCTTCATGGTACCAAGCCTCAACTTCTTTGCATGATCTGGGCTGTCAACTACAACTGAAGCTGCCTGTACTTTCACCAATGGCCTTCTGTGGCCTCTCATAGTGCCAAGCCTCAGCTGTTCTCCATGACCCCTTAATACCTTCAAAACCAGTACCAAAGTTCAAAGTCTTCTCTGAGATTCATCCAATCACTTAACAGTAATCACCTCATTAACTGTAAGTCTAGCTAAAGCACGAGGTACAACCTTGACTATCTCTAGAACATGGCTTCTTTGTACTCTCAGAAAACATTTCCCAAATTTCATCTCAGTGATGCTGATCTCTTATTAATCACCACTAATCTCTTATCTTCAGCTAACCAGCATCAATTATGCCAGTAGTCCCTCTACAGCCAGAGCCACATGGCTGAAGTTGCTTGCTGGGACTGCTTGCTTGTTATACTACATTATCACCAACTTTTTGTTTTCAGTGAATTTACTCTCTGCCTAAGCTTGGTTATATTGGAACTTGTCAGTGATCGGCATGCTTGTCTCCTAAATGGTAGGATTAAAGGTGTGGTCCACCATGCCTGGATTTTAAGCTCTGCTCTACTTGGAACTTTCTCTGTACCACACTGGCCATGAACGCAGAGATCTGCTTGCCTCTGTCTACTGGGATTAAAGGTGTGTAGCATCATGCCTAGACTTAAGCTTTTGTTCACCTAGAACTTACTCTGTCACAGGCTTGCCTTAAACTCAAAGATCAGCTTGGCTTTGTCTCCTTGGATTAAAGCCATATACCACCATGCCTAAACTTAGCTGGGTGGGATCTTGCACCAAAGTCCCACTCCCTTAATCTGTAATCTCATAGACAGAGAATTTAGCTCCATTCCACTTCCTGGTACCCTTTAATACTTGAACCATATATTTTGTATTTTTTCCTTTTTTGGCTTTCTCCTTTCCATTAAAACACTCTTCATAAGACTAAACCAGAGAACAAAGTCTCTGTTGGGCTTTTTTGAGACTTCCTTTCTCAATGCCATTAGTATTATTAATACTTTATCTATTTATCTTTTACTATTTATCTTACTTTAGCCTCAGGTAGACTCTTTGGACAAGGGCAAAAAGCAGCCACATTCTTCACCAAAATACCACAAAAACTGTCTCTAACCAAATACTGAAATTCTTCTCCACTAAGATCTCTTGGGCCAGGTCTGCACTGTTAAAATCATACTCAACAACTAAGTCTTCCATATTCTTACTTTCTGTCCAGCTTTCTTTATTTATTCTTGTTCTTATATTTATATCAGTCTGTACTCACAAATTTCAATGTATTCAATGAGTTATATTTATTATTTATTTTGGCATTGAAAATACCAACAATTTGGCCAGTGGGATTCCCTGAATCCCAAGGAATTTGAACAGTTTACTTTTTTCATTCTTTCAACATTTCTTTATCTTGGCACAGCATACCATTTCTTTAAGGAGAGTCCTTACTCTTCATAATGAGCAATCATATTAGAAACAAATCTTGGCACTAGTACATTCATTACTACTGAACTGCCATTGCTGCCAAGTCTCAGAGTATCAGAGATCAGAAACATATTAGATGAACATACACATGGCCCACTGCTGCTTCAGTGACTCAAAGGCTGGCATTTCTAATTCTATTCTTAAAATCTCCAAAGAACCCCTTCAAGTCTGCACCTCCGTAAGGGCAGATCAGCCTGTCTGCCCCTCTAACAACACCACAGTGTGCAGGACTCCCAGAAGATTGCTGCAATGAGGACAACAGGTCTCCCAGGAGATCTGTTACAACCAGGGACTTAGGAGGCAGTCTCCACATAGAGACAACCAGGCTGGTTAACACCAGCGATAACCAGATGGTAAGAGGTAAGCATAAGAACATAAGCAACAGAAACCAATATATCAGAACCCAATTCTCCCACCACAGCAAACCCTGACTACTCCAACACACTCTAAAAAGCATGATGCTGACATAAAATCCCATCTCATGAAGATAAGAGAGATATTTAAGGAGGATATTTTTTAAAACCTCACTTAAAGAAATACAGGAAAACACAGGCAATCAGGTAGAAGCCCTTAAAGAGGAAACACATAAGTCCCTTAAAGAAACACAATCAAACAGGTGAAGGAATTGAACAACGCTGTTTAAAACATAAAAGTGGAAGTAGGAACAATAAAGAAATCACAAATGGAGGCAACTCTGGAATGGAAAACCTAGAAATGAGATCAAGAGCTTCAAATGCAAGCATCAACAACAGAATACAAGAGATAGAAGAGAGAACCTCAGGCATAGAAGAAACCATAGAAGATATTCACACAATGGTCAAAGAAAATACAAAGGATAAAAAGCTCCTAAAAACATCCAGAAAATCCAGAACACAATGAAAAGACCAAACCTAAGCATAATAGGAATGGAACAGAGTAAAGATTCACAGTTCAAAGAACCAGAAAACACCTTCAACAAAATCATAGAAGAAAATTCTCCAACCTAAAGAAAAAGATGGCCCATAAACAGAAGCCTACAACTAGATTGGACCAGAAAAGAAAATCCTGTCACACATAATAATCAAAACACTAAATGCACAAAACAAAGAAAGAATATTAAAAGTGGTAAGAGAAAAACGCATACATATAAAGGCAGAACTATCAGAATTACACCAGACTTCTCAACAGAAACAATCAAATCCAGAAGATCCTGGACAGATGTCATACAGACCCTAAGAGAACACAAATGCTAGCACAGGCTACTACTATACCCAGCAAAACTCTCATTTATCATAGACTGAGAACCCAAAATATTCCATGACAAAACCAAATTTAAATAATATCTATCTACTAATACAACCCTACAGAGGATTCTAGAAGGAAAGTTCCAACACAAGGAGGGTACCTACACCAAAGAAAAAACAAGAAATTAATCATCTCACAACAAACCCAATAGGAGAGAACCACACATACACATAATACCAACTACAACTACAAACATGACAAGAACTAACAGTCATCTGTCTTTAATATCAACATCAACATACTCAATTTCCCAATAAAAAAAGACATAAGCTAACATAGACAAGCAGGATCCAGCACTTTGTTGCACACAGAAAACTGACCTTGGTGACAAAGACAGACACTACCTCAAACTAGAAGCCTAGAAAAAAAGTTTCCCAAGTAAATGGTCCCAAGAAACAAGCTGGAGTAGCCATTCTAATATCCAATAAAATAGACTTGCAACCAAAAGTTATCAAAAGAGATGGGGAAGGACACTTTATAATCATCAAAGGAAAAACGTACCAAGATGAACTCTCAATTCTGAATGCTCCAAATGCAAGAGCACCCACATTCATAAATAAAACTTTACCAAAGCTCAAAACACACATTGAAACTCACACAATGATAGTAGAAGACTTCGACACCCTCCTCTTAAAAATGACAGGTCATTGAAACAGAAACTAAACAGAGACACACTGAAACTAATAGAAGTTCTGAAGCAAATGGATTTAACAGGTATCTACAGAACATTTAATTCTAAAACAAAAGAATACACCTTCTCAGCACCTCATGGAACCCTCTCCAAAAGTGACCATATAGTCTGTAACAACAACAAAAAAGCCTCAACAGATACAAGAAGATTGAAATAATCCCATGCATTCTATCAGATCATCACAGATTAAGGCTAGATTTCAGTAACAACAAAAACAACAGAAAGCCTACATATCCATGGAAATTGAACAACTCTCTACTCATTCATAACCTGGTCAGGGAAGAAATGAAGAAATCAAAGACTTCCTAGAATTAAATGAAATTGAAGATGCAGCATACCCAAACATAATGGTATTCAATGAAAGCAATGCCAAGAGGAAAATTCATAGCACTAACTGCCCTCATAAAGAGAGTTCCTACACTAGCAAATTAACAGCATACCTGCAATTTAACAGCACATCTTTTTAATACAGCTTAGAAAGAAGTAACAAGGAGGGTTCTGGAGGTGACACATGGATCTCTCTGGGAAGGAGAAATAGAATAGATATCAAAGGTGGACTTGGGTGGTGGGGGTCGAGGAGCAGGTGTTGCAGGATTTTCCCTGTCCAATCACATTAGGGCAGTGGCAGGCCTGCTATTGGACAGAAAAAGGAAGGCAGAGCTAGGAGTTGAGAAGACAGATAGAGCGGTCATAGGAGGAGACAGAGGAGGAGAAGCCAACGTGGAGGCAGACAGATAGGAAGAAGATCCTGATCCCAAGTGGTTTTAAACAGTGACAAGTAGATAAGATTTTCACAAGGTTAGCATAATTGGGGTAAAGCTTTTAGCATTATCAACTGGCTCTAAAATCATTGTATTGGTATCTTGTAAATTGTGATCTTATTGTTATATAAATCTGATTGAATATTAAACATTAAGAGTCTTGATTCTACCAGATACTTAGGTGTTGAGATTAGCTAACCAGGGGTGCATGGGGCATTCTGTGGAAGTGAGAGGAACTCAGAAGCCCCCATCCAAGAATGGCCTCTTTGGGCCAGAGAGTTGGCGGGCCAAGAGACAGCGAGCGAGATTACCTGGCATGTGTGGCAAGCTCTGGAGAGCTCGGGAGTGTGGGCCTGGCCCCGCTGAGAGTTTGCCAGTTCATTTTTTATTTCCCACAACAGGCAGGTAGGGATGGGAAAAGAGGGGATCAGACTAGGGAGGGACGAAGGGAGAGGATAAAGGAAGTAATGACTAGAATAGTGTGGCGTTTAGGGGTCAACATGAAAGCCTACTGCGATGAAAACTTCCTGAACCTATGAGGGTGACCCTAGTCAGAGAGACATCTATGGATCAAAATTAATATATGAAAAGAGACAGTTGTAGATAGATTGGAAACCCTTCTCACCTAGGCTACACACAATAATCAGTATATATTCAAGAAAAGCCTACAGCATACAAATATGGGAGAGGCAGGTGCTACACAAATGACCTAGAAAAGGGCTATGTACCTCATAGCCTTGAACTTTTGATTTCTGAACCTATTGAGGATATAGAGCCTGAACAGACCACAATCAATAAGCTGGCAAGGCGGAACCAAGAAGCCTGCCCAACCACAAAACCTTCAACCCATACCTGTCCTATATCATGGATCTGGGGGAGGTGAAGTTTGGAGAACTGTAGGGAGAGGAGGCTGCACTCAAGATATATTGTATGAGAGAAGAATATAATAAATAAATAAATAAATAAATAAATAAATAAATAAATAAATAAGCAAGCCAGCCAGAACTGCCTTCAGGCTTTCCTGGCCAGAGAGCCAATGCCATTGAGAGAAGAATATAATAAATAAATAAATAAATAAATAAATAAATAAATAAATAAATAAGCAAGCAAGCCAGCCAGCCAGAACTGCCTTCAGGCTTTCCTGGCCAGAGAGCCAATGCCATTCCTGGAAGTGGTGCTTCAGGATCCAGTCCCTAAGCTGCCTGTCCAGTTCCTATTTCCTGTTCCAATTGTAACCCTACTTTATGCTCTGGTTTACAACATTATTTTTCTTTTGTTACTAATACTTACTCAATGATTACAATGTCATAACATCTCCCCTTTCAATCTATTTCACCATATGATTCCCACTTAAAACTGTCCTTTTGTAGGACATGCATGGTATGTACTCACTCATAAGTAGATATTAGCCAAAAAAAAAAAAAGTACAGACTACCCAAAATACAGTCCACGGAACTCAAAAAGGTCAACAAGTTGAAGTGCCCAAGTGAGGACCCCTCAGTCCCACTTTGGAGGGAGAAGAAAGCAATCACAAGTGGGAGGAGTGAGGGACCTGGGAGGGAAAGTGAACGAAAGTGGGAAGGAGAGGGGAACCTGATCTGGTATTGGGTGAGGGAAAAGGACTGAAGCCCTGAAGGCCAGCAGAGCCCTCAGAAAGAGAGAGGGGGAAGGAGAGAGAGAAAGAGAAACAGAGAGAGAAAAAAGTCAGAGAGACATCTATGGATCAAAATTAATATATGAAAAGAGACAGTTGTAAATAGATTGGAAACCCTTCTCACCTAGGCTACACACAATAATCAGTACATATTCAAGAAAAGCCTACAGCATACAAATATGGGAGAGGCAGGTGCTACACAAATGACCTAGAAAAGGGCCATGTACCTCATAGCCTTGAACTTTTGATCTACTGTTTTCCCTCAGCTTACTGTCTGTCTACTCCCATTCTTGAAAGTGTTTTTTTCTTTTAGTAAGCTGTACTTCTATTTCTAATCATGTGTCTCTAGTCCAATTTGTCCTTCATCACAAGAGCCTAAAAATTTGGGTGAGTGCTCTGGAACTCAGATTCAAGCTTCTAAAATTATGTATTATTTGTATATATCCAAATAGAGCTATACTATCAACAGTACAAAGAGGAAGTCCTAATGGAATACAGAAAGCCCTGAGAATCAATATTCTATATCAGAATAGATGGGGAGATCCAAAGATGGAAGTGCTGCTCTAAGTGAAGCTGAGCCCATTACTCTTGGGAGTCTGTACCCAGTTAACTAACTACAGACATTTAACTTTCATGGGCAAGGAGTAAATGGATCAGAATAGAATAAGCAGAATTCTATTAAAAAACAAATACCTAACAGCATACATATAATTACTATACCCCAAACTCTGTTTTCATGATGTCTGCTATATCCTGGGAGATGGGGATGGTAAACATATTTTCAGTCTAGTTAGAAGTTCTTCAGAGATGATTATCACTGTAATAAAACAAATACTTCTAACAGGTACCTTTAAAAACTTTTCAGGGTCAAGGTGAAGGGCAAGACTTAGCCAATCAATGCCAGCTTAGAATGTAGTAGTTCCTGTTTTCATCAACCAACACCGCACACAAACAAGTCTTCACAGACTTCCTTATATCCCTTAAGCCTTAAGTGTTTCAACTATGAAAAATATATCAAGGAAAGGGGTAGAACTATGAGTGACTCCCTCACCTCTCAAATATAAAGGCGATTTTCAACATTTCTCAATGCCGAGTGAGTTAAAAAAAATAGAAAGAACTGGATCCTGAGGCAGAGATCACAACGAGCATCTGCAACAATGATCATCTACAACATTCACTTTCAAAGACTGCTTTCATCAATGCAAATATTCTATACATCAAATTACAACAACAAAAATGTACCCACATAAACTGTTGCTTTGTTGCTTTGCTTCCTGTGTATGAATCAAAATTTAACCAGCTAACTTCTTACTCTAGCCACCATGCCCTCCTTGTCTGTTGTAATGTCTTCACCTCTTCCTCTCTTCCTCTCTTCCTTTGAGAGCCAAATACAGGGAGCAGAATCAGCCCAAAAGAGAGATGTATGTAGCAGACAGCAAAGTTGAAGGGGAAGAACTATCTATGCCCTTTGAAACTGAAAGTCTAGATACTGAACATGAGCCTACAAGATTTGGAGATTGCCAGACTCCATATTAGTCTTGTTTTGGTCAAATCATCTCTCTCTCTCTCTCTCTCTCTCTCTCTCTCTCTCTCTCTCTCTCTCTCTCTCCATCTCTACTCTTCCCTTATGGAATGGGAATGTACATTCTGTGTCCTTGTATACTGGAAGAATGTAAAATTTTTAAAGTTTTTCAGACAGGT
>LR753404.1:666276-783438 GCA_902729485.2 Mus minutoides
ACACCTGAATGAGAATTACTTAGTTATACACACCTCTTGCCTATTTAAACCTAAACCCAATGCTGGAATTCAGAAAATAGCCTTGGGGAAGGGGGTTCTATTGGACTACTTTGTTCCTCCTCTTGAGGAAGCCACAATAAATAAGTCATCCTCCTTGTCCTCATCATCATTGTTGTCATCATCATACATTATTTTCACTGGCTCTCATTGTGCCTTTCATTAGCTTACTGAGGAAAGGTCGCCTAGCCTACAATGTTAGGAGTGCCAGGGTCGACATTCTGATGCTCAAAGCTCTGGTATCAATAAAGGTTAATGTTTCTCTCTTCAAAGCAGAAATCTACCTTTTCTGTATTCTGCTATCCCTTATCTCATAAGCTTGTCCCTCAGTTATCCTAGACTAGAACACAGTTTCTTGTTTCCTAGTTTGATATAGTAAAAGAGGAATGTGACTGTTACATTTAAATGTCAACTTGCCACAGCTGAAACAATGACTCCTGCATGGCAAGCCAGCTTTGGAGAAGAAATTCATTTTATCATTCCCTGTATCTCAGAAGGACACAGTCAAGCACGATCTTAAATGTGGCCCATTGTTTGAGACAGCTATCTGGGGAATTGAAAGCAAGGAACATTCACAACTCAAGGAGCAGAAGGAGTTGGTATGTAGATGGGAGAGGACCACAAAAGGCAACTTGGAGAGACAGTGCTTGACCTTACTAATGTATATAATCTGCTTCTGCATAGATCAGTCATCCAGACAAAAGAAGTTAAGACAAATAAAAGTTAAGTCCATATAACAGCTAAAGAACATTCTTTTTATTAACTTTCTCCAAAGTAGATCACATTTTAGGACAAAGAAGTTTCAGTAAGTATGAGAGAATCTAAGTAAGTGCTTAGACCTCTTCAAAACATATCAAAATTAAACTAATAATCAATAGCATGAGAAACTATATAAACACATAGAGATTTAACAATATACTCTAAATTATTTTAAGTTAAAATAGATTTCATTTTAAGTTAAAATAGTTAAAATAGGTTTCATTATGGTATACATAATGGGTTTCATTAGGTTTCATACATACTTTGCTCTTACACAATACACTTTTAAACAATAAGTGGATCACTATAAAATTCAGGGAGGAATTTTTAAAACTCCTAGAATCAAGAAAAATGAGAACACCTTCAAGAATCTTTATAACCATGAGTGCTTACAATTAAAATGGAGTGGTTTCAAATAAATAACCTGAAGATATACTGCAAAGTCTTAGGAAGGCAAGAAATTACTCAAAACACAGTAGATGGAAAGAAATGAAGGACATAAAATAATGAACCAAAGGCTGAAAGAACAGTAGAAAGAATCAAGGAAATGAGAAGTTGGTATTTGGGAAATAATATTGACAACACTAGCCCAACTAACTAAAAGAAAAAATGAAAAGACTCAAATTAATAAACATACAGAGAAAAGAGTTATCATGGCAGAGACCAACCAGGATAGATCACCATTAGAGAATACTTAGAAAACTGGAAAAATCTAAAAGAAATGGATACATTTGTAGGCCCATATAAGCTACCAATATTAAGTCAAAGGGTTGTTTTTTTGTTTGTTTTGTTTTTATTTAAAATGGGAAGCCTCATCAGCCTCTTCCCAGTCTCTCAGTGACACTGTAATGGAGTGTGTAAGTGTTCTGGCTGAGCCTCTCAAGTCACCAACAGTGTTGAAAAGAGAAGCAAATACTAGGTTGTATCACACCATGCTGCAGTGTCACTGCCTGGCTCTGACCCTGGCGAGTTTGAAATCACTGATGATGAGGGACCTAGGAAGACTGTCCTGCACCTTTATACAGGCTAAGAAAGTGTGGAGTGTTCTGCCCCAGACATGAGGTTCAGCTCAAAGTCATAGAAGACAAAAACACAGAATAATCTGTCCTCTCTGTGCCATGTTGATCTCATTGTACTGACAACTTCATCTGGCATCATGGAACAAAAAGAAGCAAGTCCATCACACACAGGAAGGAAAGTTCTGGGATTCTGTTACTAAATATGCAAAACATTTATATATAAAATGCCTCAGTGGGGAGGTCACTGGAAACACAAAAAGGAAAACATACATTTAATACTGAATCCTATCAATCTTATAGAAGACCCAATAGCAAGACTCCTCAGACTAGTCTATAAAATAAAGGAAAAGGTGGTCTCCAAACTCCTCCTGTGAGGCCAAAGTTAACCTGACAAGGAAAAAAATCTATTGACCAGTTTTCTGAATGAATGCAGATGAAGAAATTATTCAGAAAATACTTATAAACTAAATTCACAAGCACATTAATATGTACATCATGACTGATGGCTAATCATGGTTGTCAATTTGACTATATCTAGAATTAACTAAAATTCGAAAATGTCTGGGTGTACCTGTGAAGGATTTTTGCCTTATTGAATCACTTGAAGTGGGAAGAATCACTTCTTTTTATTATTATTATTAATCATTCCATTCATTTACATCTCAAATGATATCCCACTTCATGATTACCCCTCCATAAACACCCCATCCCACATCTACCTTCTTCCCCCTCCCATTTGCCTCTATGAAAGTGCTCCCCCACCCACCCATCCTCTCCTACCCCACCACTCCAGCATCCCCCTGGATGCATCAAACCTCCACAGGACCAAGATCCACCCATCCCACTGATGTCAGACAAGGCCATCCTCTGTTACATATGTATCTGGAACCATGGATCCCTACCTGTACACTCCTTGGTTGGAAGTCTAGTCCCAGGGAGCACTGGGTGGTTCAGCTAGCCAACTTTGTTCTTCTATGGGTTGCAATCCCTCTCTGCTCCTCCAGTCCTTCCACCAGCTCCCCCACCAAAGTCCCTGAGCTCAGTCTGATTATTGGCTCTAAGCATCCACATCTGCACTGGCAGAGCGTCCCAAGGAACAGCCACACCAGGTTCCTGTCAGCAAGCACCTATTGGCAACAGCAACAGTGTTGGGGTTTGGTGTCTGCAGACAGGATAGATCCCCAGGTGGGGCAGTCCCCGGATGGCCCTTCCTTCAGCTTCTGCTCCATTTTTTGTTTTACTTTGGACAGGAACATTTCTGGGTTAAAAACTTTGAAATGAGTGGGTGCCCCTATCCCTCAACCAGGAGCCATGCCTATCTACTGAAGGTGGTCTCTACAGGATTTATCTTTACTTCTCTACTTATTTCTGCTAAAGTGATCCCTGTCGGTTCCTGGAGTCTGGTACTCTCCTGTGGCTATCACCAGTTCCTCATTGCCTACTGCTATATATTTTTATTCAATTTCCTGACCCTTTGTACCTCTCTCTGGACCCCTCTAATACCTGATATTGTCCCCCTCTCGTTTCCTCCCCCTCCTCTCTCCCTCCCAGGTACCCCCTCCCACCATATTCCTGCCCCCCCCAATCAATGCAAGACTGAAGAATCCACACCCTGGTCTTCCTTCCTCTTAAGTTCCATCTGGTCTGTGGTTTGTGTCATGGGCATTGTGAGCTTTTGGGCTAATATCCGCTTTTCAGTGAGTACATACCATGTGTACTCTCCCTCCCAGGTCTCCCCTCCCTCTACCTCCTGTGATCATCCTGTTTCCCCCTCAATGCAAGACTGAAGCCCTGGTCTTCCAATAGAGGGCTAATATCCAAAATATACAAACAACTCAAGAAGGTAGACTCCTGAGAACCAAATAACCCTATTAAGAAATGGGGTAAAGAGCTAAACAGAATTCTCAACTGAGGAATCTTGAATGGCCAAGAAGCACCTTAAAAAATGTTCAACATCCTTAATCAGGGAAATGCAAATCAAAACAACCCTAATATTTCACCTCACAACAATCAGAATGGCTAAGATCAAAAACTCAGGTGACAGCAGATGCTGCTGGCGAGGATGTGGAGAAAGAGGAACACTCCTCCATTGCTGGTGGGATTGCATGCTGATACAAACAGAAATCAATCTGGAAATGAATCTGGAGGTTCCTCAGAAAATTGAAAATAGTTCTACCTAAAGACCCAACTATACCACTCCTGGACATATACTCAGAAGATGCTCCAATATATAACAAGGACACATGCTCCATGTTCATAGCAGCCTTATTTATAATAGCCAGAAGCTGGAAGCAATCCAGCTGTGTCCCTCAACTGAAGAATGGATACAGAAAATGTGGTATATTTACACAATGGAGTACTACTCCACTATTAAAAATGACAACTTCATTAACTTTGTAGGCATACAGATGGAACTAGAAAATATCATCCTGAGTGAGGTGACCCAGACCCAAAAGGACATACACAGTATGTACTCAGTGATAAGTGAATATTAGCTCAGTGTAGCAACAATACAACTCAAAGACCATATGAAGCTTAACAAGAAAGAAGGCCGTAGTGTGTGGATGATTCAAATTCACTTAGAAGGGAGAACAAAATAATCATGGGATGCAGACTGAGGGAGGGATCAGAGTGGGAAAGGGGAGGGGGGGAAGAAAGGAAGGGCAGGACCAGGTATGGGGAGAGACAGGAGAGAAGTGCAGAGGGCCAGGAGAACGAATAGAAATAAGTAGCAGTGAGAATAGAAATAAGTAGCAGTGAGGGGTGGAGAACGTGGCCAACCACTAGGAAGTCCCAGATACCAGAGATTCAAGAGGCTACCAGGACCCTATGGGGATGACATTAGCCTAAATACCTAACACCAGGGAGATAGAACCTGAGGAGACCACCTCCAGTAGATAAACATGGCCCCCAGTGGAGGCACCCACCCATCTAAAAACTTTTAACCCAAATTGTCCCTGTCTAAAGGAAATACAGAGACAAAAATGGAGCAGAGGCTGAAGAAAAGGCCATCCAGAGACCACCCCACCCAGGGATCCATTCCATCCAGTCATGAAACCCTGACACTATTGCTGATGTGAAGATGTGCTTGCACACAGGAGCCTGGTATAGCTGTCCTCTGAAAGGCTCTGCCAGCACCTGACTGAGACAGATGCAGATACTCATAGCCAACCATGGGACTGAGTCCAGGGACCCCAATGGAAGGGCTGAAGGAGCTGAAGGAGATTGCAACCCCAGGAAGTATAACAAAATCAACTAACCACACCCATCAGAGCCCCCAGGGACTAAACCAACAGCCAAAGAGTATGCAGAGGACTGCCATCTGGCATCACTGAGAGGGGAGGCATTTGGTCCTGTGGAGGTTTGTTGCTCCAAAGAAGGGGGATACTAGAGGGGTGAGGTGGGAGTGAGTGGGTAGGTGAAGGAGCACCCTCATAGAAGCACAGGGGAGGGGAAAGGGAATTTGTGGAGAGGAGACTGGGAAGGGGGATAACATTTGAAATGTAAACAAATAAGATGATTAATTTTAAAAAAAAAGAATTCCACTTTGAGTGTATGGTGGTCTCATTGGAAGGAACTATTCAGGCTACTTGACAGCAATGCTGGGCTATGTCTCCCTGTCATAGATTATAGGAGGGGGAGAGGGAGAGAGGGGGGAGGGGGAGGAAGAGGGGGAAGGGGAGAGATGATATATTTTCAACAGCAATAAATCATATGAGAGAAAAGGGGGAGGAAGGGAGGAGGGAGAAGGAGAAGGAGAGGGAAAAGGAGTGAGAGCTGTGTTTTTGTCTTGTTTGAAGAGAGAGTTAAGTCTTAAGTCTTTTAGCATGGTCTTAAGGCTATGAGACCCACAAGAACCTCTGCCTAATCAGCTATAAAGTGAGGCTGCCACACCCTTTTCCTTTTTAGTTATCTTGCAAAGGATTTTACAAAGGACACCAATAAACAGTCAAATGGAAGAGATGCACAGTGTCAGACATGTAGAAAGAGATATGGAGCAGCCATTCTCCCTCTGGATAAGTGACTTTCCAGGAGCTTTGTGTTCGGCCACACAAAGCTCTCTGTGTTCTTTTGGGTTTTAGACATGGCTGACTATATCACTGGTTATGAGAAATCAACTCAACTTTTAAACTATCTCTCCTCATGATAAGGGCAAATGTAACTGAAAATCTAACTCTCGAGAAAGCCGATTTACCTGGCAACCAGTTACATCTATCCAGAAGCTATCCAGGACCCACCACCATGTTCTTATTAGAATGCAAAAGATACATCATCTTGGAGATTGGAGGTGTGGGATGTGGAGCTGTCGGAGGGTGGATGGGGAGGGGCGGGTAATGATATATGGAGTGCAAAAAATGAATTACAAATAAAGTTAAATTTAAAAAGAAGAATTTTAGGACCTATGTACCATGAGCTAAATATGCATTTCTTATTATGCCACATATTACACATAAATATCTATAGATAATAGCTTTCCAGTAACAATTTATAATAATAAAATCAAATTTTACAGCCCAAAAAAAGACTATATTCTTTCAGTATCCAAAAGTTAGACGTTAGTCTCACAATTTTAACCATTCTTATTTTTCAAATAATGATAAACAAATGCTTTTTGAAAATCCAATGCAGTTAGTTCTAACTATCTTGGTAACTTAACTCATTTTAGATGCATGTTTAGAATTTTTATATTTAATCCTACCTGGAGAGTAATTTCCACAATGGCATTTCCTGATGCTAAAACCCAGACTTTATGTCTCTAGAGTAATCTTGCCTTATAGTGGTTTTAACTTCAGTGAGTTTCTATTATCTTCTCAGCAGGCTGGCTGGCCTGGGCTTGTTGTAAATGGTTGGTTCAGTCAAGCAGCTTCTGAAATGTCAACACCCTTAGCCATTCACATATAATGTGAAAGGAAAGTATTGTGCTTTAACATAAAGATGTATTTCCTCTTGTGAAATGTGCTCCCCTCCTCTCATCTGGCAAGTCAGCTTAAGGAAATGGGATAGGTTCATGTTCTCCACAGCAGAACTGCAAAGACAGCTCATCTCCTCCCTGCACAACTTGGAGATTGAATGTTTTATGTATGACAGAAAAAGTAACATATCATTAAAGGAGGCAGATATGCAAAACCTAATAGTCATATAACCACAAAGATTCCTCCAAACAGTTCTCACTTTTAATATTTAGAAAAAATATTTTATGTTAAATAAAAATTTTCTAAGACCCTAGTATATATCCCTAAAAGTTTGAACAAATATATTTGATATAAAAACAGCATTTTATCCAAATATCAAATATTACAGTGAGTATTTGAACAGCAAATACAAACATTCCTAATCCCAATCACAGACTTTGTTGTGAAATGTTAATGTATTTAAATTTTTTAATTATACATGGAATTAACTGAAATACTGCACTTTAAACAATTCATTATTAACATTTCACTCATATTAAAATAGTAAGAGCACAAACAAATGATATCAAAAGCAGGAAATTTTCAAAGACAAATTATGTTGTGGGAAGTGGCTTCTAAAAAATGTTAACTATAAAGAGTCTACAGTCTACACAAATATCCATAGAAGTGACTAATACCTCTTTTAAGAAAAACAGGAAATAAAAATGCCGGACTGACATAAAGACAAAAAGAAAATACTAGAATATACTTATACCTCCTAATCAGACTAAATTAGTAAGACAGATTTAATTGTCATGGTTTTACAATAATTTTAATGAATAAGGTATTAAATTCCTAAAAATCCTTGTCCTAGCATATCATTTAAAATAAAGTTAAATGAACGTAGCAATTGGAGAAACTGCCCTCCACGGAAAGCCAAAAGATATTACACAAAAATGATAAATAAATAGTTTGTGGGATTTTTGTTGTTGTTGTTGTTGTTTGCTTGTTTTGTTTTCTTTTGTTATTTTTGGAGGCACAGTCTCACTGTGTAACCTTGGCCAGCCTGGGACTTGTTATGTAGAGAACTGGCTGTCCTTGAACTCACAGAAATCTGCCCACCTTGGCCTCCCAAGTGCTGGTATTAACAGCTACACCATCAATCTGTAGTGTTCTCAGTATCATAATTCTCTCAAACTGTGGCCTGCACATACATCTAAGAAGGCTAGAAACACAAAATACAAGAACTCTGGAAGGGAAGTGTGGCTCAGCCAGCATCAGGCCAGCATCCCAGGCCTTTCTAACCTGCTTCCCCAGGCAGCAGTGGCTACACCCACACAGCAACACCAGGAAAAGTAGAAACATTTCCAAAAAGCTGAGTTACTGATGGAACCCTAAAATAAGGTCTGTGAACTTCTAAAAGTAGTTCAGATAGGGAGCCCAGACCCAGACATAATTACCTGAAATTCAAGACTAGCTTATCATTCATCAATTTTTCCTATTCAGCAGTTTGTCTTCCCCTGGGTGTAACTTAAATTTTTCAAGGCCTACTTTTAATGATGGTGCTTAAGCACTTTAACCTCCCTTCTGATCCTTTACCCACCAGAGGTAGTGGAAAAGAAAGGATGCAGAAGTGGACCTGTTTAGAAATGGTTCTTTGGAGCAGATCCCATCTGCATTGTCAGAAAATCAGCAGTTCAGTTCACAAGTCAGCAGCGGTATCTCACTCTACTTCACAGATATACCAGCTGTCCAGTAAGGTAGACTTGGCATGGCAGCAGCAGCGGCATGACCTAGCAGAGACAGCTAGGCCTAGGCTGAATCAGCACAAGTCAGCAGGAGCGATTATAACCAGGAAACATCTTCTGCCTTGTCTCTCTCAGCAAAGTGAAAATCAGCAAAGATTTAGGACCAAGAATCATTTAGCTGGACTGTAGAGGGTGAGCAAGCAGACTGCAGAAGCAACACAGCTTCTGGGACAGACCCCGTTTCGGGCTCCAGACATCCAGGCACCTTCCCCTCCAGAGGAGAGGTGGCCGCCCAGGAGGGCTCTGACCCCCGAGAGCAGGTGAGAGAGCCATCTTGTCTCTCAGGTCCCTCTGAGATCAATCTGTGCAGGTGAGAGTGTGGACTGCAGAAGTAACTCAGCTTCTGGGACAGGCAGAAGCGACCCAGGTGCTGGGACAGGCCCTGATTTGGGCTGCAGACATCCAGGCACCTTCCCCTTCAGAGAAGAAGTGACCAACTGGGAGGGCTCTGACCTCCAGAGCAGGTGAGGGACATCTTGTGTCTTGGGTCCCTCAGAGACTAGTCTGTGCAGGTGAGCGCACAGACTGCAGAGGCAACCCATCTTCTGGGACAGGCCCTGTTTCAGGCTGTAATCTTCAGCCAGGAGGCAGGTCTGAACACCAGACCTCTGTGCACCTTCCCTGCAAGAGGAGAGCTTGCCTGAAGAGAGTACTCTGACCACTGAGACTCAGAAGAGAGCTGGATTCCCAGGACAGCTGACAGAGACTAACAGAATCACAGGAGGAACAGGCTCCAGCCAGAGACAACTATAACAACTAACACCAGAGATTACCAGATGGCTGTCCTTGAACTCAGAAATCTGCCCACCTTGTCCTCCCAAGTGCTGGTATTAACAGCTACACCATCACCCTGTAGTGTTCTCAGTATCATAATTCTCTCAAACTGTGGCCTGCACATACATCTAAAAAGGCTGGAAACACAAAATACATGATGGAGAAAGGGAAACTAAAGAATCTTACAAACAGAAACCAAGACCACTCACCATCATCAGAACCCAGCACTCCCACCTCAGCCAGTCCTAGATACCCCAATACACCCGAAAAGCAAGATTCGGATTCAAAATCATATCTCATGAGGCTGGTAGAGGACCTTAAGAAGGGCATTAATAACTCACTTAAAGAAATACAGGAGAAGACTGCTAAACAGGTAGAAGTCCTTAAAGAATCACAGGAAAACACTGCTAAACAGGTAGAAGTCCTTAAAGAGGAAACACAAAAATTCCTTAAAGAATTACAGGAAAACACAACCAAACAGTTGATGGAATTGAACAAAATCATCCAAGACCTAAAAAGGGAAGTAGAAACAATGAAGAAAACCCAAAGTAAGACAACTCTGAAGATAGAAACCCTAGGAAAGAAATCAGGAACCATAGAAGCAAGCATCAGCAACAAAATACAAGAGATGGAAGAGAGAATCTCAGATGCAGAAGATTCCATAGAGAACATGGGCACAACAAAGAAAATGCAAAATGCAAAAAAGACCCTAACTCAAAACATTCAGGAAATCCTGGACACAATGAGAAGACCAAACCTACGGATAACAGGGGTAGATGAGAATGAAGATTTTGAACTTAAAGGGCCAGCAAATATCTTCAACAAAATTATAGAAGAAAACTTCCCAAACCTAAAGAAAGAGATGCCCATGAGCATACAAGAAGCCTACAGAACTCCAAATAGATAGGACCAGAAAAGAAATTCCTCCAGACACATAATAATCAGAACAACAAATGCACTAAATAAAGACAGGATATTAAAAGCAGTAATGGAAAAAGGTCAAGCAACATATAAATGGAGGCCTATTAGAATTACACCAGACTTCTCACCGAGATTATGTAAGCCAGAAGATCTTGGACAGATGTTATACAGATGCTAAGAGAACACAAATGCCAGTCCAGGCTGCTATACCCAGTAAAACTCTCAATCACCAAAGATGGTGAAACCAGTTTTCCATGACAAAAGCAAATTCACGCAATATCTTACAATGAATCCAGCCCTTCAAAAGATAATAAAGGGAAAACACCAACACAAGGACAGAAACTACACCCTAGAAAAAGGAAGAAAGTAATCCTTCAACAAACCTAAAAGACAGCCACAAGAACAGAATCCCAACTTTAACAACAAAAATAACAGAAAGCAACAACTACTTTTCTTTAATTTCTCTCAACATCAATGGACTGAATTCCCCAAAGAAAAGACATAGACTAATAGACTGGCTATACAAACAAGACCCAACATTTTGCTGCTTACAAGAAACCCACCTCAGGGAAAAAAGACAGACACTACATCAGAGTGAAAGGCTGGAAAACAATTTTCCAAGCAAATGGTCCAAAGAAACAAGCTGGAGTAGCCATTCAAATATCAAATAAAATTGACTTCCAACCAAAAGTTATCAAAAAAGAAAAGGAGGGGCACTTCATACTCATCAAAGGTAAAACCTACCAAGATGAACTCTCAATTCTGAATATCTATGCTCCAAATGCAAGTGCAGCTACATTCATTAAAGAAATTTTAGTAAAGCTGAAAGCATACATTGCACCTCACACAATAATAGTGGGAGACTTCAACACCCCACTCTAACCAATGGACAGATCCTAGAAACAGAAACTAAACAGAGACACATGGACACTAACAGAAGTTATGAAACAAATGGATTTAATAGATACCTACAGAACATTTTAACCCGAAAACAAAAGGATATACCTTCTCAGCACCACATGGTACCTCCTCCAAAAGTGACCATATAATCGGTCACAAAACAGGCGCCAACAGATACAAAAATATTGAAATTATCCCATGCATCCTATCAGATAGATCACCACCGTCTAAGGCTGACCTTCAATAACAGCAGAAATAATAGAAAGCCAACATTCATGTGGAAACTGAACAACACTCTACTCAATGATACCTTGGTCAAGGAAGAAATAAAGAAAGAAATTAAAGACCTTTTAGGGTTTAATGAAAATGAAGCTACAACATACCCAAACTTATGAGACACAATGAAGGCAGTCCTAAGAGGAAAACTCATAGCCCTAAGAGCCTGCAAAACGAAACTGGGGAGAGCATACACTAGCAGCCTGACAGTACACCTAGAAGCTCTAGAACTAAAAGAAGCAAATTCACCCAAGAGGAGTAGATGGCAGGAAATAAACTCAGGACTGAAATCATCCAAGTGGAAACAAAAAGAACTATTCAAAGAATCAACCAAACCAGGATCTGGTTCTTTGAGAAAATCAACAAGATTAACTAGATTAGCCAGATTAACTAGAGGACAAAGAGACAGTATTCTAATTAACAAAATCAGAAATGAAAAAGGAGACCTAACAACAGGTCTCCTAAACAGGATATCCAAAACATCATCAGATCCTACTACAAAAGGCTATACTGAACAAAACTGGAAAACCTGGATGAAATGGACAACTTCCTAGACAGATACCAGGTACCAAAGTTAAATCAGGATCAGATTAACGATCTAAACAGTCCCATTTCCCCTAAAGAAATAGAAGCAGTCATCAATAGTCTCCCAACCAAAAAAAAGCCCAGGACCAGATGGGTTTAGTGCAGAGTTCTATCAGACCTTCAAAGAAGGCAACGTAATTCCAACTCTCCTCAAACTATTCCACAAAATAGAAACAGAAGGTACTCTACCCAATTCATTCTATGAAGCCACAATTACTCTGATTACTCTGATACCTAAACCACACAAATCCAACAAAGAAAGAGAACTTCATCCTACTTTCTCTTATGAATATCGATGCAAAAATGCTCAATAAAATCCTTGCAAACTGAATCTAAGAACACATCAAAACAATCATCCATCATGACCAAGTAGGCTTCATCCCAGGAATGCAGGGATGGTTTAATATATGGAAATGCATCAACGTAATTCACTATATAAACAAACTCAAAGAAAAAAAAATCACATGATCATCTCGTTAGATGCTGAGAAAGCATTTGACAAAATCCAACACCCATTCATGAATAAAAGTCTTGGAAAGATCAGGAATTCAAGGCCCATACCTAAACATAATAAAAGCAATATGCAGCAAACCAGTACCCATCATCAAAGTAAATGGAGAGAATCTGGAAGCAATCCCACTAAAATCAGAGACTAGACAAGGCTGCCCACTTTCTCCCTACCTATTCAATATAGTACTTGAAGTCCTAGCCAGAGCAATTTGACAAAAAAAGAGATCAAGGGGATGATATGATAGTATATATAAGTGACCCTAAAAATTCCACCAGAGAATTCCTAAATCTGATAAATAGATTCAGTGCAGTAGCTGAATATAAAATTAACTCAAAGACATCAATGGCCTTTCTCTACACAAAGGATAAATAGGCTGAGAAAGAAATGAGGGAAACAACACTCTTCACAATAGTCACAAATAATATAAAATACCTTGGTGTGACTCTAACTAAAGAAGTGAAAGATCTGTATGATAAGGACTTCAAGTCTCTGAAGAAAGAAATTGAAGAAGATCACAGAAGATGGATGGAAAGATCTCCCATGTCATGGATTGGCGGGATTATTATAGTCAAAATGGCTAACCTGCCGAAAGCAATCTACAGATTCAATGCAATCCCCATCAAAATTACAACTCAATTCTTCACAGAGTTAGAAAAGGTTATTTGCAAGTTCATCTGGAATAAAAAAACCTAGGATAGCAAAAACTATTAGCCGAGCGTGGTGGCGGAAGCCTTTAATTCCAGCACTTGGGAGGCAGAAGCAGGGGGATTTCTGAGTTCGAGGCGAGCCTGGTCTACAGAGTGAGTTCCAGGACAGCCAGGACTACACAGACAAACCCTGTCTCAAAAAACAAAAACAAAAACAAAACAAAACAAAAACCCTCTTCTCAACAATAAAAGAACCTCTGGTGGAATCACCATCCCTGACCTCAAGCTGTACTACAGAGCAATTGTGATGAAAAAAAAAAAAAAACCTGCATGGTACTGGTACAGTATCAGACAGGTAGATAAATGGAAGAGAATTGAAGACCCAAAAATGAACCCACTCACCTATGGTCTCTTGATTTTTAACAAGGGAGCTAAATCCATCCAGTGGAAAAAAGACAGCATTTTCAACAAATGGTGCTGGCACAACAGGCGGTTATCATGTAGAAGATTGTGAATTGATCCATTCTTATCTCCTTGTACAAAGCTCAAGTCTAAGTGGATCAAGGAACTCCACATAAAACCAGAGACACTGAAATGTATTTCGGAGAAAGTGTGGAAAGCCTCGAAGATACGGGCACAGGGGAAAAATTCTTAAACAGAACAGCAATGGCTTGTGCTGTAAGATCAAGAATTGACAAATGGGACCTCATGAAATTGCAAAGCTTCTGTAAGGCAAAAGACACTGTCAATAAGACAAAAAGGCCACCAACAGATTGGGAAAGGGTTTTTACCAATCCTAAATCTGATGGGGGACTAATATCCAATATATACAAAAAACTAAAGAAGCTGGACTTTAGAAATTCAAATAACCCCATTAAAAGTGGGGTACAGGGCTAAACAATGAATTCTCAACTGAGAAATACTGAAGGGCTCAAAGCACCTGAAAAAATGTTCAACATCCTTAGTCATCAGGAAAATGCAAATCAAAACAACCTTGAGATTCCACCTCACTCCAGTCAAAATGGCTAAGATCAAAAATTCAGGTAACAGCCGATACTGGTGAGGATGTGGAGAAAGAGGAACACTCCTCCATTGCTGGTGGGATTGCAAGCTTGTACAACCACTCTGGAAGTCATTCTGGCGGTTCCTCAGAAAATTGGACATAGTACTACTGGAAGATCCAGCAATACCTCTCCTGGGCATATATCCAGAAGATGTTCCAACTGGTAATAAGGACACATGCTCCACTATGTTCATAGCAGCCTTATTTATAATAGCCAGAAGCTGCAAAGAACCCAGATGTCCCTCAACAGAGGAATGGATACAGAAAGTGTGGTACATTTACACAATGGAGTACTACTCTGCTATTAAAAACAATGAATTTATAAAATTCTTGGGCAAATGGATGTATCTGGAGGATTATCATCCTTAGGGAGGTAACCCAATCACAAAACAAGTCACTTGACATATACTCATTGATAAGTGGATATTAGCCCAGAAACTTAGAATACCCAAGATACAATTTGCAAAACACAAGAAAATGAAGACCAAAGTGTGGCTACTTCATTCCTCCTTCGAATAGGGAACAAAATACCCATGGAAGGAGTTACAGAGACAAAGTCTGGAGCTAATACGAAAGGATGGACCATCCAGAGACTACCCAACCCGGGGATCCATCCCATAATCAGCCACCAAATGCAGACGCTATTGCATATGCCAGCAAGATTTTGCTGAAAGGACCCTGATACAGTTGTCTCCTATGAGGCTATACCAGTGCCTGGAAAATACAGAAATGGATGCTCACAGTCATCTATAGGATGGAACACAGGGTTCCTAATGGAGAAGCTAGAGAAAGTACCCAAGGAGCCGAAGGTGTCTGCAACCCTATAAGTGGAACAACAATATGAACTAACCAGTACCCCCTGAGCTCGTGTCTCTAGCTGCATATGTAGCAAAAGATGGCCTAGTCGGCCATCATTGGAAAGAGAGGCCCCTTGGTCTTTCAAGCTTTATATGTCCAGTACAGGGGAACCCCAGTGCCAAGAAGTGGGTGTGGGTGGGTAGGGGAGCAGGAGCAGGGCGGGAGGAGGGTATAGGGGACTTTCGGGATAGCATTTGAAATGTAAATAAAGAAAATATCTAATTAAAAGGGGGGGGGGGGAAAGAAGGTTAAAAAAAAAAAAAGAATCGTTTAGCTCTACAAGTAAGCCAAGCTAGAGCCTCCAGCACTGTCTGTCCAGCCCTGTCTACACTCCCTGCAAACATCACGTGTCCTCCACGGTTCTTGCCTCAGCACATGAGTTTGTCTCAGCTAACATCACTCTGCCAATCAGCCAGAGTCTGAGGAAGCAGCAAGAAGCTGCTAGCACTTCACCAGAAGTTTTTTTGGCACATTTCTCTCTATACAGTTCTGACAAATGGAGCTTAACTTTGCAATGTAAGGCAAACCAATACATGTTAGGAAAGAATTCTTCATCATGTGTCCTTTCACATGCTTGCTTTAATAAAACATCCTTTCACCTGTGTCTGCTTCAGTGAAACATTCCTTCATGTGTTTGTCCCAGCAAAACACCATCCAACACAACTGAATTTCCAAAGAACCCTTAAGCTTCCACATCACATGGGTTCTCATGAGGTCTGGCAAGTGGCTGAGATTTTTCTGTTCTCCTTGCAGCTCAGCTTCCTAGTGCAAAGTGTGTCTGATGGACTCTGTTCCTAAACCCTAAGAGTGTTAAATACAAGATTTCCTATTGTTGTTTTTAGCTCACTCCCTCTTAGTTCATATCAAATCAGAAAGTATCAAACACTCAAAGAAAGACAATGTTGGGATAGGATTTATAGCTCAGTGGTGAGCCCTTTCCTAGCATGTATAGGCCCTAAGTTTACCAGCACCTCTGGAGGAAGGGAGGGAAAGAGGGAGGGAAGGAGGGAGGGGAAAACAAGCCTTAAACAAACTATTAATGTAATTCACTAAGTAAATATCCATTAGATCTATGAATTACATAGTGTAGACTAGATAGATAGACAGACAGACAGACTGGCAGATGAAAGAAACACTAGCAGGATGTGAAAGAGGAAGAGAAGTGAATATGGAAGTAGGGAGGAACAGAGGCAGGTAGGAAGGCAGTGAGAAGGGAGGAGATAAGAAAGGGAAGCAGACTTACAGTGGGATGCTGTATAAGATGCACGCTGGAAATCACCTCATGGCCACAGTCTCTCAATCTCTCTGTCTGTCCCTGTCTCTCTGTATGTCTCTGTCTCTCTGTATGTCTCTGTCTCTCTCTCTGTCTCTGATGATCCCCCAGACCATCCCTTCCTAACCCCTAACCTCCCTTCCTCCACTTGTTGCTGTATCCCAGTCCCCCCGCCCCCACTGAGCAGGCACCTCCTGCTAAATAAACCACAGGCCTGAAAAACTGCAGAAAATGTAATTTAATCATAAAAACAAACTGAAAGGAAAAAATAATGATCATCTCATTAGATGTAGAAAAGCCCTTTGACAAAATCCAATACCCTCTAGAATAAAAATCCCATAGAGACTGAGGATATAAGGGACATGCCTAAATATAATAACAGCAACTTATAGCAAGCATATAACCAACATCAATTAAAGTGGAAAGAAACTTAAAGCAATGCCACTGAAATCAGGAACAACAAGCTGTCCACTCTCCACATCTAATCAAATAGTACTTGAAATCTTAGCTAGAGCAGTACAACAAATGAAGGAGATCAAGGGAATACCAATTGGAAAGAAAGAAGTCAGGTTATTTGCAAATGATATGATAGTATAGATAAGTGACTCTAAAAATGCCATCAGGGACCTCCTACATCTGATAAAACTTTCAGTAAAGTTGCTATAAACAATATTGACTCAAAAATATCAGTAGCCCTCCTATATGACAAATGACAAATGGCCTGAGACAGAAATCAAGGAAGCAACACCTTTCACAATAGCCTCAAATAATATAAAATATCTTGGGAGTAACTTTAACCAAGTAGGTGGAGAAAGTAGGCTCAGAGGTTAAGAGTACTGACTGTTCTGCCAAAGGTACTGAGTTCTATTCCCAGCAACTACATGGTAGCTCACAACCATCTGTAATAAAGGATCCAATGCTCTTTTCTCATGTGTCTGAAGACAGCAACAATGTACTCACATATATAAAGTAAATAAATCTTTAAAAAAAAAACTTCTAACCAAGCAAATGATAGAGCTGTATGCTAAAAACTTCAAGTCTTTAAAGAAGGAAATTGAAGATGGAAAGATCTACCATGCTCATGAATCAGTAGTATTAACAGAGTAAAAAAAATAAAATAAAATAAGGGCATTCTACCAAAGCAACCTACAGATTCAATGTAATCTACATTAAAATTCCAAGAAAATTATTTACATACCTTTAATAGACAATTCTCAACTTCATTTTGAAAACAAAAAACCCAGGATAGCTAAAAACAATCCTGAACAATAAAAGAACTGCTTGAGGTATCACCATCCCTGATTTCAAGTTGCATTACACAGTAGTAGTAGAAATAATAATAATAATAAGCATAGTATTGGCATAAAAACAAACATGATCAATGAAACTGAATTGAAGACTCAGACATAAATCCTTTAAGCCTTTTAATGTTTTTTTTTTCCTTCAAACAGCCCACCACATTGGGAGCCAACTGTAACTTTTAATTGATTTATTTTTTTCTTTATATTCACTGTTTTGTGTGTGTGTTCTCTGTGGGTTCTTCTCCTGCTTCCACAATATCTTCTCTGGTTCAGTTCAGCTTCTCCTGGCTCAAATGTCACCAACTGTCTTCTCTTCTCTCTCTGCTCTCTGGCCCTATCTTCTGTCCCCTGAAACCTCTACTCTGCTATTCCTTGAGGAAAAAACTATAATCAAGATATATTGTATGAAAAAAATAATGTAAAAAAAATTAAAGGAGATCCTATGAAGCTAGCCTAAATGTCAGTGTTAGTGTCATGAAAGACTAAAAGGTCTGTTACAAATTACAGGCAATTAAAGAGATCTTATATCGAAATTCAATAAATGATCCTACATCCAGAGAAAATGCTAAGGTACATTATTGAGAAAACAGTCAGAATGTGAACATGAAGAGTGTATATGATGGTTTACACTGACTGTCAACCTGATAGAATCTAAAATCACATAGCAGACAAACACTGAGATCTTCTAGATTGGGTTGATACAGGAAGGGTACTATTCCATGAATTAACAGGAGAAAGAGATCTTCTAGATTGGGTTGATACAGGAAGGGTACTATTCCATGAATTAACAGGAGAAAGCAAGATGACACCAGCATCCATCACTCTCTACCTCCTGAGGATGCCATACAACCAGCTGTCCTATACCTCTCCTCTATGTCTTTCCTGCCACCATGACCTCCAAACTGTAGCCAAAACCAGCTCTCCCTCCCTCAAGCTGTTTCTCCTCAGATATTTTCTCATAGCAAGTAAAACGGAATTTCCTGAATTTTATAACTATTTGAAAGTTACATGAAAGTTCATTGATATTAGAAAATACATACTAAGTATGCACATTCTCATATGCAGTGCACCTTAAAGAAATGAATGAACAATATATTAAAGATCCCAAAAACTTTGCCTGTCCACATACTAGTATGGTCTTGATATACAACTTAACAATATCACAATAACTAATCCAGTATGAGAGACCTACCTCTCTCCTGAAAGATAGGCATTAATCTCTTCTGAACCCAATAGCCTTATGGTGTAAGTACCTACCACAGTCCCCACCTCTTAAAGGAGTCAGCAACACCTTGCTTACCAATATAAGCAAGTCTCCAGTATACCAGTCTGCAGTGGTGCAAACCATGTCCAAACCACAGCATTTATACAATTATTTTTTATAAAAATAGGATCATACATAATGCAATTTTTCATTCATTTTTAATATTTATCCATATGAATGTATATTCTGTAATCCAGTTCTACATATTTTTTGTTTTTTATTTATTTGAGACAGGGTATCACTATGTAACCCTGACTGGCCTCCACTTCAGTCAGCCTCCTGCATGCTGAGTTAAAAGCCAGTCTTGTGTATTTGTTCTGAATATATGAATTATTTTCAGAATTCTATACTTAGAAGCAAAGCTTGTGAGCATCATCCACATCACTTGATTAAATGGGTATCTATGGAAGGACAATTGCTCTATCTGCCTCCAGACTATGTTCATCCTATTTCATACTAAGTGCAAACTAAGGCTTAGAGAAACCAAGAAGCATGTTGGAGGTCACATGGTTAAGTAAAGTAAAAACTAATTAATTTTCACTTCTTCCAATTAAATTTAAAAAAAAACAAACAAAAACAAAAAACAAAAACAAGGTTAGCTAGCTGATGCCCAGGAAAATGAAGTTATCAAAAAGAATCCTGGTAGATTGTTTTCCCCTGTTTCACCTAAATACTTTTTTAAAGGTGGGTAAAAAGCACTTGCCCCAAAAACTGATGGCTTGAGTTGAATCCCTGAGCCCCACATGGTGGAAGGAGGTAAAACTAAATCCCACAAACTGTCCTCTGACCTCCATGTGCATTCTGTGACACATTTGCACAAATGTGAGTCCGTATACACACACACAGTGCAATAAATGCAAATGTAAGAATACCCTAGTTATTAACTCTCCTTGGTTCTTCTTTTCATCCACTCACAGCACCTTGGTTACATGATGGCCAAATGACTAGAATTTGATACTACTAAAATACCTTGTACTTGACCACTCCTGAAAACTACTGGACAGAGCTCATGCAGTTACAGGAAAGCTGGAAGTACAGAGGGTAGCACAGTCTACACACACAACACATGCAACATAAGAGTGTAGGTGTGCGCATCAGGAGGTGCTTGCTATGGGATGGGTTTAAACTGTGTGTATACATGAAATAGTAATAAAGGAGTTCTCAACCTGGTGTAATTTTAAGTTTAATTACAAGTTGGGTTTTGTGGGAGGTTGCCTTTACTAAATTTAATTTGAGATTTAACTATGCTTGAGACATACTGGTGAATATGATAATTGTTTTTAAAATGCTACACACCCATTTTAGAAAGACTTCCTACTTTTAAAAATGTTTTTCATGTCATCTAAACCAAAGAATTTCCAAGATTAATTATATTATTCTTATAAGTCAGTAGTTAGTCCTGTACACTCATTTAAAAATATTTATAATAATCAGTTTCTGATTTATCTCACAAATGTTAACCTTTCTTTTAATGATTCTTTTTTTTTTTTACTCATACTCTACTACCTAACACAGCTATTATTAACTATATGACTGTGGTAGCAAAAACAGATTTGTAAAACATGCAGCTAATGAGGCCAATGGCAAGGGTTTCTTTTTACCATTACTGTCTTAACCATCACTCTGCTTCTTGTTGTAGTAAGAGGAAATCAGATAGTAACAAAATAATTACATAAAGGCTTACCAGTTCCAGCTGAGTACAGTAACCCTAGCACTCAAGAGGCTATGGGAAGAGGATTGCTGTGAGTTTAAGTCCATCCTGAACTATATAGTGAATTCTAGTACAGCCTAGACTAATTTTAGATCTTATCTCAAACAACAAGAAAACAGAACAAAGTAAAGGCTTAAAAGTTTGATCTACAGAAGATGGCCTAGTCAGCCATCATTGGGAGAAGAGGCCCCTTGGTATTGCAATCTTTATATACACCAATACAGGGGAACGCCAGGGCCAAGAAGTGGGAGTGGGTGGGCAGGGGAACAGGGCAGGGGGCGGGGGAGGGAACTTTCGGGATAGCATTTGAAATGTAAATTAAGAAAATAATAAAAATATTGGAAAAAAAGCTTGATCTTGCATTTAAAAAACCATTAAAATGTATACCAATTTCACATATGCTACAAATAAAATCAATATGAAGAGAAGTAATTTTATACTTTACAAGATCTTGAGAGGCCCAGGATGCCTAGAGTAGGAAGAGCCAACATTGTCTATCAAGGATCTCAAAATTAGTGCTTCTTTAGTATTTCTACTAGATATTTTTACAATGGTGTTTCAAATATTTTTAGCAATTTGAATTAAACATTTAAAAATGTTGATCTGCCCCCCCAAAAAAGGTATGCACTTCAGCTGCTTATGCCCTAAAACTGAAACTACATGGAGGTCAGCACATCTCTTGCACAAACATGCCACACAAACTTGTGAAGTATTTCATATTTCTACAGGGGTCAAAAAAGTTAACTACACCTCCAAATCTAGCACAATGTTTTAATGTATATTGTTTGTTGCCTAACAAAAGAGAATGCTTACTTAGAATCCAGAAACCACCTTTGCATAAAAATTCACAACAAACTGGGAAAATAGGCTGTGCTACTCCAGAAGACTGCTCTGCAAGAAGGAATGGCACACAAATAGCCTCAAACCTTTATAACAGTATAACAGCAAACGTGATTTACTCCACTAAACCAATGATAACAGCAAACCTGCCAAATTACCCCACTGGACTAAAATTCCTCTATTGCAACATACTATATTACCTAATAAGTTAACATGATCAGTAATAATATAGTCCTTAATCCAATTTACAAAGGACATCACATCCCCATCAACCTGCCTTTGAAAGTACGTTTAAGCCTGTGGATCAGTGCTGCAATCCACTTTGACAGAGAAGCTTCTTTTTGTAGTGGCCAGTAGTGACTAGACTCACAACCTGTCATGGTATGGAAATAATGTATTTAATGACCAACCACAAATGGAAATGATTGACCTCCCACCAAGGCCCATGTAGGTATGGAAAAAATGTAGTGGTTAAAGGATGGGTAGAGGATGCTTACTTTCAGGCTTCATAAGGCTGCCACACTGCTGAATTCACATGAGCCATAATTGACAGGACCTGCAAAAGAGTAGGCCACTCTAGATCTTCAGTGAAATGAGCCTGACTCTCCCTGATTTAGATGCAGTAATGATTGGTATTGAAAGGAGAGACAGATTCTTCAGGGGTGTAGCCACTGGTAAGGTGTGCAGTGTCTGTAAGTCAAACTTCACAACCCATACCTAACTCATCATGTTTTTAAAAACAAAAGACATAAGGAAGAAGCAGGGCTAGTGGGTAAAGGAATTGCTAGAAATGAGAGGCTCAGATTGCTTAAGAAGATAGCACTGAAGTATTATTGTAATGTTTTCCTAACATTTTTGGATCATATTAATCAATGGAACTCCAAATGAGAAAGAAACAATAGGATTTAAGGCAAATATTAGGCAACTTACAGTAAACTGCCTGTAATTTACTGAATTATCTGACTATCTAAAGGTAATAAATTCTTTTCCAAGTCTAGGTTGTTTTGTTTTGTTTTTTTCCAGTTCCATCTCAGTCCACTCGCAAATACTTCACAAACATATCAGCAGTCTAGCTCAATAATGTCAGGATAGCAAACACGAATCAGCAGTGGTGGCACTACCCAGCAGAAACAGCTAGGCCTCTGCCGAATCAGCACAAATCAGTGGGAGTGACCAGGACCAGCAGGGATGCCAGGAGAATTCCTTTACTGTTCAAAGCAAAGATTAGTGAAGACACAAGACCAAGAAGCATTGCAAATCTAGCTATCACTGTCCATTGAGTCCTATTTATACTCCCTCCAAACATCACGTGTCCTCCATGGGTCTTGCTTCAGCATGTGAGTCTGCAACAGCTGAGATCACTCTGCCAATTGGCTGAGACCATGAAAGCTGCAAGAAGCTGCCAGAACACCACCAGAAGGGGTTTTTTGGTGCATTTCTCTCTATAGAGTCACTACAAATGGAGCTCAGCTATACATTGTAAGACTAACCAATACATGTGTGTCATTAGCAAAGAATTCTTCAAAATGCTTGCTTTAGCAAAACATCCTTTCACCTGTGTCTGCTTCAGAAAAACACTCTTTCATGTGTTTGCCCAAACAAAACACCATCTGACATAACTGACTTTCCAAAGAAACCATAAGTTTCCACTTCAAGAGTCCTAAAGTCAATCTTGGGCCTCTACTCACACACACTTCCTTACACATGCACAAGGGATCTCCAGACACACATGCACTCACACATATGCAAACATGCACACATATACCACATACACGGATGTCTTAGTCAGGGTTTCTATTCCTGCACAAACATCATGACCAAGAAGCAAGTTGAAGAGGAAAGGGTATATTCAGCTTACACTTCCATACTGCTGTTCATCACCAAGGAAGTCAGGACTGGAACTCAAGCAGGTCAGAAAGCAGGAGCTGAGGCAGAAACCATGGAGAGATGTTCTTTACTGGCTTGCTTCCCCTGGCTTGCTCAGCCTGCTCTCTTATAGAACCCAAGACTACCAGCCCAGAGATGGTACCACCTACAAGGGGCCCTCCTCCTTGATCACTAATTGAGAAAATGCCTTACAGTTGGATCTCATGGAGGCATTTCCCCAACTGAAGCTCCTTTCTCTGTTGATAACTCCAACCTGTGTCAAGTTGACACAAAATTAGCCAGTAATGGAGAAGAGAAAGAGGAAATGAACTTAAACCAAGAAAGAATCCAAAGTGGGAAGCTGTAAGAAGAACTGGATGTTGGCTAGTAAAACGCCTGACTCAGGCAAGTTAAGAAAACCAAGAGCATATTAAAATATACAGATACTTTAGTAGGCTCCTCTGTCTCCAACCTCCATTAGTGGTGCAATCTGAACCTGATCAGTCTTATGAACAAACACATCATGACTGAAGCATGGATTCTTTCAAGATAGAAGACAATGGTTGAGGCAAAAATTGGGCTTCTTGGCTTTGTGAGGACCATTCCTGGTCAGTCAGCATTACAGAAGTCATACATACCACAGGAAATCCAATAGGAAAAAAAAAAAGGTGCCCTGAAGATAATTAACTCTGAGGATAAGCTTCTGCTCTGGGTGATGACTTTCTTCTACCAAATGTTGTGATAAAAACACTGACCAAAAGAAATTTGTGGGAGGAAAGGGTTTACTTCTTTACTTCAGCTTACACTTCCATGTCACAATTTATCACTAATGGAACCCAAAGCAGAAACTGAAGCAAAGATCATAGAAAACTTCTGCTTACTGGTTTGTTCAACTATCATATATTTGAACTCCTGTCTTGATTCCTTCAATGATGAACAATAACGTAATGTGGACACATAAGACAAAAAGACACTTTCCTCCCCAAGTTACTGCAATAATAACCCTAAAACAGCCAGGAATAGTGATGGCACACACCTTTAATCCCAGAACTCAGGAGATTCTCTCCTTCCCAGTGACTCAAGTTTGTGTCAAACTGAGGAAAACTAACCAGCCCACCACAATACTATACATACCGTTCTGTGTCCTTGCCATAGCTGCCTAGCCCCTTATGACAGACTTCCAAAACAGAGCACATCTTTCAACAATTACTCACCAGATCACCATGTTACCACTAGGAATTACAGAGTTTTGTTTCATGCTACAGTGGTTCCTGAAAGGCAGTAACTAAAACTGCTATCCTAAGGTCCCAGAGCAGATTTATTAGAACAATCACCATCAAATCAGCTCCAGCCCTTCTCTCTTCACTTGAAAATCCCGTAATCTCTCCCTCAACCATCAAGTGAAACTGGGGGCAAATCATGCTATCTCTAGAGTGTGATATTTCCACATATGTTTCTTCAGTAGGAAGTATTATAAAGTAACAGAACTAATGCCTGCTAGAAAACCAAGAAGAAACAGAAACTACAGAGACATGCCCAGGAATTTGAGTCTCTGACACAGAGATAACATTTAGAAATGCAACCCACAAATGAACTAAGTGTGGACAGAGACACAGGAAGCATTCCATATAAGAAGATCAGTGCTCAAGAACAAAATTAAGGCATCAAATGAATAAACTGATTCTAGTAGTCATTCAAGTACCCTACAGTCTATTGAAACCTAAATACTGTTGGACCTGGAAGTGGCTAGTTTTATGTCAACCAGACACAAGCTACTGAGTCAGTCTTAAGTTAAGAGGAATTCTCAATTGAAAAAAAAAAAATGCTTCCACCATAAGATCAGGCGGTAGACAAGTCCATAGGGCATTTTCTTAATTACAGATCGATGGGGAAGGGCCCAGTCCATTATGGGTGCTGCCATCTCTGGGCTGGTGGTCCTGGGTTCTATAAAGAATCAGACTTAGCAAGCCATGAGGAACAAACCAATAAGCAGCACTCCTCCATGGTCTCTGCAACAGCTCATGCCCTCCATATTCCTACCTATACTGAGTTCCTCGAATGATGGGCCAAAATGTGGAAGAGCAGGCCAAATAAACCCTTTCCCCTAACCTGCTTTTGGTCATGGTGTTTCATTGCAGAAATAGAAGCCCTGACTAAGGTAGACCCTAAGGCATCATATTTCTCTCTCCAAATACTAAACCTTCCAAAAACAAAATTGAAGCCATCCACCATCCATTTACTAGTGACAGTAAATTCTGACGTTAGACCAAGAGCATATCCATTGGTCTGTTCCAAGGCACCACATGTTTTTGAATATCCGCACAACAAACGGAGAATACAGAAATTCCCTTAACAACTTTCATTTTAAATGAAAGCCTTGTGAGTTGTTTTAGCCGCTAACATTTCGCTTGAAACAACCAGTGTCTCCCAACTTCCCCTGGAAATAACAGGTTTCCAAAAAGAGAATGAGCAAAAGTGTCAATATTCACAGTAGGCAAAGAAAGTTAGATCCGTGCATCACAAGTAAACACAAGGAAGGGGCTCACTCCACAGACAAAACTTTCTGACTTTACTTTGGAAAAGTTACACTGACTCAAACTGCAAGACACTCTTCCCTCCTGAAAACTGTGGCATCCACACGCTCCTGACACTAACAGGGGACTCCGGAGGTCGCCCACAACCACCGGCTACGGATTCAGGATACATGCATGCATCAGTGCTGCACCCTCTTCTGACCCCCAGATAAAAACTCTCGGGGCTGAGCTCACCAACCTGGGACGTGCGAACAGGGCTCCTCTAGCTCCTGGTCTGGAGAGCGCGCAGGTAAGGCTGCCTCGTCGCCTAGCAACGGGGAAGCTGCCAATTCTTCCGCAGGCGTCAATTCCTCCCGCCTCTGAGAGAGTTTTTAAAAGGTTTTGTTTCCGGGTCAAGCGGGCTTTATGCAACGGAAGGTCTCTTAGCCGCCCTTGTTTAGTTTTGGGGGAGGATAGATTCTCGGTGGAGCGACGTATGCTGTCGCTCAGGGGTCGTTTCTCCTCCCTCGAGTTAACGCCTCCTCTCCTGCCAATTGCTGAGCGCCATCAGGCAGGCGCCTCACTCAAAGCACCAACCCTCTGCTCACAGGCGCGCTCCAATCACCGAGGCTCAGCCCCGGGACTACTTTGCAGTCCGCGAGACGCGTATGAAGAAGGGGTTTTGGGGAAATGTAGTTTAGCACTGTCAGGAATGCACGAAGGTGGGCGCCAGAGATCGCCGGAAGAACTACACTTCCCAGAAAGGGCCGGGTCTCCAGCCGAACCTTTGCTGGCCAGCCCGGCGTTCTCTCCCAGAGTCTGTTCCGCTGTAGAGGTGACCTGACTGCTGGAGACTGCCTTTGCAGGTGCAGAGATCGGCCTTGCAGTTTGCAATAATGGTAAGTGGGGGCTCCTGGAACCTGCAGCAGCTCCGGCCTCTCGGCCTCCTCCTGCTCTTGATGCGCTTTAAAAAAAGCAGTAATGCCGGGCGCTGTCCTCCGCGCGGTTTGCAAAATCCGGCTCATCCTCACGACTGTCGCAGTAACCCAGAAACTGGAAAGGGGTTCGTTTCCATTGGAGGTTCCAGGTTCCTAAAAGGACTCTAGAGAAATCACTGTCCTTGGAGAGTCGGGCCTCAGTCCTTGCGCAGGAGGGACAAAATTTTCTCCGAAAGACCTTAAAGGGTTTGTTGTGGGGGCTGAGATTTGATGGGAGGGGAAGAATTGGATCCTAACATTATTCTGCCTCTTAAGCTCTTGGAAAGAATAGGCCTCTGATGTTGAGGTAGTGCCCCAGGTTATGATCCCAGTTTTCAGGAGACATGTTTCCACCGTATTTAATTTAAAAGAAAACAAATGTTACTGAAAACCTATTCATGATCTTTGTTTGTAATGACAGGACTAGCATCGCTAGTCAAACAGTGCGGATATTCTTTACTACTCTGTCATGAATTCCGAAGTCCTCCTTGCAACCATCTTGTTGAAGCTCTAGATCTATCTTGTCNGGGGGGGGTGGCGGCGGGGGGGGGAGGGGGATGACATGAAAGAGAGCTCTGACATAGGACTAATCTTCATGCTGTTTGAAGGTGACATTTGCCACCAGACTAGAAATTACTACATACTTTGGAATTTACATTTTAAAAATACTTGTTGTCTTTTAATCTCAAGATGGGAAATGTGAGATAATTGGAAATTTCACAGAACCCAAGGACACATGTTTTCAAACAAGGACAAAAACTCCCTCAACCTCTATAAGAAACCCTAAGGGAATAATTACTAATTTTCAGTCATCGTTGCCTAGTTATTTTGGCACATGCGTAGTTATTTAAATTATGGCTTAAGCAGTCTCTGCCTTAATAATTTTAGTCATAAAGCGGCACTAGTTATCCAAGAACTTCAGACTTTAGGCTATTAGACCTATATGAAAACCTTTTTTAAATCATCTTATCCAAAACCCCACTTTAAATACTGAAATTTAATTTGTTGAGACCCAGAATACGAGTTGCTCAAGGTCACAAGGTTTGCACCTAGGTTCTCTTATTCTTCCCATTTACCAGGATTGTATTATGTGTTTGGCAAGTCACTTCATAATCCCCTTTAGGAGATAAATCCACAGAATCAGCATGTAACATCTGATAGCTTTGTTCCATGTCATTCAGAATGTTGAAATTCTGACGTTAAAAGGGCATGTAGGGATTGTTTCATCTAATCTTAAAACAGCCTGTCATGGTCCTTGATTTCCCAAGGTCAGAGAGATCCAGGGCCCCTAGTTAGAGTGTTGAGTTTTTGTTATGCACTAGCTGGAACTGGCCTCACCCTTAGAAGGTCACATCTGGGCCAGAAGACATGAGTTGTTCCAGGTAGAAGAGTTCTGTGATGTTGCAGTCTCATGTGATTCAGAACCATTTGCCTCCTGGGAAGAGGATGTAAGCAAATCCAGTCACCGTGGTGGTACATGTCTTAAATCCCGGCTCGTGGGAGGCTGTGTGATTTCAAAACCAGCCTGGACTGCATACTAAGTTCCAGGGCTGCGCAGGGAGACCCTGTCTCATAAAAAAAAAACAAAACAAAAAAAACTCTCTCTCTTTTTTCTTTTTTCTTTTTTCTTTTCTTTTTTTTTTTTTTTTTTTTTTGACAATTCAAAACCTTTTAAAAAGGAACTCTGTCATTGTCCATAGGGGAATCAGCTAAGAACACCTAGAGGGATCTGAATGATAATGTTTGTCTTTTATATTGCAGAAAAATGTGCAAGTAGAAAGTAAAAAAGAGAATGCTATTCTGGGGAATAACAGAGGGAAAACTTAAATTAAAGCTTTACAACTAAACAGCACGTTCTCAAAACAGCCTGTAAGTGCAGGAAGGTCATTAGTGCCCCGCAAGAGAGAAGCCACTCCTTTTTGGGTGTTGGCAACATGCCCAGATATCTGAGCAGAGAATAGTAACCCGCACTGGCACTGTTACCTTTTGTGTGACAAGTCAGTGAGGCTCCCCTCCCCTCCTGCTTCTCAACTGCAGTAGCTCAGGAAAGCAGGAGGAACCAAACTGATGTCTCCTTTACCTACTTCATCATCAGACCTTCAAATACTAAGGTAACCCCTTAAGCTGGAACTCGCCAGGCACAGAAGGAAACTGCTAGGATAGAATTAACTGTTGATTCTTGGCCACAACCTCTTCAATACAGGCTGTGATACTGGGAACACGTTTTTAATAAATGGCTACATGATACTGTCCTGACCATCAACTAGACTTTCTGGAAGGTGGAACCTTAAGAGAAGATTGGCACTTTCCCCTCAGTTCTCACCCAGCTCCCTTCACATTGTTCCAGTTGAACTTGGGGGCTTTGGGCAGTGGTAATATTTTGTTGTTTTCAGTCTCACAGTAGCCCACACTGGCCTTACTCGTTGAAATCCTGACCTTCCTGTTTCCCTACCAGCCCTAGGATTGCCCCACAGGTCACCCACCATGCCTGGTGGCAGTGTGCTTTTGCTTTTGTTTTGTCTTTTCTTTGATTACCCTTCCTTCCCCCTCATTTACATTACATTGAGTTTATATTGAAACCTGTATGAAGAGCACAAATTTTAGTCAATGGAAAACTGCTCTGAGGAGAACCTCACACTCTAGCCTGAGTGACAGATGTGTAGATATATAACTGCTGGGGTTAAAGGTGTGTACACCACTGCCTGGCTGAAACACCTTCACTTTTAAAAAAGCACCATTCATTCAATCCAGTTGTGTGCATTTCAGTCTTTGTGGAAGCAGTACTTAGACAGTGGAGCTACTTCTTAAGCAAGTATTTGAGTTCCAGCTGTACACCTGTTTTTATCTATCTGGTGGAATGTAACAGTGGCTAGAATTCAGATTGTAGGAAGATTGAGAAATAGGCAAAACCTAGAGAATAGGGGAACAGGCTCTCCCGTCTCATTTCTTAACTTCAAAAGAAAGATGACAGGATGAAATACATATACAGGTTTAAAATAGTTCCTGGTAATATCTCAGAACATAAGTCTTGTAAAGCTATGTATAGCAGAAAATAACCATATAGAATAGTGTGTTATATTCATACATACAGTTTATTTTGGACATAGATATATGTTTTATTAAGTACATATTAATATAAATACATATTTTATTAAAGTTGGCTTATTTAGGTATTAAATTTAATGTATCTAGAGATAAGGAAAAAATAGGGAAGAAATCCGGGTATCAAGGAGAATTTTTCTCCATAGGTTTTATCTTTTGGTTATATTTTTCTACTCCTATCCTGGGTATGTTTTTGAGGAAGAAATTCAATTAAAATCTCCTATCATAAGATTTTATGGTAATACTCATTTAGTGAATTTTCTGTTTTGACCTCTGGGAACCACGCTCCTGGCTTTTGTCAGTTTCAGGCTGTCCGTCTTTCCGTCTTAGACAGATGAGTCACTAGGAGGGTCAGTTCTAAATAAAAAGAAATTAAATATTTCTACACCAGTCCACTTAGTGGGCCATTTCTTCATGCAGAGAGGGACTGGGGGAGCCCAGAGTCCTACCAGGACTCAGCATTCTCAAGGAAGGGAACAGTTTATCTTGGTTCTTTTTTTTTTAATTCTCTGGGCTTAATTTAAATTTTTTTCCATTACTCGGCGCTCATTTTGAATACAGTTGTTATTTTAGTCTATGTGTCTTATTTAATTTAGTCTCTTAGCCTGTACAGCTGCTTCTTTCTGTTATATAACTATTGCATTTTCTTCCCCAGGTTTCTCTTCCTTTTTAAAAAATTAATTTTCTCTTGGAATCAGACTGTCAGGTATTGCCATTGTGATTCAGTACAGTATTCAATACTAAAATTCATTATATTACAAATATTAGTAATTTTCTCACTTTTTTCCTCCTTGAAAAAAAAAAAAACCTAAAGGCTTAGACCAACGAGGTGGCTCAGTGGGTAAAAGGAGCTTGCTGCCCAGTCTAACAACCTGAATTCAATCCCCAAGACCCACAGAATGGAAGGAAAAACAACTCCAAGTTATGGCAAGCTGTGTCACATGCCGCACACCTTACACCTTAAATAAATTCAATTTTAAAAATAAAGACTTAGGGCTGACTCAGTGATTAAGAGCACTGGCTGCTCTTCCAGAGGTCCTGAGTTAAATTCCTAGTAACCACATGGTGGTTCATGACCATCTATAATGGGATCCGATGCCATCTTCTGGTGTGTCTAAAGACAGTGACAGTGTACTCACATCCATAAAATGAATAAATAAATCTTTTTTAAAAATAAAGACTTAACACTGGGGACAGCAGTGTACACCTTTAATGTCAGCACTCAGTGGGCAGAGACTGGTGAATCTCTGAGTTTAGGTACAGGGTTGTTTCGCTCTTGCGCAGTTAAGTCAAAGCAGGATTGTTTTATTCAACCTTTTTGGCTCACAGTAAAGGGAAATTGTTAGTCACTGCTACTTCTCTTCCTGGTGTGTGGGACTCTAGTGAGGTGGGGAGTCAGGGATTTGCATGATAGGGATCTGTGAGACTCTTCCAACCTGCCAGGGTTTATATCACGTAAAACAGATATGACATTGTGGCAAAATGTCCCCCAAAGATGGACACGGTTACATACTTAAATCCAGTTCTGCATGTTTTAGTTATGCTCCCATTTAGTAAGAGTTAAAGATCACTTCATAAGCATGCCACCAAAGGACACACTTCATAAGCTGCTTAGTTCATTTGTACATGCTGTCTTTACTAAAAACAAGCCTGTTCATTTTCTAAGCAAGTCAAAAAGGGACTTTACGGTGTCATGTTCACTTTTAAATTATGCATTGCCTTATTAAGGTAACATGTTAATAAACTGTGGGTCTTTTTCATTACAGTCTGAACCAATCAGAGTCCTTGTTACTGGAGCAGCTGGTCAAATTGCATATTCACTGTTGTACAGTATTGGAAATGGATCTGTCTTTGGGAAAGACCAGGTGGGGCATGTCTGCAAACCTTAGCACTACAGTAGCAAAATGTTCTTAATAAGGTTCTTTATTTCGTTGCAAATAGTGGAGGAATCGGTAGTCCCATAAATGCAATGAGTCCTTTGCTGTAAGTAGAGGCTAGGAAGATATTTATAAGCCACCCTGTGGGCACTGAAAACCACCTGCAATCAGAGGTCTTCTACCCTGGTGCGCTTCTGTAGCTTTGTGTGCCTGGCTAGCAGGCACAATCCGTGTGTCACTCACTAATGAGAGTAATTCTTGGGGAGGGGCCTTTGAGAAAGTTGTAGAATCTGTCCTTTGTTTCTAATCTTGGTGTTTTGAGGCCAAATAGTCAGATGTGAAATCCCACACCACAGGAACCAGGCACCTGTAATTCTAACAAGTATGATACATATACTAAAATCCTTTTCTAAAGTCTTTGTTCTTTTTTTTTTCTCTCGACCTATAGATAATTGAACTTTCTCTTCATGTCAGATATCGTAGTCGTCTATAGTTAGCTATTTATAAAGAGAAATCATACCTGCAGCTACTAAGCAAGCTATGGCATCTCTCTTCCATAACTATGACTAATTAGTGGGAACTAAATATATACAAACAAAAACAGGGAGGGACTTTGTGTGAGAGAGAATGCAGTAGCCACCCCGCCCTCCACCATAACCACATTGCCCGCTGTGCTTGCTCTTTGGCAGCCCATCATTCTTGTGCTGTTGGACATCACCCCCATGATGGGTGTTCTGGACGGTGTCCTGATGGAACTGCAGGACTGTGCCCTTCCCCTTCTGCAGGGTGAGTTGGGAAGTCAAAGAAAACAGATGGTATAGCACTTCATAGCTTACTAAAGGTGGATTGTTTTAAAGATTTTTATTAAAGATTGTCCGAAATTGTTTCACAAAAGTGTTGTTGTTGTTGTTTGAACTACACTACTGTTTTTAACGCAAATACCAAGAAAAAATAAGCACAAAAGCAAGAAGCAATCAGTGGCAAGTCAAGGGCTTGTTTTCCCTCGCGCCTACATATAATTTATGATACTAACTAAATATAATATGCTCAAGGATTGTACGTCCAGGTTGTTTGCGTTGTGCTGTTATTTGAAGTCTATTTAGAAGTAATAGTAGGTTCCTATAAGGGACAATTTTCCATTCCCAGGGGTGTTCTCCAGGCTGTGTGCTGCTCTAGGCATTAATTGTTCCTTGTATATTTCCTCTTCCATTTGCCAAGCACAGGTTTGAGATGGGTAAACTGTCCTTAAACTGCCCAGCTTGAGGGGAAGCATGAACTAACTCTGTGTCTAGTCAGACGTTTCCTAGAAGAGTGACTCTCCAGGTCACTTGTTGGGTGGCTCCTGTTTGTGCCAGCCTTTCTGTGGCTCCTTTCCAAGGCGGTCCCTCTGCTGCATTTTCTATTTACATCCCCTTTTCTGCTGAGTCCTCTGTCACTAATGGCCCAGTGTTTCATCAGACTGCTGTAAATGTGGCAGCAAAGGGAAGGCTTGACAGAAAAGGGACACATTTTTTTTTTTTCTTACATTCCTCCATTTGGGGTCTCAGCAACCTGACTGAGATGGGTTTACTAGCCTAAAACTTTACAGATAGAAATGCTGACTTTCAGCTATGGCCTTTTTAATACATTCAAAGGAAAACAACATTGCATGTTCCTTGATCAAAAAACAAGTTATATATTTATCAGATTGACACTGGATTCTAGTTGAACTCTGGACCAACCTCCTTATCTTATCATAGTGGCACTAATTCCCTTATGCCTTAGTTTCTTCGTCTGTGAAATGTGAAGATTACATTTGATAGAATACAATCCTTTGCGTTATCCCTATTAGAGTATGCCCTGGTAAACATCATTTTTTCAATTGGTATCTTAAACCTTAGAATATTTACAATCTAAAGATTGGGTAAGTCAGTTTTTCTTTTGTTTAATCCATATATATATATATATATATATATATATATATATATATCCATAGAGATATATAGATATATATATATAAATATGAAAAAAACAAATGCTGCATCATATCTAATTATGTAAGTGATAAAAGCATAAAGCTATTTTAATTGAGGTAATTATTGATATAAAAATACAAAATAATTATTGACTTTCTGCTGTGTTCTTAGGGGTCATTAAATGAGTGTATTATCTTTAGGCCTCTGAAAAGTGCATCAATGTGAACTATGAAAATAAACATTCGGCACAGTTTAAAAAAATAAGTAGATTCAATATGAAAGGGGAAACTTCAACTTGGGCATTTAAGTAGCATTGTGTGTTGTTTGCCGTGTCCATAGATGTCATTGCAACAGACAAAGAAGAGATTGCCTTCAAAGACCTGGATGTGGCTGTCTTAGTGGGCTCCATGCCAAGAAGGGAAGGCATGGAGAGGAAGGACCTACTGAAAGCCAATGTGAAAATCTTCAAATCCCAGGGCGCAGCCTTGGAGAAATACGCCAAGAAATCAGTTAAGGTAACTCGCAGCAGATTTCATGGGGCTGTTTTTTACTTGTATTTCAGACTTCTGCGTTTGATGTTTAAATGCCAGAAGTGTTTGTATTCGTTTCTAGTTCCATACCAAGGTCAGCGAGTACAGATAGACATGGAGGGAGGAAGACAGCTTTCTTGTGCTGCTTGCTGTGAGTGCTTGTTGAGACCTTCAGGGTCATTTGTGTGTTCTGGAAGGTGACTGCTGAGTGCTTTCTGTCAGTCACTGCAGACGCAGCCTCAACATGTTCATGGAATTGTTTCATGACTTCCTCTTCTGTCTCTGTAGCTATTTATATTCATTCTAAGTTTGTCTTCATGTTCCAAAGCCATTCTTCATAAGTGACCTGGATATAATATTTCATTGTTGCCTATATTTTTCCTTACTGTACATTTCATTTTAAATAGTTAACTTTCCTCTGTAATCGTTAACAAGGAATAAGAATGATTAGGTATGCACAGGTCTCTTCGTAAGAGATTACAGAGGTTCACAGATGTAAAATTCAGGCTGCCTGGACTTGTGGTTCTATTTACATGATAATTCTACCTCTACAGAAAAGGGGGGGTGGCTTCTGCTGAGGAAAATGCTCATAGACAGATACTCAGAGGCAAAAGAGATAATGTGTATGTATGTTTGATTCACTAGATGGAGAGGAGTTGTAAAGATAATCTATATTTTACCAAGTAGCCCAGGTACTTCGTAGGATTAAGCCAGCTTAAGAAACACTTAATTCACCAAAAAATTGGTTTCCTTAAAAAAAAAAAAAAAAAAACACACTTTAAAAAAGGAAACTTTTATCAATCAAACTCTAAGATGAAGCTTTAGATTTCTTGCTTTTTTTGTGTCAAATGGATGGATGATCTGTCTCTGTCTCCAGAGTGAAACATAAAGATATGTCTCCCTTAAGTCCTTTTATTGCTAGCTGGAAACTGACTTGTATATCATAGAAATCTGATATAGAGGCCCTGTTAGGAATGTTTAGTCCAGTTGTACGACAGGTGTCAGTGTGTGCTCTGTGCCTCCCACCCATCTAGGTCATTGTTGTGGGAAACCCAGCCAATACGAACTGCCTGACAGCCTCCAAGTCAGCGCCATCAATCCCCAAGGAGAACTTCAGTTGCCTGACTCGCTTGGACCACAACCGAGCGAAATCTCAAGTAAGAAAAATGGCTTTTAAATCTTAAAAATTTCAGCTTTGAAACCTTTTTCTTTTACTTTTAAAGTAATTAAACTTTGGTTTGTACATTTGTTGGTTTTGTTGAGTAGGGAACTATTCTGTTGTTTGTGTTTTTAATTAAAAGGGAGTCTAACTTTTTTAGGAGTTAAGGAGTTGGCCTTCCTCCTTAGTTTTATCTGAAGATAAAACTAACCAATTGTGAACCAATTGATTGATATATATATAGATATATATATATACATATATATATATATATACACAATTATAATTCAGTACAGTTGCCAATGTTGTCTCACTGTAGTAGTTAAAAGTTATTTACAAATAACACATGAAACATAATTTAGCTTGATGATATCATAGGTTGTAGAACAAAAGACTTGAGTTGTGTGTGTTTATGCTTCATTTTCTCTGCAGTGAATTTTGTATTTAATATTCAATTTTAATCTTTTTAAATGTTTTGTGTAATTATTAAAATTATATCAGTCCTTATTTCTTGGAGGTGTAGATTTAGATGTCAAAGGAACCAGTGACTCAGAGATTAGCAGTAGCTTTTCAAGGTGTTGGGAGCTAAGCTACATATCCAGGCTAGCTTCTATGGCTCTCTGTTCTTAAGTTAGATGAAGCTGGAGTTCTCGAGTGCAGTGCTTTTTTCCTTTTCTCTAGCACTGTTTTGTCTACTCTGCTTCAGCCACAGACCATTGCTTCTGTATAGTTCTGTGGAGCTGCACTACTTACCATGTTAGCTTTAAGAAAACTATACCTTAAACAGAAAAAGATATGCATTTAAAGTTTAAAAAAAAATCATTGCCGTAGACTGAGAGTTGATTCTTTCAGCTCTGGAATATCCAAAGAGAGAAAATAATTTGTTAAGTTTCCTGCAAGTTTTGTGCTTATATGGGTTTTTGGTTTTTTTTTTTTGTTTTTTTTTTGGTTTTTTTTTTTGGTTTTTCGAGACAGGGTTTCTCTGTATAGCCCTGGCTGTCCTGGAACTCACTTTGTAGACCAGGTTGGCCTCGAACTCAGAAATCCGCCTGCCTCTGCCTCCCGAGTGCTGGGATTAAAGGCGTGCGCCACCACCGCCCGGCAGCTTATATGGGTTTTAATTCTCGTGGTGACTGGATGAGGTGTTTGCTTGTTTTACAGAAAAGATACATGAGACTCTAAGCAATCAGAGAACCTGAGTAGAGTAAATAATGCTGGAACCTGCTAGATTCACAGAATATAAACTAAACCCTGTGTATGCTCTATACAGTAGTATTAAGTAAACTAAATACATTTTACTAGCTCATGATGTTATTACATAAAAAACATAGTAAAAATTCACTGCTATTATCATTGTTTTTTATTATTAAGAGAGCTATAGCCTAAAGTTGAAAGAGCCATACTGTAAATATCTTCTTCAACACTCCAATTAACTTAGTTATTAAGTAATCTGTGAGATGCTTTAGGCTATAAGTAGTAGGAGTCATATGGTGGCTGGAAAGGGAGAGATTTGACTGGGATCTAGGTTAGGCATGAGGGGCAGTGTAGGCGAAGAGAACTTGACAGCAGTTGTTGGTATGGGCTGACCAGTGAGTCCTCACTTAACTCCTGCAGAGAATGTGCTGAGAGGACTCTGGCAAGCTGCTCCATGGTCTTCCTAAGGCCTGGGTAGCAGCAGACGTTGGACAGTTCCACTTCCCAAATCTCACAGAGTGGCACTTTGTTCTCACAGAGTGGCACTTTGTCCTAGTGCTTGAAATGGTTTCCCTTGTTGGGGCAAAAGTCATAAATGAACCAAGAGCGAAGTTTTACTGGTGCATCCCTTTGGGCACAGTCTGTTCCTCACAGGCCTGCCTAGGCAGTTTCAGTGCCTCTGTGTGTCAGTCTGGCACAGTGAGAGCTGTCAGAGTCTTTGAAGAAGCATTTTCTTCCTCTTATAGAAGTTGTTATCCAAATGAGAAGTAATTAAACCCAAAATTAAATTTTCTTACAGGAATCATGACAAGTCCTCCATGATTTGTTCAAAAATTTAAAAGCTTTAATTACCAGTGATTGATTTATCACCTACTGAACTCTGTGTATGTGAAAACCAATGCTAGAAGTATGAATGCATGATCTATATGTACATACAAGATGATTTGACAGAGCTGCTGCTGGAAGGGAGGGGAAATTAGGGCTGGAGAATTAGTCAAAAAGTTAACACATCTATTTGACAAACCTGAAAGTTTGCCTAAGGAAGCAAGAAATGTTATCCTTTGTATGTATTAATTTCACCCTGGTTCTGACATGATTTACAATCAGAAGCAGCACCTGCTAGGCACAGAATACCTGTGCTTTGTTAACTCAAGAGATCAAAGGAATAAGAGACCATAGGCAGCATAAACAAAGGAAGGGAACCTAAGGGGCCTGCAGTGAGGAGGGACCTGCAGTGAGGGAGAGGCCTGCAGTGAGGGAGGGGCCTGCAGTGAGGGAGGGGCCTGCAGTGAGGCAGGGGCCTGCAGTGAGGAGGGGCCTGCAGTGAGGAGGGGCCTGCAGTGAGGAGGGGCCTGCAGTGAGGAGGGGCCTGCAGTGAGGGAGGGGCCTGCAGTGAGGCAGGGGCCTGCAGTGAGGGAGAGGCCTGCAGTGAGGGAGGGGCCTGCAGTGAGGAGGGGCCTGCAGTGAGGCAGGGGCCTGCAGTGAGGCAGGGGCCTGCAGTGAGGAGGAGACTCGTAGAGGCAGTTGGTCTTCACTATTTTTGAGTAGTTAAAGCTGATATTCAAGGGGTCAAGAGTTCTAAAGTTCTTAGTACACTCTGGTTTTTACCCAAAGTATTAGTATAAATATTCATAAATGTGTTAAATGTTTTCTTATAAAAAGACTGTGAGAGCAGATTTTGTATAGCTATAGGCCGATGCAAATGTTCTGAGTGTGTTTAAAGCATGCTGAGTTCATTATGATCTCTGTCTTAAATGTATATCAGCTTAGAATATTTTCAGCTTCTGCTGAGTTTATGGGAATGACCACTTGTGTTACATCACAAGACTTAGTCCTCAAATCTATAAAATAGGGGCAGCCACAGTTTGATGATATAAGTCCCTTCTAATAGTAACATCTCTAATTATAATTTAAAAATTAATAACACAAATTTCACCAGATTAGGATAAGTACACTTAAAGTATCTGACCACAATGATAAGGTGGCATCCCACAAAGAGGAACAAAACAAAACTTATATTTATGTATTAGAATCTGATCACCTGTTGGTCAGTGTTTTATACTTGGTAAATATACTGTGCTAATAATCTAATCATAAATTACAAGATGGCTGGGCAGTGGTGGCACACGCCTTTAATCCCAGCACTTGGGAGGCAGAGGCAGGTGGATTTCTGAGTTCGAGGCCAGCCTGGTCTACAAAGTGAGTTCCAGGACAGCCAGGGCTATAGAGAGAAACCCTGTCTCGGAAAAAAAAAAAAAAATTTACAGGATGCTCTTAGATACTGTACACTGCAAGGTTTCAGGTTCATAGTTGTGCACACCATTAAGTGTTTTAGGATATTGCTGAGGAATAAAATTTGCCCTTTTTCAAGTCCGTGGAGCTTGTATTTGCTTAATGTTTCAGAAGCTCTTTACTGTTACTTAAGGGTGTCTATCAAACAAGGTACAATTTGCAATAAAAAATGAATTGCCTAACTGATATGATTGTTTTAAATTGAACTAGATTGCTCTTAAACTCGGTGTAACTGCTGATGATGTAAAGAATGTCATTATCTGGGGAAATCATTCATCAACCCAGTATCCAGATGTCAATCATGCCAAGGTGAAATTGCAAGGAAAGGAAGTCGGTGTGTATGAAGCCCTAAAAGACGACAGCTGGCTGAAGGGAGAGTTCATCATGGTAAGAAGGCTGTGAACCCTCTGAGCAGCCAGCAGAGACAGACACAGCACACTGCTGAGCTGAGTGTCTGCCAGGGCCTTGTGGGACCTCAAGGACAGCTGCTGTCTCACTCTAATATCTTCTTTTGGAGTGTGCAAAAAGATGGTTATCTTTGTCTGATGTGACCTGATCTATGACAGTTGAGATTCTCCAAGTCAGAAAAACAGAGCCATCTACTTCTGTTTATGCCAAAATCTGCTTCTCTGTATTTAGTGTCACATGTTCTATAGGAATTTCTATCTTTCCAAAAAGGTAGAATTAACTAAATTAGGATAGTAAGATTAACACTGGAGGGACCTCTTTCAGCCATGCTTGCAGTGGTGATGAGGATTTGGCTGGCATGCTCAGGTACCACTGTCTCTCTCTGCCCCACCCAGACTGTGCAACAGCGTGGTGCTGCTGTCATCAAGGCCCGGAAGCTGTCCAGTGCAATGTCTGCTGCGAAAGCCATTGCAGACCACATCAGAGACATCTGGTTTGGAACCCCAGAGGTGAGGGTTCTCATTTGTACTTGCCTTTCTTTCTGGATTGAAAAAATGCAATTAAGCCAGTTGGGTTCATTTCTTAGCTCAAATGCCTGCTAGCCAAGGAGCCCCCAAATGTTACTTAACCTCTTCTAAGCTGTGCTGTCAACTGTTCCACAATGTTTATCATAGAAGATTTTAGAAGTTAAAGGCTATTCTTTTTAAAATCAGTATTGGGCCATTATATTCTCAACTATAAAACAAGGATGGTGTTTGGGGCTAGAGAGATGGCTCAGCAGTTAAGAGTGGTTGCTTTGCTTGCAGAAGAGCCAAGTTCATTCCCAACATCCATGTCAGGCAGTTCACAACCACCTATAACCACAGCTCCAAGAGACCTGTACATATATGTGCATGCACAGATAGACATATACACATAAAGAAATAAATTGTTTAATTTTTAAAAAATGAAAAAAGTGAGTGTGAAGCTGTGCCCTATTTTACATGATCTGGAAGTGTAGATGAAGTGATATCTGTGACCCAGTGTGGCTGCTGACTTCTCACAAACAGCAGTTATGCACAGAGTCAAAGAAGTCATGGTTTCATTGTAGTAGGTTGTTAGTTGGTTGTGTAAACCAATCCCTGTAAACTATGATAATGTAAACTTTTTCAGGGAGAGTTCGTGTCGATGGGTGTTATCTCTGATGGCAACTCCTATGGTGTCCCTGATGACCTGCTCTACTCATTCCCTGTCGTGATCAAGGTGGGGTAACATGGAAGAGGCACACATACATATACACACATGATATTAAATATCTGTGAATATGTATAGTGTATATGTATATAATATAGAATATATATAGATATTCCTTTGTAATGCTAAGTCTTTAATTCAATACTGAAACTAATCTAGAAAGCAATATTTAACTCTTACTACTATTCTCAATATTTAACTCTTAACTACTTAAGAGTTACTAATATGTAACTCTTACAATATTTAACTCTTACTTATTATAATCATGGTGTGGTTCATTATAACTTTCTGTGGATTTCTTTGAAAACTCAATGCATTTCAAACTCGAGTGTCATGATATTTGTCACTTTGGGACTGACCTGAGGAATGCAGAAGTCGTAGGCATATTCAGAAAGCAGGGGACTGGGTGGGTCAGGCACTCTGATAAAGTTGCACTAGCAATATTCTAGAAACTCAGAGCTGAACAGGAGGCAGACCACTAATGGTCTCTGAAGAGAAGCTGCAGTTGATCTAGCTGACACTCTCTGCACACACTGTCAGTATCACACCAGGACTAGGGAACCCTTGCCTCTTCGTGAGTCTGAAGCACTGGGGTCCTTGACATGGTGGTGCTCATGTTATACGTGCTTGTTCATACTCACTCCCCACACTGAAGTGCTTCTAGTTTGTATAGGTCCTGTGTTCTGGAAGAGCTCTTCCCTAGTATGCAGGAGACCCTAGCTGGATTTCATCCTGAGTATGATTTTTAAAAGTGGACTCCAATTTAGAGTCAGGCTTTAAAACAGGTGTGCTAGCCGGGCATGGTGGTGCACACCTTTAATCCCAGCACTCGGGAGGCAGAGGCAGGTGGATTTCTGAGTTGGAGGTCAGCCTGGTCTACAAAGTGAGTTCCAGGACAGCCAGGGCTATACAGAGAAACCTGTCTCGAAAAAACAAAAACAAACAAACAAACAAACAAAAAACAGGTGTGCTTTGAGTTATCATTTTAAGCTAGGCTGTCCCTGCTGAAAAGTCACTGTCACTTCGGCTGAAGCTCTTGCCCTTGTTCTCTGACAGAATAAGACCTGGAAGTTTGTTGAAGGCCTCCCCATTAATGACTTCTCCCGTGAAAAGATGGACCTGACAGCAAAGGAGCTGACCGAGGAAAAGGAGATGGCTTTTGAGTTTCTCTCCTCTGCCTGACTAGACAGTCGTGTTGACATCAGCAGACAGCCAAAGGCTGAGGAATCAAAATGTCGTCTTTGAGCCTAGTACCAAACAGTAATAATGCTACATTCAAATTGTGAACAGCAAAATATTTTAAATAGTGTGTGCTTTATGATTTGTGAAAGTCTATTATGTTGTTAGTGCTGCGATCTAAATAAAAGTATATTCAAGTGAAAAATCTCTCAGCCTCTATTTCTAGTTTATATTTAGTATCTTCAGAAAAACCAGTTTGCCCAATAGGTTATAATTTTACTTTTTTTAATTGAGTAAAAGAAGTAAAGATGGAAAATGTTATGAAGTAAAGCATTAGTCTCTAACATAAACAAAGAAGCCCAATCAACCTATTTCAGAGGGATCCCATTACTTAAATGAGTTATTTATATTTTAAGTCCTTAAAGGTTGGTTCATGTTTTGGTCATAATTTGATTTTAAAATTAGCTGTAAGAAGGTTGCAGATAATCTATCTTCCTTATATTCTATAGCAGAATAATGGAATCACTAATATTCGATAGCCAATAATACCACACTACTAATGTTTGTGAGCTAAGATTATTAGAAACATAAAGCTGTTTTTGAGGCAGTCTGTTTTCCATGAGAACACATGCATCGTCTTTGTGAGTTTTGCGCATTACTCAGTGCAATAAATAGTACCATAATCTCAAAGCTTGTTGTAATACTCTTTGTGGATATTCAAATACTTGCTGGTTAGATTTGCTCTTTACCTGTATTAGTAAATATTATCTATATTGGAGCTCATACAGTGTTTGCCTATACCTCACAAAATCCTGTATTCAATCCTCAACACCACCCAGAACTAAGCATAGTGTTGCATGCCTGTAATCCCAGCACTTGGAAAGGGCAAAAGCCAGAGTCATCCTAGGCTACATACTGAGTTCATGGCCAATATAAGATTCGTGAAACCCTGTCTTCAAAAATTGTTTTTCTTAATAATAATATGACCTATTTCACCAGCTCTAATAGGATCTGGAAAAGAAAAAAGCAAGGGTTTAAAACTACCATTAGGAAAAAATAAAATAAAATAAAATAAAGCTACCTTCAGGACTTCTATTAGTGAGAAGCATAAAACCAAAATTGTACATAAGCTAATAAAATTTAGCATGAATTATGAATGTGTGCCAGATAAGTTCTCAGTCCCCAGCACATCCTTCCTTGCTCCTGTAACACAGGAACTCAAGACTCCGCATGCCATATTTCTTTCACATTTCATTTCCCAGCTCTCTCTTGTTTTGTCCCTAGAGGTGTGGGAAGTTGCAGCGTCAGAAGCACATGGACACTTGGTCTTTCCTCAGTGTCACATTTATTGACGAACAATAAATTGAGAAAGCGTGACAGTTTCATCAACAACAATTTGACCGAATACCCCAGCTATCCTGGATCCACCCACCCCAACCCCCAGCTCGGCCAAGGAGAACATGCGTATTTTACTCTAATCTTAATAAGAGTTACATTACAGTTTACGCCTTGAAGACAGTGATCACTCTCAGAAATCAAATCTTAAAAATTGAAGAAATCAGCCAGGCGTGGTGGCGCACGCCTTTGATCCCAGCACTCGGGAGGCAGAGGCAGGCATATTTCTGAGTTCAAGGCCAGCCTGGTCTACAAAGTGAGTTCCAGGACAGCCAGGGCTAAATAGAGAAACCCTGTTTGGAAAAACAAAAAAATTGAAGAAATCAGACCATCTCACCTTTACCTCGAACTCTGTGGTAGGGTTAACGGAGTGGTCTATGCTGCAGATAACAGCTCTATACCTGGATCTCCCTTTTTTTTTTTTTTTTTTTTTTGTCATGTATGCTTTCTGAAACTAGATCACATGGTATAAAACTCCCAGCTCTGAAAATTTACAAAAGCCAGGTTTGTTCATGGGATTTCTTTGAAGACTAACTTCCCCTACATCTCTTGCCATTTCTTTCATGGCTCTCTATCTCTGCCTTTCTATGCTGTCTCTTGGTGAATGAAACACCTCTCCAGGTTTTAGTGGGTCCAGATGAAGGGACAGACAAACAGATAGACAGCAGGCCCAGAAAAGCAAACACGACAGCAGTCAACAATTTAGCATGCTGTTTCAACAGCAGGGATGGAGACAACCTGAAGCCCCCAGGACAGTTTTCTGCCTATCTGTTAAGTACAGGGTGCTCAAATGACTGACTAGAGCCATCACCACGGTGATACAGGTGTTCAGCTCTTCATGAGACTCAGGTGAGAGTTGCTCCATCTCCTTAGTCTGAAGTGGTTGTTCTTGGCCATGGATTCTGTGACACAGTTTTAACACCTCCATGTGCTCTCACAAGCCTCCATTCACCCCAATAAATGCATGGGCTGGACCCCTTTCCAAGGAATCAGTCTCCTGTGGTTCTGGATAGATGGTGCCCATTCATGTGTCCACCCAACTGAGTTATCTTCCATCTTCAAAATGGTGTCAAAGCACTTGTGAAATGAAGTCTCATGGGGCAATGCCTGGCTTGAGAAATCACTGCTTTAAATAATAGGGAGTGACTTAGACTAGGACATAGCCTGATATCAACAATAAATTATTTATAATACATGTAGTAGAGAAATGGCTCAGCAGTTAAGAGCACTTGTCCTTGCAGAGGACCTGGGTTCAATTCCCAGCACCCTTAAAGGTGGTTCAGTACTATCTATAACCCCAGTTCCAAGGGATCTAATATCTAATAATGCATGTGATACACATACATGCATGCAGGCAAAACATTCATACATATAAGGTAAATAAACCTTACAAAGACTATTTATACACAGTTTCTATATTGCATGGTTCCATTTTCTATAAATTAGGAGCATCTGTCCTGAAGCAAGAAGCCTAGGTGCTCATCTCCCCAAACTCTTAATTGTGCAACAGAAGTAGAAAATGGAATTCCCCACCACCTCAGCAAAGGGTATCTAGGAGGCCTGGACAGCCCCCAGTATTACATGTTAACAGTGAACCAAAGCTCAAACAGTGAATATATTCACTCACTGAGTCACACTGATTCCTAATGAGGTCTAGATGAACTATAATTTACTGTGTAGATAGAATTGGTACTGTTAGGGTTATTTATATAAGAAACAGCTCTGATCTCAAAGGGAATGAGATCACTTATTTTGGAACCAAATAAGAGTAATGATTGCAAGGGAATACAGATTTAGGTTACTCCAAATTCCATGTTCTAAAATGGCAACAAATTCATGAAGTTTTCGTAAAAACAAAACAAAAAAGTCATAAATATGGACCCTTTGAATATATTTGAAACACCAAGTAGGCAGGTTTCAGAAGTGAGGAAACCTTTTCTGGGGGCCTCAGATGTTGTCTAATAACAGCTTAGCTTTGTGTTGGTGGAACATAGTGGTCAACTAAGTTCTTTGAAGAAAATAATGGGGGTAAGGATCCATTTAGACAGTAGTGGCTTGCTCTCTCTCTGTGTCTCTCTGTGTCTCTCTGTCTCTGTCTCTCTGTCTCTCTGTCTCTGTCTCTCTGTCTCTGTCTCTCTTTCTCTCTGTGTGTGTGTGTGTGTGTGTGTGTGTGTGTGTGTGTGTGTCCTGGGGAGTTGGTTTTTTAAGGTCAAATCTGAAGAATTAGAAGTTCCTCACTTTCTTGAGGGAAAAATTAATGGAAATATTCATCTGTGAACATAGCTCAGGAATAAACACTTGCCTAGCATAGAGGAAAACCTGAGATTCAGCCCCCTAGCACCCCAAAAATGTTTTTCAAAAGGAAAGGAAAAAGAAAATAAGTAAAAGGAAAATAAACCAGAAGGAAAGTCAGAACTCAGTCAACAAGGTGTATGCCCAGATGGATTAACAGGTAGATGTCCGACACCCACTGAGGAAATTAAATCAACAGCAGGGGATGGAACTGAGGTTCCAGAGTCAGCTGAGGATTCTTTGCACACATGCATGCACAAACACACACGCACACCACACACACACTCACACCCACTTACACACAAACCAGGTATCAAATGACAGGTCAGGATGGGATCATTGCCATCAAGGTGCTAGAATGTTTAGAGGTCCAAGTGAGGGAGTCCCACCCTTTCCTAGGTCTGATGTGTCTGATAAGTTATTTGGTTTCTCTGGTATGGTTTTAATACATTTGTGTGCCTACAGTCTCAATTTATCCCAATACATTTCTAAGGTGGTTCTATTTCTACTCCCAGGAATAGGTCATTTATAAGTCTGTACTCCATGGGGGCCCAGAAGAGATGGTGGTGTTTACAGGCTCACCCTAGAGAAATGGTCCTTCACCTTAAAATTGGAGTCAAAGCTGCTTGTAAAAGGGAGTTTCTCAGAATAAAGCATAGCCTGAAAAAAAAAAAAATCACTGTCTTACACAAACATGTAGTAACTTAGAGCAGGCTTCATCCTGCTCTCAACAAAGAGATAAGAAAAAAATAAGATCCCTAGGGTGTGGAATGTGGATTCTATCCTGTTGGGTGGAGGAAAAAGCCAGTTGTCCTGGACCAAACTGAGAGAAACATAAAGGGTCTTGCTGGTACAAACACGTAGCTTCCACTGTGGTTTTCTAGAGAAAGTTTCTTTTGAAAAAAGAGAATTCATTCTGGAGCCAAATTAAGAGATGATGGCCTGTAGACACAGACTCAGGTTATCCAAGCACCATGTTCTAATATGGCAACAGGTTCATGAACTTTTTATACTTAGAGAATGAAAGACAATCATAAATCAAGACACTTTCAACATAGCGGTAGAAACACCAGGTAGGTGAGCTATAGCAAAGCCAGGAAGTCTACTACAGCTTCCAGATGCTATCTGATGACATATTTAGCTTCAGGGATGATGGGAGATAAAGTCTACTAAGTTACTATATCCCACATTATAGTCATAAGAGTGTTAGGTCAGATGTAGCTGAGAGGGCAGTGGTGATAAACGCAGCCTTGGATAACTTGGTTCTATGTCTGCAACATCCCAACTCTCTACAATCAGGAAGAACAGCATTTGAGGCCTTTTGCAGGGGGGTGGAGGAGAACAGAAAGGTCAGAAGGAACTGAACAATGACTAACTTTACCAAGTCCTGCAGTAAGAGACTCTCCTAACAAAAGTTGACTCCAGACATTTCTTTGTCCTGGCATGGGTATCTTGACTAGTGGAATCTTCAGAAATGTAACCTTGCTTTACCAAAGGAGAAAGTGGACATCATACTTGAAGCATGGGAGGCAAGAGCTGGTTCTCAACTTCTTTTAACCCTAAATAATCAATATGCTGAGCAGCATGTTTTGAGGCCAGCTTCTGAACACCTTTATATGCACATGCATATATGTATACATTTTCATTTGAATATTTTTTCTGGAAAGTAGAAATATCAGATGAAACCATACAACTTTTAAAGAAGACAACATTTTCTTAAAGGAAGAAAAGTGATTTGTTAAAATTCTCCAGATGAGGTTTGCTTTGCCTGACTTTTTATTTATTAAAAATGGACTTTGCATTTCAACTATTAAATCCTTGCGGATTAAGACAGGTTTAAATGAGAGAGAAGCTTATGTAAATATGCCACCTTTAGGTTGGAAATGAGGACAATTTTCTGTTCCGCTCAGATATCAATGTCCTGTTGAGAGGAAGATTCCTCAAAATGCTGAAGCCAGCGGTCAGAACAAAAACTCAGCCAGCATGGAGTGGAGGGGAGATGCAGGACAGCTTTATGTGACTGCTTTGTTTCCTGGGGATACTGTATCTTTGAACTTAATGGCTTAAGGATAGGAGGATGCAATCTACAACTCATATAAATGTGCTTTATTGTATCCTCCCAATGCAGACAATACAATTGAGCATGGTCACAAGTTATTAAGAATTTAACTGCCCAGATGCCTTTTCCCATCTTTCTGAATCTATTTACTGCCATTGTCAAATGTTGATTATATTCTGTCTCCATCTCTTAGATGGAGATCACAAGACACTGAAACAGTTTTTCATTCAATACCCTTTAGGTCTAGTTGGCACAATTCCATATTCCCTTGGCTTGCTTTGAAGCATGGGTACTGTGGCCCTTTCAAAATGCATTACCCTTGAATTTTTACTTAAAATAGAGATAACTGTTTGTTTTAAATAGACTATAAGTTTTATGGTATATATGCCTATTTTATCCCGACATATGTTAAAATGTAAAATTAAGCACAACTGCTATCCAGTTACCCAGAATGCATCACTTTACTCTCTGAACCTTTCATTTTGTGATACTGCTCCCTTCCCCCGACTTATGTTAGTCAGCAGGCCATTTTAGAAGGAAAGCACCCCTCACAATAATGGCTAGAGAAGACGTTTAAGCTTGCATCAGTATGCTGGATCATGGGTAACCCAGATAATATGAGAAAATTACTCGATCAGCATCCTTTTAACAGACCCTAATAGAGGGACTTTCAAGGCTCGGTATCCTCCTCCCCTTCCTTCTCAGCTATCTATCACACCCATATGCTTCATAAATAAGCTGTCATCATCTTTACAAAGCTCAATTCTGCTCAATGGGAGGAAAACTCCCATGGGACCTTCTGGCACATGTAATTGACCTACTCTTGGTCACATGCTGCTGTGTGGCAATACCCCCACTCTGAAGCTAACTGCTGGTGTTATTTCTTACATGGTCTATGTCATACTTACTAAATTGTGACCAGCAGAGCAATCAGGTCCATAGCTCATGGGGTCTCAGTGCCTGACACAATGCTTTATGTCTGGTAAGGTTCTAGTAGTTATTATTGATTTTATTTGGAAAGCATGGAAGTCCAGAGATAGTCAAATAGTACATTTTCTGACTATTTCCAAAAAGAAAGACTTCCTTGTGTTGGCTTTAATGAGCTGATTTTGTTTTCTACAATGCTAATCTCAAAGTCTAGAACTCTTTCTTTGGTTTTCAACAGCAGTCCAGGCAAATGCCCTTTAGTTCAAAGTACAATGCTCTTTAAATTTTTCTCAAGACTGTCATGACCTGGAGTTATGATAGTCAAAGTTTAACTGGTGACCTTTACTTTCTGGCCAGTGATTCAGCTAGAAAGACCCAAACTTTTAGGAAATACTGACGATCATGGCTGATGCTGTACACCCAGATAATAGCTTCTTGGCTCATTGAGTAGGGCAGAGTATCAACTAAGTCATGGCATAACAAAGAGTGCTGACGTTTACTTTCCCAGGAGAAAAAAAAAGGTTATTTTCACTTTTTAACTTTCAAAACAAAATTGCACATAATTATATTTAAAAAGAGATTATAATGATATTGAGAATTATATCATAATCTAACATGATATGTTAGCTCCTGTTGCTATAACAAATACCTGAGATGATACACTGTATAAACAGTTTATTTTGGCTTACAGGTGCAGAGTGTTTACAATCCATGATTAGTTGGTGTCATTGTTCTAGGCTATAATATACACATATATAGACACACATAAATACATACACATATATAAATAACAACTCTTTAAAAATAAAGTACAGGACTGGAAAGATGGCTTAGGAATTAAGATCACATGTTCTTGTAGAGAACCCTAGATCAATTCCCAGCACCCACATGGCGGCTCACAACTGTCCATAACTCTAGTTCAAAGGAAACTGCTGAGCTTCTCTGACCCTCATGGGCACCAGGAACACATGTGGTACACAAACATACATACAGGAAGACACTCAAACATAAAGTGAAATAAATAAATCTTTTAAAATGTTAACAACAACCAAGTGCCCATATCCATCAAGGGCTGCCGGAAATGAGCAAGCACAGTACCAGCGGAGGAGCGTGATCGTTGCTATGGAAACTAACTAAAAAAAAAGAGCACTGTGAACTGCTAGGCCAAAATACAAAACTAATTATTTCAACAGAGAGTCAGAAATCATAAGAAAACAGTAGAAATTTCTGTCCTTGAACCCATTTATGTGAAGTGTTTTATTTATTTATTGGTGTGAGTTTTTAACCATGTACATTCCTGGAATTAGACCAACCTGATCATGGTAAAAGCTCTTTTTCAAGTTATCCTGAATTGGGTTTGCAAGTATTTTGTTGAGAAATTTGCATTTATTTTCACTAAGGAGCTTGTATATTTCAGTGAGTTGCTGAACATTTGGTTGTGTGGCTATTTCCAGAATCATGACACATCATCTCATGGCCTTTTTCAGTCAATTTCATTAGCCACCAACATAATTTCTGTCCATACAGTTTGTCCTTTCCAGAATTTTGTGTGACTGGCATTTAAAATATTGCCTTTCAGAATCTGGCTCCTTTCACCAGCAAAATGCTCTTAAAGTTCATCCATTGCATAGCAATGTAAATATTTCATTTATTTTTAATTGTTGAATTTTGTTTTAAATCCTCAGAAATAAACTTAAGTCCATAGAAATGGAAATTTTCGATGAACAGCAGCAGGAAGGACTGTTTCCTGATTAAGTTAAGATACCACCAATTGCAATTAATTCTTTTCTCAGCAGTAAGATCACAAGGTTTACACTCTACTGTCAGCTAAGAGTCCCAAGTAATTTTCCCAGATTGCTGCTTGGAAGTTGCAAGAGTCCAGTTGATGTTTGGAATTCGAGTACAGTACTTGGTCCCTAACCTATGCTTCATAAAAAATAAAATTCACTATAAGGTATTTGATTCAGTATATTAATAAGGCTGTGAAATTATGACCATTATCTAATTCTAGAACATTCTGTCTCTCTTTTTCTCCATCCTTTACTAATTTTCTTTATCTCTGAATTTGCTTATTCTGGATTTTACATTTCAATATCAACATCAGTATTTGATCTTTTCACCTGCTTTCTTTCATGTTTCCAAGGTTCACACTTGTAACATATGACAGTATTTCTCCATTTGTTGTGGCTAAATCATGTTCTAGTGTATGCATATTCCGTATTCTGTTTCTTGACTAAGACTTTTACATATTTTCTATATTGTGAATAGTGTGGTCATGAGGATCTAGCTGCAAGCTTTTATGAAGTATGTGCTCTCCACTATATTGTACAGAAAGAGAAGAGAGAGGGGGGGAGAGAGGGGGGAGAGAGGGGGGGAGAGAGACAGAGAGAATTGATTGTTGGGTCATAAAACAACTCAATGTTTAATTTTTTGAGGAATTCCTAAACATTTCTGAGATATACTTACCATAAACCATTTGTAATTTTCATTGTTCATCAAGTATTATTCACCTGATCAACCAGCCCAGTAACTTTATTTAAAAGAAAGGGGTGATTCTAACTCTTTCCCAGGAAGTGTGAGGTTTGAGATAGAGCTAAGCTGACCCATAGCTGTGGAGTTTGAAGAAAAAAAAAAAAGAAGAAGAAGAAGCAGAAATGGGGTTCAGAGATGAGTTGGTTTAAAAATCAAAGAAACAGATTGCATATAAAGCAATAGATAAGGAAGGTTTGGGGCTAGGAGTCCCAAGTCAAGTCTGAGACAAAGGGGCTCTGACTGGGGTCAAAAGTGAGAACCAAAGGCAACAAGAATGAAAACTAGGAGGTATGAACCAGAGAGATTTCCTTAAACAGGGGTATGAGCAGCCAAGACTCTACCAGACACTGTGGCTTCGTCTATGCGTTTGGAGTGACATAGTGCAGCAACTAGTTGGTATGTTATCTTCCAGATCTTTGTTACTTTGGGGGTGTAGTTTCTACCATCTTCCCAGGGCCATAGTACTTAGTCTTCAACTTAAGTCAATGCCCTTGAAAGGCATGCTCAAATACAAATGCTGAGTTTATGATTTAGTAGATATGTGCTGGTGCTCTTGCATGAAGGCGTTTTTGTCATCCTTTAAAACTTTCCTATCTCAGTGAACTTCATACTGAAGTTAGTCAGTGTCTATATCTTTATCTTAATGACTATCAGGTCCTCCTCCTACTCACAGGAAGAAAAACATGGTATACATGGAGAAGGTACAAGCTCAGTGACTGAAGTTCTGAGTGAATGTAGGAGGAAGGTAAATGGAATGAAACCATTTGGATTGATGTTTTCACTTCTTGGCAGGTCTAAGGGCTTCCTAGAAGTCTTTCCTACAACTGTCATTTTTCCTTAAGAGCTGTCACAAAGCTGGAGAGTGAGAGAGAAGAATAGGAACATAGGTCACGCAGACTAAGAGGCACTGTGCAGTGGGTCTGATAAAGGCCAAGATGGAAAGATCAGCAACAGTCCTGCATTGTTGGTAGGAAGTGGAGCAGTCAGTTCTTTCCCATTAGCTTTCCAGTCCTGTTACCACACGAGCTGAAAGACAAGTATGGGGACCTGGCAGGAGTTCAGTGATGTGGACATACAGGACTTTAGAGTTTGTCTCCCTCCAACATCTAGAGACAAAGTTGCAACCATCATCACACATAAACCACACTTGGGTTGACAGGACAACAGTATGGACTCTAGCTTGATTTCTGACCATCTGGAGCAAAGCCACCCTGCTATTCTGGACTGTTTGCCCTCCTAACTGTTGACAGAGACAAATTCAATTCTTACTTTTAAATCTCTTAATTATAGCAACTTAGTCTGTCCTTATGTGTGTGTTAAGAATATAGCCATAAATATTTGAGGCTAGAAGACATAAAATCATGAAAATAGAGGTAGTGTGTGATAACTGACAAGCAGGGGACAGAAAGTTACCCTAGACAAGAGATTTCAGAAAAGGTTTTAATCAGATTGCCAAAAACAATCCTCTCTCTCTCTCTCTCTCTCTCTCTCTCTCTCTCTCTCTGTGTGTGTGTGTGTGTGTGTGTGTGTGTGTATGTTTACATAGAGAGACTTATTTTAAGAAATTGGCTCATGCAGTGTGGAGGCTGGCAAGTCTGAAGTTGGGCATGAAGGCTGGGAACTTAAGCAAAAGCTAATATTGCAGGCCTGTGGCAAAATCTCACAACTTCAATCTTGGCTCTGAATTTGATAAGGGTTCCTGGCATTTTCAAGGGTAAATGTAAAGTCTTCATGTGTTAGCCACAACTACAAAATAACTACAGCAACATCTGGATTTAGTATTTGATTAAAAGGTCAAGTACCATAACCTAACATAGTTGACATATAGAACTGACAATCACAGAAGTGGTATTTAATTTAGCCTGAAGAATGGATAAGATTGCAGTAAGCACGTGGCTCCTATCAGACTGATTTTCACACACTTATTATTAGGCCATGTGTTCTTGAAGCTATAACTTTCCTCATAGAATAAACTGCCTAATTTAAGCCTTGGCTCCATATGGAAGAAAAGAGATAATTTAATCCCACAGTCTGGTTCAGTCAGTGGAATAAATGCTGCAATTAAGATGCTATCTGTTCAGATTGTGAAATACTAAGTGGTGTCCCAATCAGTTCCACGAGAACACTAGCATGGTTTCTACATGGACACTAGCAAGATCTCCAGAGTTGCTTCTGTCCTGTTTTGGAAAGAACAGAATATTGACCCAGTAGAATTGCTCTCTCTCTCTCTCTCTCTCTCTCTCTCTCTCTCTCTCTCTCTCTCTCTCCCTCTCTCTCTCTCTCTCTCTCTCTCTCTCTCTCTCTCACACACACACACACACTATTCCAGTTATGTCTAGAGCTCTGTATACACTGTTCAGTCGCTTGAATGGTACAATCTCTGGGTGCAGATCAGTCACAAGGCTGATGCAACTCACAAATGCTTGTGAAACTGATGTGAAATGGCAGTGGCCTCAGGCAAGTGAAACTGATGTGAAATGGCAGTGGCCTCAGGCAAAGCAGATGCAAGTTGAGCAAAGGTATGCTTTTATTTGACAAGAGAAGGGAGGAGTTAATTTGCTTGAGACTGGTGCTGTCTCAGTGTCTATAAGTAGGCAACTACATGGAAAGATCCTACCAGATGGCTCTCCTGTCTGCCTTAGAGTCTCCACCATCTGCTAAATCTATCAGCACTGGAGACACATTTCCTTCCTTTAAGGCTGGTAATTTAAGAAATATTTTAGACTTTCTGAGGAAAAAAGTTTTACCCTAAGAAAGATGACAGGAATCTGAGGACAGAGAGAAGGAATGCAATTGGAATACAGTTGGCTCTAACCAGGGGATAGAAGGATTTGGATTACAAAGATGATCGATCTCTGCTATGTTTACTACAAGCTAAACTGTTATTAGTTTAGTTCCTGGCTATAAAACTCAGGTCTAGTTCTTTGTGTGATATCTTAGTTCCATTTGTTTTTAAGCCAAAATGTAGAATATAATATACATCAGATCTAGTCCCTGAAGGAGAATTTGTCTGAAAAGGCTGATGAGCTGCTCAAAGGATAAGACACATACCCCAGAACCTGGCAACCTGATATGACTCCCCATGAGGGAGGAGAGATGGACAACCTCAGTTACTTCTTGACTACCACCATGTGTGATGATGTCTGTGCACGCATACTGATGTAAAACTTTTTTTTTCCAGAAAACATTTGTTGTTGTTGTTGTTGTTATAAGACTGGCCCTTAAAAGAGTCATTTCAATCTATCATTTCTCCTATAACCCCGACCCTGTAAATAGACAAAATGAAACAATCATTAATCAGATATCAAAAAACAGCCAGTATAGTATGCTAATGTCCAACATAAAGGTCTAAGACAAGACAGACCTTACATACAGTTGCTCTTGCTCTCTTCCTTGAAGGAAATTTTTGGAAGTGGTTCAAGAAAGAAGCCCAGAAAAAGCCTAGCAGTGTCCTCAGTGGAAGTGGAGATTGTAATCAAAGCTAAGATGGAGCTCCACAAAGAAAGATCAGAAGTCTGCATAGATATGACTTTGGCTGGCAACCAGTCGGAGGCTGAATAATAAGCCATGGAAGAACAACTGCTTAGAGAGGACAAGCTGATTACTGACCAAAGCTCACTTCAGCCCTGAAGTTTCAGGGCTGAAACTCAATCAGATCCCTACTACCCAGAATACCTTACTACATATATGAGGAATTCAGTAGACCTTAGGTAGGTCAGACCTAATAACAGGGCTAAATTAGACATAACTAAGTCTATTCCAGATATGCCTTAAGAAAGTAAAAGAAAGCCTAGAAAGGATTAAGATAATCTGAAATATTGACAGAACAAAGTAAAACAATTTTTAAAATAATATAATATTTGGCCCTTAGTAGTATGACCATCCAAGTCTAAAAACAAAAGAATCACAGTAATCTACATGCGAAGACACACAAAAGTGTGTCCCATGGGTTTCAGTTCATTGTTTTTTGGAAAGTCACCAAGACAGGAGGCTGAGACAGCTGGACACTTTGCATCTGCAGTCAATGAACAGCCAAGGGTGCAGTCCTGGTGCTCAGCACGCTCTCTTCTTTTCATTCAGTCCAGAGCTCAGTCCATGAAAATGGATCTCAACTTTAAAAAATCCACTCACAAGCACGCTCCACCCCCCACATACATGTGCACATGCTTGAATGCTGCCTGAAATGGCCTTTCTCCATTAAGTTGCTTTGTTGGAGTATTTTATCACAGTAACAGAAATTGATCCTGAGTAGTGAGTCATTATTGTGATAAATCTGAGCATGTGCCTGGGATGCCTCTGGAACTGTTTTGTAGGAAGAATGTGGAAGAGAACCTTGTGCTAGCAATGTCATCGAATACTACAAACAGAGAATAGTGAGTCAAGAGAGAAATGCTGCGAAAAATGCAGATGGTGGAGGCCTAGTTCATGAAGTTTCTGGGAGTGGCAGGGATGCTAGGGATGCTATCGGGAACTGTGTTAGGGGATGTTTGTGATATTTTGGCCAAAAATTCTGGCTTCATTCTACCTGTATGCTGGGAGCCTGAATGAGCTGAATGTAGACACAACAAATCAATCTATTTGCAAAGGAAATGTGCGTAGGCAAGCTCAAAAATTGGTTCAAGAGAGTGCAAACAACAAAGAAGTCATGGCTACTTAAAGACCAGTCCTAAAGAAGGCTGGTGTTCTTCACTGGGACAACAGAGAAGTGCTCCTTCATGGTTAGCACAAAGAAGCTAATACAGCTGTGATCCAAGAAGGCTGGCTCCATCTTGAGCTGGCAATGGAATTGGCAATGCCATTCGTGCCATACTGGTTCTGAGGGCATGAAAGGTCCACCCACCACTGAGGGAAAGAGCAGATGAGGCCAGGCAGTATGTGGCAGGGTAAAAATCTCTGAGCAGAGGTCCTAAGAGGACATTGTGCAAAACTGCGATAAGGAAGCCGTAGTTGCAATGGAGAGTCCAGTGTATGGACATGCCAGCATTCCAGGATATGTGCCAAGGAGAGCAAAAAGCATAGAACTGAGACAACCCAGGAGAGAGTCTATGCACACTGAAGGCAGAAGAGCTAGAGGGGCGAGGCTATCTGAGCTTTTGGGAGCCCAGTTGATTACAAGTCCCGGGTGCTGGCATGAAACTGCAGGTGTCCAGGTTCACCCTGGAATTTGGTTTTGCTTTGGTGCAACTGAGCCTTGTTATGCTGTAGTTCTTCTGTTTGGGAATGGGAATGTTTAGTCTATGCCTTATGTTAAATGTTCACAGTTAACCTCATGGCTTGCTCAGCTTGCTTTCTTATAGAACCCAGGACCGGGAGTCTGCCCACCCACAGTGGGATGGACCCTTCCACATCAATCTCTAATTTTAAAAATGCCCTATGGGCTTGTCTGCTTACTGCGCAATCTTTTGGAGGAATTTTTCAACTGAGGCTTACTCCTCTCAGTTGACTATAGCTTGTGTCAAGTTGACATAATACTAGGCTGACCCCTTGTGATCTTGACACACAAACACAGTTTTGTTAAGCCACAACATTTTCTTTCTTGTTTATCCCCAAGATCACACATTAATACCAACACCACAATATAACTTTACAAACTTCAAGTCCCACAGCCTTACAAATTTAAATACTTTAAATGTCTCTTTAAAAATATCCAAATTAAAAAAAAAAAGTCTCTGTAAAACTCCAAAATCTCTTTTCTAAAATTTTAATGTCTATTAATTAAGATATGTGAGTTTGGCTTTGTTTGGTTTGGTTTGGGGGGAGGGGTGTTGTTGTTTGTTTGTTTGTTTGCTTGCTTGCTTTTTTTAAGAAGAGGAAAGGACATGAGAGTGGAAAGGAAGAAACAAGTGTGCTAGAAATGGTGTGTGGGAGTAGGGAGGAATAGAGAGGGGTGAGGAGGTGTAGAGAGGGGTGTGGAGAAGTAGTGAGGAGTAGGAAGGAGTGGGGAAGAGTAGGGAGGAGTGGGAGGATTGGGGAGGAATGGGCAGAAGTAGGAAGGAGTAGGGAGAAGTGGGGAGGAATGGAAGGAGTAGGGAGGAGTAGGAAGGAGCAGAGAGGAATGGGAAGCAGACAGTGGATAGGACCAAGTTCATTGTATACATGTGTAAAATTGTCAGGAATGAACGTTTTTAAAAATAAATATTTTTTAATTTAATATATTTAAAAATCTCAACCATGAGCTGTCTAATCCAAAACAAATTAAATATTTTCTTACTCCAAGAAGGAAGACCCAGGACACAGGCATAATATGAACACAGCAAAATCAAACTCCAACTTTGAGAATAACTCAATATCCAGGATCTGGGATTCACTCATCATCTTCTGGGCTCCTCCACAAGGCTTGAATTGCTTCTCCAGCTCTGCCCTTTGCAGTACACACAGCTTGTCTTCTAAGGTCTGGCTGGCTCCACTTCATCGCTACTGCTGTTCTTAGTGGTGATCCCATGGTACTGGCATCACCAAAAATTTGGGGATCTTCTGCTGCAACTGGGATGCACTTTTCACTAATAGCTCCTCAGGGGCTCTCTTTATGGTGCCAAACCTCAACTTCTCTGCATGTCTCCTTCAGTCCGAGGGCTTCACTTGTTATTGAGGCTGTACCTTCACTAATAGCTCTTCTGGCCTTTCATACTTCCAAGCCCCAGTGGCTCTCATGATTCCATCGTACCTTCAAACCCAGTACTACCTGGATGAGCCTTACAGTACTGGTTCTGCTGCCAGCACTGGCTACCTCTGGAACACAGTTTTTAATTGCTGACTCTGAGGAAACAATTCCCAGAAGACCTCACCTCAGTGACCCCGGTCCCTTCTTATCCACCACTACTTTCTCAGCTCTAGCTGACCAGCATTGAGTATTCCAGCAAAGCTAAGGTTTCACTTCAGTAGTTCTGGTCTCTTATTAATCATGCTGACTTCAGTCCCAGCTGAACTCTTGAATTAATCACACTTTTAATTCAAAATAGTAAATATGCAACAGCCCTGATAGTCCTTCAGTTAAACCCCAGTCTTCCATCTAGAATGTCATAAGCCAGGCCTCCATAATCTGTGTTTCTCTCTACATCCTTTTCTTCCAAGCTCCCTCAGAGCATCTCACCAGCTTTGAGTGCTCAATGGTTTCCAAAGCACAGAAGCATGGAATACCCAAGATACAATTCACAAACCATATGAAACTCAAGAAGAAGGAATATCATACTGTGAATACTTCAATCCATCTTAGAAACAGGGAACAAAACACCCATGGAAAGAGTTACAGAGACAAAGTGTGGAGTAGAGACTGAAGAAATGACCATCCAGAGACTGACTCACCTGGGGATCCATCCCATATACAATCAACAAACCCAGACATTGTTATGGATGCCAACAAGTGCTTGCTGACAAGGGCCTGATATAGCTGTCTCCTGAGAGGCTCTGCCAGTGCCTGACAAATACAGAAGTGGATGCTCACAGCCATCCACTGGACGGAGCATAGGATCCCCAATGAAGGAGCTAGAGAAAGGAACCAAGGAGCTGAAAGAGTTTGCAGCCCCATAGGAGGAACAACAATATGAACTAACCAATACCTCCAGAGCTCCCAGGGACTAAATCACCAACCATGGTGGGACTCATGGCTCCAGCTGCATATGTAGCAGAGGATGGCCTAGTCAGACATCAATGGGGGGAAAGGCCCTTTGTCCTATGAAGGTTCTATGCCCCAGTGTAGGGGAATGACAGAGACAGGAAGTGGGAGTGGTGGGTTGATGAGCTGGGGAGTGGGGAGGCGATAGGGGGGTTTCAGAGGGGAAACCAGGAAAGGGGATAACATTTGAAATGTAAATTTTAAAATATACAAAATTAATTAAATAAAAAATAAAACTTGCCTTCCAGTAGGTGCCAGCACTGGGCCACCTTGGGCCTGAATTCCACAGGCATTCCCATGGTCTCCAGAGGACTCTCCACCCCACAGGCACCCTAGCATGCCCAGGATCTTAGGATCACTGGTGAGTGGAACACAACATCTGTTCCAAGAGAACCAGGGAGGCCTGGGGATAGATAGAGCACAGACACAGGAAACCGGCCCAATCAGTGGCTTAGGTTCCTTCCAGTCAGAGCTGGTCTACCTTAGTTTCGAACTCAGTGAACAGCCCCATGGTCCCCAGAGGTATCACTTCCAGGGGCTCTAACAACCCCCCAAGATCTTTTGATCTCAGGACTCCAGGAGCTTGGACACACCAAGATCTCAGAGTCCCAGAGGAAGCGTGACTGCCAAGAACTCTGACACACTCAGAATCTCAGCATCACAGAGTCCCAGAATCACAGGATCACAAAGAAAGCTGGGCTCTGAGAAGTTCTGAGTCAACTGGGATAACAGGAAGGACAGGCTCCAATCAAATATATTGAGGGCAGGGAGCACTTGAGTTAAACAGATGTCAGGAAGCAATTGTAAGAACAGAAGCAACAGAAACCAAGGTTACTTGGCATCATCAAAACCAAACTCTTACACCATAGCAAGTCTTAGATGTATCATCACACCAGAAAAGCAAGATATGGATCTAAAGTCACTTCTCATGATGATGATGGAGGACTATAAGAAGGAAATAACTTTTTTAAAGGAATACAGGAGAACAGATTGAAACAGGTGAAGGAATTTAACAAAACCATCCAGGTTCTAAAAATGGAAGTAGAAACAATAAAGAAATCACAAAGGGAACCAACTCTGGAAATAGAAAACCTAGGAAGGAAGTCAGGAGCCATAGATGCAGGCATAACAAAAAATAAATAAATAAAAGAGATAGAAAAGAGAATCTCAGGTGCAGGAGATACCATAGAAAACATTGACAACAATCAAAGAAAATGCAAAATGCAAAAAGATACTAAACCAAAACATCCAGAAAATCCAGGACACAATGAGAAGACCAAACCTAAGGATAAAAGGTATAGAGCAGAAGGAAGATTTCCAACTTAAAGGGCCAGTAAATATCATCAAAAAAATTATGGAAGAAAACTTCCCAACCTAAACAAAGAGATGCCCATGAACATACAAGATGCCTACAGAACCCAAATAGATTGGACCAGAAAAGAAATTTCTCCAATCACATAATAATCAAAACACCAAATGCACTGTATAAAGATAGAATATTAAAGACAGTAAGGGAAAAAGGTCAAGTAGCATATTAAGGCAGATCTATTAGAATTACACCAGACATCTCACCAGAGACTATGAAAGCCAGAAGATCCTGGACAGATGTCATACAGAACCTAAGAGAACACAAATGCCAGCCCAGTCTACTACACCCAGCAAAACTCTCAATTATCATAGACAGAAAAACCAAGGTATTCCATGACAAAACCAAATTCACACAATATCTTTCCACGAATCCAGCCCTTCAAAGGAAAATAAAGGGGAAACTCCAACACAAGGAGGGAAACTACGCCCTAGATAAAGCATGAAAGTAATCCTTCGACGAACCAAAAAGAAGATAGCCACATTAACAAAATTCCAATCTAACAACAAAAATAACAAGAAGCAACAATTACTTTTCCTTAATATCTCTTAATATCAATGGACTCAATTCCTCAATAAAAAGACATAGATTAACAGACTGGCTACATAAACAGGACCCAACATTTTGCTGCATACAGGAAACCCATCTCAGGAACAAAGACAGACACTACCTCAGAATAAAAGGCTGAAAAACAATTTTCCAAGCAAATGGTCCAAAGAAACAAGCTGGAGAAGCAATTCTAATATCAAATAAAATCAAGTTTCAACCTAAACTTATCAAAAAAGACAAGGAGGGGCACTTCATACTCATCAAAGGTAAAATCTACCAAGATGAACTCTCAATTCTGAACATCTATGCTCCAAATGCAAGGACATCCACATTCATTAAAGAAACTATAGTAAAGCTCAAAACACACATTGCACCACACACAATAATAGTGGGAGAGTTCAACACCCCACTCTCATCAGTGAACAGATTCTGGAAACAGAAACTAAACAGAGACACAGTGAGACTAACAGAAGTTATGAAACAAATGGATTTAACAGATATCTATATAACATTTTATCCTAAAACAAAAAGATGTACCTTCTTCTCACCACCTCATGGTACCTTCTCCAAAATTGACTATATAATCAGGCAGGAGACATGCCTCAACAGATACAAAAATATTGAAATAATCCCATGCATCCTATCAGATAACCACAGACTAAGGCTGATCTTTAATAACAACATAAATAATAGAAAGCCCACATACATGTGGAAGCTGACCAACACTCTACTCAATGATAATTTGGTCAAGGAAGAAATAAAGAAAGAAATAAAAGACTTTTTAGAGTATAATGAAAATGAAGTCACAACATATCCAAACTTATGGGACACAATGATAGCAGTCCTAAGAGGAAGACTCACAGCTATGAGTACCTCCAAAAAGAATCTGGAGAGAGCATACACTAGCAGCTTGAGAGCACACCTAAAAGCTCTAGAATAAAAGGAAGCAAATTCACCCAAGAGGAGAAAATAATCAAACTCAGGGCTATAATCAACCAAATGGAAACCAAAAGTACTATACAAGAATCAACCAAGGTAGGAGCTGGTTCTTTGAGAAGAATCAACAAGATAGGCAAACCCTTAGCCAGACTAACTAGAGGGCACAGGACAGTATTCTAATTAACAAAATCGGAAATAAAAAGGGAGACATAACAACAGTAACTGAGAAAATCCAAAAAAAAAAAAAATCATCACATCTTACTACATAAACCTATGCTCAACAAAACTGGAAAACCTGGATGAAAGTAATACTTTTCTAGACAGATACCAAGTACCAAAGTTAAATCAGGTTCAGATTAACGATCTAAACAGTCCCATATCCCCTAAAGAAATACAGCAGTCATTAATAGTCTCCCAACCAAAAAAAGCCCAGGACCAGATGAGTTTAATGCAGAGTTCTATCAGACCTTCAAAGAAGACCTAATTCCAATTATCCTCAAATTATTCCACAAAATAGAAACAGAAGGTACTCTACTCTACCCAATTCGTTCTATGAAGCCACAATTACTCTGATACCTAAAGCACATAAAGACACAACAAAGAAAGACAACTTCAGACTAATTTCCCTTATGAATATCCATGCAAAAATACTCAATAAAATTCTTACAAACCAAATCCAAGAACACATCAAAATGATCATCCATCACGATCAAGTAGGCCTCATCCCAGGGGTACAGAGATGGTTCACTATACAAAAATCCATCAATGTAATCCACTATATAAACAAACTCAAAGGAAAAAAAAACACATGATCACCTCATTAGATGCTGAGAAAGCATCTGATAAAATCCAACACCCATTCATGAATAAAAGTCTTGGAAAGATCAGGAATTCTAGGCCCATACCTAAACATAATAAAGGCAATATACAGAACACCAGTAGCCAATATAAAATTAAGTGGAGAGAAACTTGAAACAATTCCACTAAAATCAGGGACTAGACAAGGCTGCCCACTTTCTCCCTACCTATTCAATGTAGTACTTGAAGTCCTAGGCAGAGAAATTAGAAAACAAAAGGAGATCAAAGGGATACAAATTGGAAAGGAAAAAGTAAAATTATCGCTATTTGCAGATGATATGATAGTATACATAAGTGGCCCCAAAAATTCCACCAGAGAACTCCTAAACCTGATAAACAACTTCAGTGAAGTAGCTGGATACAAAATTAACTCAAACATATCAGTGGCCTTTCCTACACAAAGGATAAACAGGTTGAGAAAGAAGTTAGGGAAACAACACCCTTCACAATAGTCACAAATAATATAAAATACCTTGGTGTGACTATAACTAAGGAAATGATAGATCTGTGTGATAAGAACTTCAAGTCTCTGAAGAAAGAAATTGAAGAAGATCTCAGAAGATGGAAAGTTCTCCCATGTCATGGATTGGCAGAATTAATATAGTGAAAATGGCTATCTTGCTGAAAGCAATCTACAGATTCAATTCAATCCCCATCAAAATTCCAACTCAATTCTTCACCGAGTTAGAAAGGGCAATTTGCAAATTCATCTGGAATAACAATAAAACTAGAATAGCAAAAACTATTCAACAATAAAAGAATCTCTGGTGGAATCACCATGCCTGACCTCAAGCTGTACTACAGAGCAGTTGTAATTTAAAAACTGCATGGTGGGCTGGCGAGAAGGCTCAGTGGTTAAGAGCACCGACTGCTCTTCTGAAGGTCCAGAGTTCAAATCCCAGCAACCACATGGTGGCTCACAACCATCCGTAATGAGATCTGATGCCCTCTTCTGGAGTATCTGAGGACAGCTACAGTGTACTTACATATAATAAATAAATCTTTAAAAATAAAAATAAAAAAATAAAAACTGCATGGTACTGGTACAGCAACAGACAGGTAGTTCAATGAAATAGAATTGAAGACCCAGAAATGAACCCACACACGTATGATCTTTGACAAAGGAGCTAAAACCATCCAGTGGAAAAAAGACAGCATTTTCAACAAATGGTGCTGGGTCAACTGGTGGTTAGCATGTAGAAGAATGTGAATTGATCCATTCTTATCTCCTTGTACAAAGTTCAAGTCTAAGACAATCAAGGAACTTTACATAAAACTGGAGACACTGAAACTTATAGAGGAGAAAGTGGGGAGGGGCTTCAAAGATATGGGCACAGGGGAAATATTCCTGAAGAGAACATCAATGGCTTGTGCTGTACTATCAAGAATCGACAAATGGGACCTCATAAAATTGCAAACCTTCTGTAAAGCAAAGGACACTGTCAATAAGACAAAATGGCAACAGATTGGGAAAAGAACTTTAACAGTCCTAAATCCAATAAGTGGCTAATATCCAGTATATATAAAGAAATCAAGAAGTTTGATTCCAGAAAACCAAATAACCCTATTAAAAATGGGGTACAGAGCAAAACAAAGAATTCTAAACTGAGGAATACTGAATGGATGAGAAGCACCTAAAAAGATGTTCAACATCCTTAATCATCAAGGAAATGCAAATCAAAACAACCCTGAGAGTTCACCTCACACCAGTCAGAATGGCTAAGGTCAAAAACTCATGTAACAGCAGATGCTGGCTAGGATATTGAGAAAGAGGAACATTCCTCCATTGCTGGTGGGATTGCAAGCTGGTACAACCACTCTGGAAATCAGTTTGGTGGTTCCTCAGAAAATTGGACAGAGTTTTATCAGAAATCCATCAATATCACTCCTGGGCATATACCCAGAAAATGCTTCAGCATGTAATAAAGACACATGCTCCATTATGTTCATAGCAGCCTTATTTATAATAGCCAGAAGCTGGAAAGGGCCCAGATGTCCCTCAACAGAGGAATGGATACAGAAAATGTGGTGCATTTACACAATGGAGTACTACTCAGATATTAAAAACAATGAATTCATGAAATTCATTGGATAGATCTGGAGAATATTATCCTAACTGAGGTAACCCAATCACAAAAGAACACACATGATAAGTGGATATTAGCCCAGAAGCTCAGAATACCCAAGATACAATTTGTAAAACACATGAAACTCAAGAAGAAGGAAGATCAAAGTGTGGATACTTCCAATCTTCTTAGAAGGGGGAACAATATACCCATGGATGGAGTTACAGAGGCAAATTTCAGAGCAGAGACTGAAGGCATGACCATCCAGAAATTGCCCCACCTGGAGATCCATCCCATAAACAACCCCCAAACCAGACACTATTGCAGATGCTAACAAGAGTTTGCTGACAGGAGCCTGATATAGCGGTCTCCTGTGATGCTCTGCCAGTGCCTGACTAATACAGAAGTGGATGCTCATAGTTATCCAGTGGACAGAGCACAAGGTCCCCAATGATGGAGCTAGAGAAAGTACCCAAGGAGCTGAAGGGGTTTGTAGCCCCCTAGGAGGAACAACAATATGACCTAACCAGTAACCCTAGTGCTCCCTGGGTCTAAACCACCAATCAAAGAATACACATGGAGAGACTCATGGCTCCGGCTGCACATGTAGCTGAGGAGGGCCTTGTTGGTCATCAATGGTAGAAGAGGCCCTTGGTCCTGTGAAAGTTCTATGCCCCAGTGTAGGGGAATGCCTAGCCCAGTAATCGGGAGTAGGTGGGTTGGGGAGCAAGGGTAGAGGAAAGAGAATAGGGCATTTTTTGAGGGGAAACTAGGAAAGGGGATAACATTTGAAATGTAAATAAAGTATCTAATTAAAAAATAATTTTAAAAAACGCTAGAGGCTTGTAATTTATAAGTCAGATTTATATCAGTAAATTGTTACCTCACAAAATGCCCACACAGTTTTCTCAGAGCCAATTTATATTGATATAAATTGCCCACCTAGATTGTAAAAATTGCCCTGTAATTGTCCAGTTATATGATATTCATAGATACCTGTGACTGTTTAAAGCCACTCAGAATCCAGATCATCCTGCTCTTCCTCCATCTTCCTTCCTTTTCCTCTCTCTCTCCTTTCTCTCCCATCTCTAAAAAATTTCTGACTATCTTCCTTTTCCACTGCCCAATCACAGGCTTCTTGCTGTATTAATATTTAAATTAATTGGAGGAAAATTCTGCTACATGTATGTTTTCCACAGTGAATATTCTTTATGTCTGTCTACTTCACCTCTCATTAGACTATAAACTTTTTGAAGGCTAAAACTACACTGATTTTCATGACTATTTTCCTAGCATTTATTATGGTATAAGGTATGAAGTGGAAATTCAATGGGCTTGTAAAAGTAATGACAGAAATAAAGATATATACTCTATATATACTAGAGTTTAAATATGACAAAAATATTTTTATTATCATTATCTTTAATACATACAAAGAAGCACACATCTTATTTCTGTTGCAACTTTTGTTTGTTTGTTTGTCCTTGCTGGCCTGGAACTGGCTATGTAGACCAGGTTGTCCTTTAGCTCACAGAGATCTACCTGCCACTGTCTCCTAAATCCTATAATTAAAGGTATATACCACCACACCCAACTTCTGTTACAACTTTCCATTGCTAACCTGAGCACATATGAAAATGACAAATACTGTGAAGATAAATATACACTGGTGGTGGGTTTTGAAATTACCTATGAAAGAAGATATGATACAGGTTCTAGAGATGTTGCAGATAGTGGGCACTCTGACAAAAGCAACCGAGGCTTGCTTTGTGAAGCCTACCCTCGTCACATGAGCAGTACATGAAGGAGTGACAACTGGATAAGAGAGCTTCCAGGTAGAAAATACCATCTTAACAAAATCAAAACAGCAAGGTGTGTTCCTAAAGTACAAGGATACCTAACAGAATGCTTGGCAAGATAAAAGGACTCTCCAGGGAAGAATCTGCAGTGAAGGAAGCATATAATCTTAAAACAATGGAATAGAATTTCCTGGCGATCGGTTTTTTATTTAACCCTATCATGTTAAACATAGGGAAACCAGCAGATAGGGATCAAATGGGTTGCTTTATGGTGCCACAAGTCTGTTGCAAGGCAGCAATAGAAACAAACAATACACAGCTCAGTATTAAATACTTTAAGAAGGGAGAAGCTGACGAAGATACTAGGAGATAGAAAGAACACCCATGCTCATGGGTCAGCATGATCAATATTGTTAAAATGGCCATCCTATCAAAAGCTGTTTACAGTTCAATGCACTCCAATAAAAATTCAAATACTATTTTTCACAAAATAGAAAATAATCTTAAAATTTTTGTGGAATTATGAAATACTCCATTTAGCCTAAATAATCCTGAGCAAACAGAAGAATACTGGAAGTATTGTAACATCTGATTTTAAGTGCCATGGAGATCAAAAAACAGGTAACATTGGTACAAAAACAAACATAGAGACCGATGGCATAGAATAAGTCCATGTATAAGTCCACACAACTGCAGATACTGGATTTTGACAAGGATATAAAAAAAATAAAATAAGAGGCTGGAGAGATGGCTCAGTGGTTTAAAGCACTGACTGCTATTCCAGAGGTCCTGAGTTCAATTTCCAGCAACCACATGGTGGCTCACAACCATTTGTAAAGGGATCCAATGCCCTCTTCTGGTGTGTCTGAAGAGAATGACAGTGTATTCACATACATAAAATAACCGATTCTTAAAAAATTAAAATAAGAATAAAAGGTAGTATTTTCAACAGTGTTATGAAGACTAGGTATCTATACATAGAATACAATTAGATCCTTATCTCTCACTCTGTACAGAAATCAACTCCAAATAGACCACAGACTTCTGCAAACAATCTGAAACTGTGGAAGAAACCATTCGGGAGTAAACTTTAGTGTCTACCCATAGGTAAGGACTTTCTGAGTAGAGTTGTGTTTACTGAAGAAGTAAAGCTAGTGATAGGCAAATGTGACATCCTGACATCAAAATACTTCTGTACACAGTCAACTGAGTGTTGAGACACCCTATTGAATGAGCAGAAATCCTTGCCAGCTATACGACTGATAGAGGACTAGTATATGCATATGTATATGTATATATGTATCCCTTGCAACTTACTTGGGGTACATGTGCTCCACATCTGCACCCCTTCTGGAACCCCCTCTTCAGATCAATACATCTCAACTCTTATCTGAAAAGCTTATATTTGTAGTAGATGATGATTAATACAAAGCCCTACAACTGACCAAGGTGTAGAAAATAAGAGGTTGCAGAATTCTCAGGCCTAAATGGAACATAGCATCCCTTCTTCCCAAGGCTCAGGGTTCATTGTGGAAGAGAAGACAGAAAGACTGTAAGAGGCAAAAGTGTGGTCTATAAGTACACAGTATCCTCTGGACAGAGCAAAGCAGCTGCAAATATGAACTCACAGCAGTTTTGAGGGCACTAACAATACCTGTGTGAGCCCAAGAGAGACCAAACCTCAGCATGGAGATGAGAGCTGGGCACAAAATCCCACTCCTAGCCATGAAGGTATTGGCCATTTTTAGCTGCTAGGGAAAAAAGGGATGGTTTTCTTTAAGAGGACAATGTCTGGTCAATCAGCTGCTCTCCAGTGGAAGACCATACATCCAAGAACATTTGGGAATCACAAATTGGTCTTGATGTGTGTTGAGTGAATAGGGGAAGTGGGAGTGGATCTGGAAAAATTGGGGGAGGGTAAGATAATGTGATCAAAACAAGACATTGTGGGAAACTCTCAAACAACTAATAAAATCTTAAAAAGTTAAATATCAAGAAAATAAGCAACCCATTCAAAAAATGACATCTAGGGCTGAAGAGAGGGTTCTCAAAGGCAGAAATATGACTAAAACTTTTAAAATACCCAATATCCTTGGCCATTAGGGAAATAGATTAAAGCTACTTTAAGACTCCATCTCGTTCATGTCAGAAGGAAAAAGGAAGCCTTAATTCATTTTTAGTGAGTATGTTAAATTGAAAAGCCATTATGGAAGTATAAATCTTGACATGCCTTTAAAAAAACCTAAAAATAAAACTACCATATGAGTGAGCTCTCCCACTCCTGGGCATATACCCAAAGGACTCTCCATCATACTACAGAGATTAGTGCACCCCCACATTCATTGCTGTTCTATTCACTATAGATAGGAATGGAATCAGCCTAGATGTCCATCAACTGATGAATGGGTACTGAAAATGTCACTTACACAAATAAATGTCATTCAACTGTAAAAAAAAATAAAAATGATAAAATTTGAAGAAAATTATGGCATAGAAAATATTATAGTGAGATAATTCTGGGCCAGAAAAACAAATACCACATGTTCTCTTTCGTGTGGAGATCACTGGAATTTTAGCCATATGTGTTTACTCTGGAATGTCTACTAAGACAGGAAGCTGTAAAGAGGCCATGAAGGAGGAGAAAAAGACCTGAATTTAAAATCCAGCTCTGTCACATAGCAGATTTGCCTTAGGCAAACCTCTCCTTAGCTTGTTCATTTTAAAAATGGTAATGAAAGTTTACCCAACAGGAGGCTTTTAAAAAACAGATTGAATCGTAAAACTTTACTCTCAGTGTGTGTGTGTGTGTGTGTGTGTGTGTGTGTGTGTGTGTGTGAGTGGGTATACTATGTGAATTTATGTGCATGTGTATGCATGGATATGTGTGTTTGTATGTGTATGTTAGTGTATTTGTGTCCGTATGTGTATGCATGTGTATATGTATGTGTGTGTATATACATTTGTGTGTATGATTGTGTGCATTGTGTAAATGCGAGTGTGTATATTTGTATGTATTGTGTTGTGTGTATGTGTGTTTAAGTGTGAGTGTATGTATGTGTATATATGTACCTGTGTTTTGTGTGTAGTGTGTGTATGTGTATGTGAGTGAGTATATGTGTGTATGTATGTATATTGTATGCATGTGTATGTGTGAGTGTGTGTGAGTATATGTGTGTATGTGTGTATATTGTGTGCATATGTATGTATGTGGATATGTGAGTGTGTGTGAGTGTGTGTATGTGTGTGTAAATGTGAGTATGTGTGTGCATAAAGATTGGTGCTTATGTAAGGGTGTCTGGCATAACTTTTATCCCCCCAGGAAGAGAGAGAAAACTAGCATATAAGTAAGTGCCTCCAGAAGAGGCAAACAACTCCAGCAAGGTGTTGAAATCTCTCCAGAGAAGTATGTATGTCTAACTTCCTAAGCATGTTATCATCAACTGTCTGTTGATCCATGTTGCTGGTGCTTTTTGTTCAGAGAGCACAGACATGAAGACATTCTTGGGGGTTTTTATCCTTGTGAGTTTCTTACTTTTTGGAAATTCCGCCAGAGGTACCAATGTTGTTGAGAGTACAGTCTTGCTGGTCACCAAACATCCCAAGATGAACAGCTCCTCTGACCACACCATCAAACATGCTTCCAATGGGTCTTTCTTGCCTTATAGTTCAGCTCAGAAACCTGCTGGCTGCTTTCTGGAGCTTCTTTCATTCAAAAATACTGCAGACAAGAGAATCTGCAGAGTAACTTGATTTAAAATTTATATGTGCATATCTTTTTTTTTTTCTGGGTATGGTAGTGCACACCTTTTCTGGGTACGGTAGTGCACAGTACTCAGGAGACAGAGGTTGGAAGATCTCTGTAAGTCCAAGGTCAGCTTGGTCTACATAGTGAGTTCTAGGAGGCCCAGGGCTATTCATGTAAAGAAACCCTGTTATTGGTTTATTAAATGAAAATCTCAGTGTCAGATGTGAGACTCTCTATAAGAGTTGTTGTCCAAGCAGGCCCTGGAGGCCTCCAAATAACACAGCCTATTGCCATTGCCTCTGGTTGCCAACCAGAACTGGATGGCAAGCTCCCATTGCTGAAGACACCACACATTTTAGTCATCAGACACAGATAAATCAAGCTGGGGCTGAACTTCTAGAAACTTCTTCCTTACGGGCTAGTCCTCATAGTTATAGAACATGCTAAGCAGGCTGCTGGAAGAGAGAAATCAATCAACAGCCCCAAGAACCTATTAGTCCTCCAAACCATAATAAGTACTCTAGTACAATGGCTGCACAACCAGTTTGGAGGCTTTGATGACACATTCTGGTTGGATTTGAGGCCTTTTCCACAGGAGGGAACTCAGGCTTGGTTCTGGAAGTCTAGTCAAGAGATCAAGGTTTGGTAGGGCATAGTCTCTTTGGGGAACCTACTATTATTCTTTTGCTAAATGATGATGTGAGCAAATGACCCACAGATTAGGGCTGCACTAAATTTCTACTTTTTCTTGTTTCCTCTTTGCACACAACTACTTTTCAAACTGTGAACAACAGTAAACTAACCAACAATCAACAATCCAACAGCAACAACAACAACAACCCTGCTTCTTGGGGCCCTAGCATTTGTATATCCTCTCAAAAGTCCCCAGAATTCCAAACATCACAAAACTGCAAAAACTATCTGCTGCTGGAAAAATAACACACCTCCTAGAGCATGACACAAAACATAGTCAGCTGCCTTAGAAAATCTGAAGAAGGGCTGAAGATATAGCTCAGTGATTAAGAGCACTGACTGCTCTTCCAAAGGCCCTGAGTTCAAATCCCAGCAACCACATGGTGGCTCACAGCCATTCATAATGAGATCTGACACTCTCTTCTGGTACATCTGAAGACAGCTACAGTGTACTTAGATATAATAATAAATAAATCTTTTTTAAAAAATCTGAAAAAGACCCATATCCCACACCTGGGATTAAAACACATTATTATAATATTTCTGTTTTCAAAAGAAACCAAAAATGCCAAAATTTTTTACTACAGGGGGATCAGGAACTATGCACCCAAGAGATGTCTCCTGGACATGACAGAGCCAACACACCCATGAATTCACTTCTTGTGTGGTGACCTGTACAAGCCCTGAACAACATTTCATCATGAGTAGGAGAGGGGGCCATAAGGTCCCACTTCTCCCTGTGGAAATATTAGCAATTACAAGTTGTTAGGGGAAAGGGAAACATTTTTTCAATGGTATAACCACTGATAAGTTGTCCATGCTCCAGAAAATATATTTCCAGTCATGTTCGGGCAAGAAACTTTAGTTATACTCAGTGAAGTACAAAAAAAAAAAAAAAAAAAAAAGTAGATTTTTTTTCTGGTGTCTCTCTGAGGCAGGTCGGTGCAGGAGAGCGCGGGCCACAGAAGCAACAGAGCTTCTTGGACATGGTCCCTACTGGCCTTCATCCTAAGCCAGGGGGTGGAGCTGATTCTCAGTCCTCTGTGCAGCTTACCTGCCAGAGGAGAGCTTGCCTCCAGGAAATGCTCTGACCCCAGGACTCAGGTGAGATCACCTTTTTCTCTCCAGTGTCTCTCTGAGGCTAGTTCACTCAGGAGAGGACAGGGAACAGAGCTTCTAGGATAGGTTCCTATGGGCCTACATCTGCAGCCAGGAGGTGGGGCTGTTCTGCAGCCCTCTGTGCACTGATCTTGCCAGAAGAAAGCTGGTCTCCCAGGAGTACTAACACAGGCTAACAAACTAACAGGAGGAACAAGCTCAAGCCAGAGACAGCAAGAACATCTAACACCAAAGATAACCAGATGGTGAAAGGCAAATATAAGAATCTTACCAACAGAAACCAAGACTACTTGGCATCATCAGAACCCAGTACTCCCACCACAGCAAGTCCTGGATACCCCAACACACTGAAAAAACAAGATTTGAATTTAAAATCATATCTCATGATGCTGCTAGAGGATTTTAAGAAGGACATTAATAACTCCATTAAAGAAATACAGGAGAACAAGGATAAACAGGTAAAAGCACTTAAAGAGGATAGTAATAACTCCAATTAAGAAATACAGGAGACTAGGATAAACAGGTAGAAGCATTTAAATAGGAAACACAAAAATCCCTTAAAGAATTACAAGAAAACACAACCAAACAGGTGCAGGAATTGAACAAAATCATCCATGATCTAAAAATGGAAGTAGAAAAAAAAATCCACAAATGGAGACAACCCTGGAGATAGAAAACCTAGGAAAGAAATCAGGAACCATAGATCCAAGCATCACCAAATGAATACAAGAGATGGAAGAAAGAATTTCAGGTGCAGAAGATCCATAGAAAACATGGACAAAACAATCAAAGAAAATGCAAAATGCAAAAAAAAAAAAATCCTAACAAAAAACATCCAGGAAATCCAGGACACAATGAGAAGACCAAACGTAAGGATAATAGGTATAAACCAGAAGGAAGATTATCAACTTAAAGGGCCAGTAAATATCTTCAACAAAATTATAGAAGAAAACTTCCCTAACCTAAAGAAAGAGATGCCCATGAACATACAAGAAGCCTATAAAACTCCAAATAGATTGGACCAATTGCATAATAATCAAAACATCGAATTACTATATGAAGATAGAATATTAAAGGCAGTAAGGGAAAAAGGTCAAGTAACATATTAAGGCAGACCTATTAGAATTACACCAGACATCTCACCAGAGACTATGAAAGCCAGAAGATCCTGGACAGATGTTATACAGACCCTAAGAGAACACAAATGCCAGCCCAGGCTACTATACTCAGCAAAACTCTCAATTACTATAGACAGAGAAACCAAGGTATTCAATGACAAAAACCAAATTTATACAATATCTTTCCATGAATGCTTCCCTTCAAAGAATAATAAAGGGAAAACTCCAACACAAGGAGGGAAACTACGCCCTAGATAAAGCATGAAAGTAATCCTTCAACAAACCTAAAAGAAGATAGCCGCATGAACAAAATTCCAATTGTAACAACAAAATTAACAGGAAGCAACAATTACTTTTCCTTAATATCTCTTAATATCAATGGACTCAATTCCCCAATAAAAAGACATAGATTAACAGACTGGCTACACAAACAGGACCCAACATTTTGCTGCATACAAGAAACCAACCTCAGGGACAAAGACAGACACTACCTCAGAATAAAAGGCTGGAAAACAATTTTCCAAGCAAATGGTCCAAAGAAACAAGCTGGAGAAGCCATTCTAATATCAAATAAAATCAAGTTTCAACCTAAACTTATCAAAAAAGACAAGGAGAGGCACTTCATACTCATCAAAGGTAAAATCTACCAAGATGAACTCTCAATTCTGAACATCTATGCTCCAAATGCAAGGACATCCACATTCATTAAAGAAACTATAGTAAAGCTCAAAACACACATTGCACCACACACAATAATAGTGGGAGACTTCAACACCCCATTCTCATCAATGGACAGATCCTAGAAACAGAAATTAAACAGAGACACAGTGAGATTAACAAAAATTATGAAACAAATGGATTTAACAGATATCTACAGAACATTTTATCCTAAAGCAAAAGGATATACCTTTTTTCTCACCACCTCATGGTACCTTCTCCAATATTGGTCACAAAACAGGCCTCAATGATAACTTAGTTAAGGAAGAAATAAAGAAAGAAATAAAAGACTTTTTAGAGTTTGATGAAAATGAAGCCACAACATACCCAAACTTATGGGACACAATGATAGCAGTCCTAAGAGGAAAACTCACAGCTCTGAGTGCCTCCAAAAAGAATCTGGAGAGAGCATACACTAGCAGCTTGAGAGCACACCTAAAAGCTCTAGAATAAAAGGAAGCAAATTCACCCAAGAGGAGAAAATAATCAAACTCAGGGCTATAATCAACCAAGTGGAAACCAAAAGTACTATACAAGAATCAACCAAAGCAGGAGCTGGTTCTTCGAGAAAATCAACAAGAAAAATTAACATTTAGCCAGACTAACTAGAGGGCACAGTACAGTATCCTAATTAACAAAATCAGAAATGGAAAGGGAGACATAAGAACAGAATCTGAGGAAATCCAAAAAATTATCAGATCCTACTACAAAAGCCTATACTCAAAACAACTGGAAAACCTGGATGAAATTGACACTTTTCCAGACAGATACCAGGTACCAAAGTACCTGGTATCAGATTAACGATCTAAACAGTCCCATATCCCCTAAAGAAATAGAAGCAGTCATTAATAGTCTCCCAACCAAAAAAAGCCCAGGACAAGATGGGTTTAATGCAGAGTTCTATGAGACCTTCAAATTAGACCTAATTCCAATTATCCTCAAACTATTCTACAAAATAGAAACAGAAGGTACTCTACCAATTCATTCTATGAAGCCACAATTACTCTGATACCTAAAGCACATAAAGACCCAACATAGAAAGAGAACTTCAGACTAATTGCCCTTATGAATATCCATGCAAAAATACTCAATAAAATTCTTGCAAACCGAATCCAAGAACACATCAAAATGATCATCCATCATGAACAACTAGGCCTCATCCCAGTGATACAGGGATGGTTCACTATTCAGAAATCCATCAATGTAATCCACTATATAAACAAACTCAAAAAAAAAAAACAAAAAACAAAAAACCGCATGATCATCTCATTAGATGCTGAGAAAGCATTTGGTAAAATCCAATGCCCATTCATGATGAAAGTTGTGGAAAGATCAGGAATTCAATGCCCATAGCTAAACATAATAAAGGCAATATATAGAACACCAGTAGCCAATATGAAATTAAATGGAGAGAAACTTGAAACAATCCCACTAAAATCAGGGACTAGACAAGGCTGCCCACTTTCTCCCTACCTAATCAATATAGTACTTGAAGTTTTAGCCAGAGCAATTAGACAATAAAAGGAGGTAAAAGGGATACAACTTGGAAAAGAAGAAGTCAAAATATCACTATTTGCAGATGATATGATAGTATATATAAGTTACCCCAAAAATTCTACCATAGAACTCCTAAACCTGATAAATAACTTCACTGAAGTAGCTGGATATAAAATTAACCCAAACAAATCAGTGGCCTTTCTCTACACAAAGGATAAACAGGTTGAGAAAGAAATTAGGGAAACAACACCCTTCAAAATATTCACAAATAATATAAAACACCTTAAAGTGAAAGATCTGTATGATAAGAACTCTAAGTCTCTGAAGAAAAAAATCGAAGATCTCAGAAGATGGAAAGTTCTCCCATGCTCATAGATTGGCAGGATGAATAGAAAATGGCCATCTTGCTGATTCAATTCAATCCCCATCAAAAATCCAACTCAATTCTTCACCAAGTTAGAAAGGGCAATTTGCAAATTTTTCTGGAATAACAAAAAACCCAGGATAGCAAAAACTATTCTCAACAATAAAAGAACCTCTGGTGGAATCACCATGCCCGACCTCAAGCTGTACTACAGAACAATTGTGATTTTAAAAACTGCATGGTACTGGTACAGTGACAGACAGGTAGTTCAGTGGAATAGAATTAAAGACTCAGAAATGAATCCACACACCTATGGTCACTTGATCTTTGACAAAGGAGCTAAAACCATCCAGTGGAAAAAAAAGATAGCATTTTCAACAAATGGTGCTATCTCAACTGGTGGTTAGCATGTAGAAGAATGCAAATTGATCCATTCTTATCTCCTTGTACAAATCTCAAGTCTAAGTGGATCAAAGAACTCTACATAAAACCAGATACACTGAAACTTATAGAGGAGAAAGTGGGAAGGGGCCTCAAAGATATGAACACAGGGGAAATATTCCTGAACAGAACACTAATGGCTTGTGCTGTACGACCAAGAATCGACAAATGAGACCTCATAAAATTGCAAAGCTTCTGAAGGCAAAGGACACTGTCAGTAAGACAAAATGGCAACTAAGAGATTGGGAAAAGATCTTTAACAGCCCTAAATCCAATAGGTGCCTAATATCCAATATATATAAAGAACTCAAGAATTAAAAAATGGGATACAGAACAAAACAAAGAATTCTCAACTGAGGAATACTGAATGGCTGAGAAGCACCTAAAAAAATGTTTAATATCCTTAGTCAACAGGGAAATGCAAACAAAAACCTCTTTGAGATTCCAACTCACACAGTCAGAATAGCTAAAATAAAAAAAAAAAAAAAAAAAAACCTCAGATTACAGCAGATACTGGTGAGGATGTGGAGAAAAAGAACACTTCTCCATTGCTGATGGGATTGCAAGCTCTTACAACCACTCTGGAAATCAGTTTGGTGTTTCCTCAGAAAGTTGGACATAGTACTACCAGAAGATTCAGCATTGCCACTCCTGGGCATATACAACTTGTAAGAAGAACACATACTCCACTATGTTCATAGCAACATTATTTATAATAGCCAGAAGCTGGAAAGAACCCAGATGTCCCTCAACAGAGGAATGGATACAGAAAATGTGGTACATTTACACAATGGAGTACTACTCAGCTATTAAAAACAATGAATTCATGAAATTTGTAGGCAAATTGATAGATCTGGAGGATATTATCCTAAGTGAGGTAACCCAATCACAAAAGAACACACATGATATGCACTTACTGATAAGTAGATATTAGCCCAGAAACTCAGAATACCCAAGATACAATTTGCAAAACACATGAAACTTAAGAAGAAGGAATACCAAAGTATGGATACTTTGATTCTTCTTAGAAAGAGGAACAAAATACCCATGGAAGAAGCTACAGAGACAAAATTCAGAGCAGAGACTGAAGGATTGACCATCCAGAAACTGCCCCACCTGGGCATCCATCCCATAAACAACCCCCAAACCCAGACACTATTGAATATGCCAACAAGATATTGCTGACAGGAGCCTGATATACCTGTCTCCTGTGATGCTCTGCCAGTGCCTGGCAAATACAGAAGTGGAAGCTCACAGTCATCCATTGGACAGAGCATAGGGTCCCCAATGAAGGAACTAGAAAAGGTACTCAAGGAGCTGAAGGGGTTTGCAGCCCCCTAGGAGGAACAACAATATGAATTATCCAGTACCCCCAGAGCTCCCTGGAACTAAACTACCAAATCAAAGAAAACACATGGTGGGACTCATGGCTCTAGCTACGTATGTAGCAGAGGATGGCCTACTGGGCCATCAATGGAAGGAGAGGCCTTTGGTCCTGTGAAGGTTCTATGCCCCAATATAAGGGAATCCCAGGGCCAGGAAGAGGGAGTGGCTAGATTGGGAATGAGGGGGCGAGGGGAGGAGATAGGGGATTTCTGGAGGGGAAACTATAAAAGGGGATAACATTTGAAATGTAAATAAAGAAAATATCTAATAAAAAAAAAAAAACGAGAGAGAGAGAAATGGAATCCTTGTTGAGTGGGTTCCAGCAGAAAAGGTGGGTGGAAGAGGGAGTAGGTTGAAAATGACTAGAATTTATTAGATAAATATAAAACTGTCAGACACTAAAAAAAATATAAAAGTAATTTAACCATTAACTGTGAGTTCCCTGTACCCTCTTCTAAATTTGGTGTCTACATATGTGTAGTAATATAAGTTACTTTTAATTTTATTATAAAGAAACAAGAGAACAAAGAAGATATCAGGGTCTTTAAGAACAAAGTTCAGACTTGAAATATGATTCTGAAAATTACTCAAGTTTATGAAAACCACCCTCTAATGTAACTTCATTACCTTTAGGCTAGATATGAATAACTGGAAGGAAAAGTTAGAGAGCAGAACAGTTGGGAAGTAGATGTGGATTGTCTCCCACTTTGACACGGGTGGAAGGGTTGAAAGAAAGCAGAAATCAAATCCCCTGTTGTTGAACAATAACAACAGAATTGGGGCTGAACTCTGGGGGTTTTAAGATTTTAAAGATGATAAACATTTAATAACTGAAAATAGTTGGTGAATACTCTGCCATAGGAAGGTAGAGTGCAGAGTGACTTAGGTCTCTAAATAGCATGCTGTGTGACATTCACAGGAAGGTATAGAGTGCCTACATGTTGGAATATTAGGCATTTACTTCTATTTTAGGTATTGTATTTGTGACTCTTGTACCATTATGGAGAAACTAGATGTAGATTTTTAAAATTTTTATAATTGATGTGGATTTAATTAATCTGTAATGTGTTTTTCCATTTTTAATTTAAATGGTTTTACTACATTGTTTTCATTTAACTCAGTTTCTGTGTGTGTGTGTGTGTGTGTGTGTGTGTGTGTGTGTGTGTGTGTGTGTTTATGTACTGTGGCTCACGTATAGAAGTCAAAGAGCAATGAAGAGATTTGGTTCTCTCTTTCTGTCACATGAATCCCAGGGATCAAACTCAGGCTGTCAGGCTTAGCAGCAATTGCCTCTACCCAATTAACCACTTCACTGGCTCCTGATTGTCCATTTTTAACATTTAAATGTCCATTTAAATGTTTTATACTTCTTTGGGAATGTGGTAGTGAATTTTCCTGCCATATGTCCCCACACAGGAAAAAGGACTTTACCAACATACACCATGGTATAAACAAGACTTTATGGTCTTGGGTGTGTTATTTCCCTCGTTTGAAGCCAAGACATTAGAAATTATAATTTAAATTCAACAACTGGTTTGGGGCTGAATCTGTGGAATTGCCATTAGTGATGGCTGTCCTAAGAAAATCAAGATTGAGATATTTACACTGAAGCTTCTCTGTTCCAAAACACAGGCATCATTCTAGACTCTGAAAGCTTTCACAAACATCCTTCTGGGATGTTAATGCAATTCAAATGAATGCTGGAATGCTTCAAACATCCTTGCAGATGAAATGGCTTTTGAAAGAAAAACCTCTCCTCTACCTGGAGACACCCTTCTAATAACTGCAAATTCAAACGGTTTCTGAGCTGTACAGTGGGAAGGAAGTCAGGTTTTAGAAGACCGATTTTGATGCCCACTGTGTATCTTCAGTGTACTTTACTAGGGACAGTTGCATATTTCTAAAATAGAGACATTCTAATAGAAGTAGGTTCTTTTGTAAGTTTTAAAACATCAGTGTAAGCTTAAATTTTTCAAAACCTACTTTTAATAAGGGTTCTTAAATGACTTAACCTTCTTTCTAGCCCAGCAGTCACCAGAGGTAGTGGAAAAGAAGGATTATTAGGACACCAGAAGTGAACCTGTTTAGAAATTGTTTTTCAGAGCAAATCCAATCTGTGTTGTCAGGAAATCAGCAGTTCAGTTCACAGGTCAGTAGCAGCAGCCTGACCCACTTGCAAATACTTCACAAATACATCAGCAGTTCAGTTCAGTATTGACAAGATGGCAAACATGAATAAGCAGTGGTGGCATGACCCAGTAGGTATAGCCAGGCCACAGCCAAATCAGCTCCAGTCAGCAGGAGTGACTATGCTAGGAGAAGTTCGTTGCCATGCCTCTCTGTCAAAAAAGTGAAGATCAGTGAAGACCAAGAAGCATTGCAAATATATCGGTGCAAGACCCTGTCACTGTCCATTGAGTCCTATTTATACTCCCTGCAAACATCACGTGCCCTCCACAGGTCTTGCCTCACCACGTGTCTTACCTCAGCATGTGATTCTGTCTTAGCAAAACTCCACGTGAGTCTGCATCACATTACACTGCCAATCGACCAGAGTCCTTGGGAACCTCATGAGTTTCTCTCTATGGAGTCACAAGAAATGGGGCTCATCAATGCAATGTAAGGCAAACCAATACAAGCCTGTCATTAGTGAAGAATCCTTCATCCTGTGTCCTTTCATGTGCTTGCTTTAGCAAAACATTCTTTCACCTGTGTCTGCTTCAGCAAAACATTCCTTTATGTGTCTGCCTTATCAAAACATCCTCTCATCTATGTCCACTTCTGGAAAACACTCTTTAATAGAAATGACTTTCCAAAGTTTCCAGTTCACACAATTTGAAAGATGGGCTATTTTCTCAAATTTCCTTACTGTTTTGGTGAAACCACTTCTCACATGATCCCACGGGAAATAGATTCTTACTTCAGGCTGGAAACAGATTAGTCATGTGACCTGAGTTTCTAGAGCTTAATCACCTTGCTGCCAGTGTTTTTGATCTTGCTACAGCCAAAGCTTACTCATACCAAAGCATTTTTATCTTCTGCTCTGTCCTATAGCTTTCATCTGCTTAACACTATGAGACCACACTGAACATACTGAACTGTACCACTAATCCTACCCCACCCAAGTACAGCCACCATAGGCATTCTCTGCTGGAGAATTAAGGAAGTCAACAATAAAATATTTTTATATTTCCTACCTATAGAGTCCACAAATCCACAAAAAGTGGCCTAGATAGGCCCAGTGTAAACACTTTTTGTTAAAGTCTTAAGATGTTCATCTTATGATGAAATGCAACACTGTAAACATTCATAAATGTTTATTTAATGCCATGGACCACCCCAGTCGGGTATGGGGGTCCCTGGAATGAGGGTCCTTGATGCTAGGTGGGTAAGGATTTGGTGGTGACAAACAGAAACAAACACAGAGGCAGTTTTAATCTGAGTGTATTTTGCAGCTCTCCAGCAGGGGATTTTATACATTAAAAAACCAAACATTACATCTATTAGAAACTCACGGTCAGCTATTAGATGGAACACAGGGTTCCCAAGGAAGAAGGAGCTAGAGAAAGTACCCAAGGAGCTGAAGGGGTCTTCAACCCTATAGGTGGAAGAATAACCATGAACTAACTAGTATCCCCTGGGCTCGTGTCTCTAGCTGCATATATAGAAGAGGATGGCCTAGTTGGCCATCAGTGGGAAGAGAGGCCCCTTGGTTATGCTGACTTTATATGCCCCAATACAGGGGAACGCCGGGGCCAAGGGGTGGGAGCGGGTGGGTAGGGGAGCAGGGCCGGGAGGGGGGAGGATATAGGGAACTTTCTGGATAACACTTGAAATGTAAAGGAAGAAAATATCTAATAAAAGTTGAAAAAAAAAAAAAAAGAAACTATATCCAGCGAAACAATCACAAATACCAACAAAAATCATTTGGCACAGTAAAGCATAAACATTATCTAAGCATTACAACTCTGAAACTATGTATTCAGTGAATCACAAACAGAACAGGTAACATCATTATAAGTCACCAAAATATAACAATTCTAAAAGGTTGTATTCGGGGGGGAGCTGTCCTCCAAGGCTAGTGGCATATTTCCAAGAGCAGGTTAATAAATCTTTAACGGTCAGTGCTCTTAACCTCTGAACTAACTTTCCAGTCCCATGGTCAATTATTATTTAACATCTAGTGCCTGGTTTTATATAAATCTTCAAAGTATAAATTTAAACTATTTTAATTCTTTCTAATTAAGGCTTTCTTTATATTCTTGGTATACTTTCATATACCAAAATCCACCTCCGATGACACACATGTAGCCATATGAAATTTTATTGTTGGGAAAGTTTTTTATCATAATAGTTTTTTTTTTTGTTTTGTTTTGTTTGTTTTGTTTTCAAATGTCTACTTTATTCAACATGATACCCAAGCAGATTGTCATTTGCATCTGAGGAAGAAAGATGACCCATGAGACTATCTGGAGAAATATCATCCATCTTTACAGTGCCAGGCACCCCAGACAAGTATTACACAATGTAGAAAAATGGGCATCACCACAATATGTTACATAAAGAGAAATACCAATAAACTTCAAAACGTAGTAAATGCATCTGTTCCTTAAAATACAGGTATGCGGCTGTTACAAAGCCATAATAAATGGTCTTATAATATGTAGTTTTATTTTATGTTACTCTGCTGTTACACAGGACATAACATTTTCACAAGGCTTTTTGGGGACTACAGTCAATAATTACCAAAGACAATATAGTGGTCTAATTCTCTAAAGAACAACCACTGGACAAAAAGCCAGACACCCTTTCATATGTGCACAAATCTGCATGGAAAGGTCCCCATGGCCATGACTCAAATCTCAGATGAGTTTCTTTCATGTAAACCGACATTATAGCTGTGGTGTGCTGTGTTGTACTCTTACTTTCCAGAGTGCAGAATATTGGGTGATTTGCCCAAGATCAGTTCCTGAAAACACTGGTCCACAGATCTAGCTGTTTACTTAGCATTTTAGTCTTTTACTGTTAGACCACACAGACCACTTTATTAGACTTGAACACAAAATGAAAACATCATAATAGTTTTGTAATTGATTTAAAAAGTAAAGTGTTGGTTTCTCTGAGGATAAGGTCATGTTAGTGGCCCCATCTCTAGGAATGGTTTCTTACCCATTATTCTTGCTTAAGATCTTGGCCTAGACTACCAGGAACATGTAAATAAGAAAAGGAATAAAAGAAAACATATCAGATAGATTGCTATGAGAACTATGGCTCAATATTTTTTCTCCAGCGAAGAGTTCCACAACTGGTTCCAGGAGGCCTCCCCCTTTTGAGGTCAATCACCTCAGCCTGTGGAACTTGTCACACAGATCCTCCTGGAGGTGGTGTGGCAATTTAAATTTTGAGCCTCTGTAGTGATGAAATTAGAGGTGCACAAATATGTTAAAATGTAATGAACTATAAACTTTAAATATGTGCAGTTTCTGTGGAGTGAACGTAAAGAAAGTTGTGGAGAAAATGTATGGGTTCCCTCTAGTGACACCTAACAATTTAAGCTAGTTTTTGAAAGGACAGTTTTCAGTTTTATGTGGAAACACACACACACACACACACACACACACACACACACACACACACATAGCCCAAGATTGCTAAAAAAAACAATCTTGAATAATAAAAATAACTCCTGGAGGTATCATTATTCCCAACTTCAAATTGAACTATAGATTTAATAGTAATAAAACAGGATTGTATTGATATAAAAACAGACACATTGATCAATGAAATTGAATTGAAGAACCAGACATAAATCTACACACTTTAATTATTAAAAGTGTTAATTATAAACACTTTTAATAAAGGCAAGAAATACACAGTAGATAAAAGACAGCACCTTCAACTAACAGTGCTAGTCTAACTGACTATCTGCAGGTAGAAGAATGCAAATAGATCCATCACCCTGCATAAAATCAACTGGAACTGGATTTAAAAACATCAACATTAAATCAGATGCAGACAGACCTGATAGAAGAGACAGTGGTGAATAACTTTCAACTCAATCAGCAGAGGAGACAACTTCCTGAACAGAACAATAACACAGACACTAAAATTAACAATTAAAAAGTGGGGCCTCAAGAAACTGAAAAGTTTCTATAAGGCAGAAAACACCATCATTCAGATAAAGCTGCAGCCTGCAGAATGGGAAAAGATTTTCACCAACTCTACATCTGACAGAGGGCTAATATCCAAAATGTATAAAGAACTCAAGAACCTAGACATCAACAAACCAAATAATCCAACCAAAAAATGGGGCACAGATCTAAACTGAAATTTTTCTGAAAAGGAAACTAGAATAGCTGAAGAACACTTAAAGAAATGTTCAGCATCCTAAGCTTTCAGAGAAATGCAAATCAAACCTACTTTGAGATTCCATCTTACACCTGTCAGTTTCGGTATTCTGGGTTCCATGGGATGACTGACCAACAAGGAGAGACACTGCAGGATGAGATGAGCTTCTCAAGCAGCTGGGGGATCAGTCTCTCAAGGACTGAACCTAGCAGCTTCCCAGAAGTGCTTTTCATTGTTATACAGAAGGCACATTTAGTAAGTCAATGTCTGTATATCAAAATCTCTGATCCAGGAGTTGTTTTGAAGGAACCATCACCTCAGCAATTCTCAGTCATTAGGAGACTTCCTGGTTTGCCCATTATGTCTCAGGACTAAGTTATATAAAGACTCTGAGAATCCTTCAAAAGACCATTCACAAAATTTCAAGTAACAATCACCAACAAAAGGTTACATCAAAGCCTATGTGCCATCACTCTGGAATTTATGCCAGATACAGTGGTTCTTCTAAAATTCTGCTACATGTCAGAATATCTAAGATCAATAAAACAAGTAACCGCTCATGCTGGTGAGGAAGTAGAGCAAGGGTAACATGCCTCCATTGCTGGTGGGAAAGCAAACTTGTACAGCCACTATAGAAATCAATATGGCTTGCTCCTCAGAAAGTTGGAAATTTATCTAATGGGTTACAGATATCCACCCAACAGACCCTAATCCCTACTTCCTCTTGAGTGTTGTTCCTCCAGAGCATCAATAGCATATGGTACTGGATTTCAAGGATGCTCTCTTCAGCTTACCCTTGGCACTCAGAGTTCAGGAATAGCAGACAGATGACTTGGTCTCATCTGCCCCAAGGATTTAAAAACTTGCCTACCATCTTTGGTGAGGCCCTCCATGAAGACCTGAGTGAGTACAGAACCCAGCACCCTATCCTGACTCTTTTGTAGAATGTAGATGGCCTCCTGGTGACAGCAGAGACAAAACAAGAGTGCCTGAAGGGGACCCAGGTCTTCTTGGAGGCCCTAAGGAAGTTGGGTTACTCAGCCTCTTCTAAGAAAACTCAACTCTGTCATCCACAGGTGACATATCTAGGGTACATATTAAAGAAAGGTCAGAGATGGCTCTCTGAGGCCAGGAAGGAAACTGTCCTGTGCCTTTCAATACCCAAGACCCCCCACCAGTTAAGGGAATTCTTGGGATTTGCTGGATTCTGCAGAATATGGATATGTGGACTTTGCAGAAATAGCTAACCCACTATATGAAGCCACCACAGGACCTTCTGAAAGCTTTGTCTGGACAGAGGGACATCAGAAAGCCTTCAACGCCTTAAAGAAGACTTCAATTTCGTGGATGAGAGATCTGAGAGAGAGCAAAAGGGGTATTGACTCAGACTCAGGCCCTGGCAAGGGCCAGTGACCTACTTGTCAAAGAAATTATACCAAATTTCCAGAGCCTGGCCACCCTTTTTGCACATCATCATAGCCACAGCCCTCCTGGCTAAGGATGATGACAAACTGTCACTGGGCCAAAGCTTAACCATAACCACAGCCTCAAGCTATCAAAGGGTTATTCAAACAGCCCCACCCCCATGGATGGCTCACCAATGTCAGAATTACTTATTTCTAGTCTCTCCTCTTAAATCACCCTAGAATAACCTTTCAGACACCAACTCTCCTGAGCCCACCCACCCTGTGGCCTGACCCAGACTTCAGTTACCTTAATGGGTAACTGATGATTGCTCAGACATTTTGGCTCACATACATGAGACCAGACCAGATCTTCAGGCAGCTTCATTCAGGATGGACAGAGCTATCCTAGGACAGCAGTAGTCTCAAACACTGAGATCATAAGAGGTTGGGGGTGGGGGGAGCCAGGCCAAGTTATGTGCCTTTGTCACTACTCATGTCTATGGACTATTTATAGGGAGAGAGGCCTTCTGACAGCAAAAGGAATGACTGTCAAAAATAAAGAGGAAAATAAATCCTCTCCCTACTGAGAGCTTTATGGGGGCCTAAGAACCTGGCCATCATCCACTGCTTAAGACTCTAGAGAGGAGAGGGCCTAGCTTCAGAAGGCAACAATAGGGCAGATGAAGCAGCCTGACACACCACCATAGAAAGTAGACCTCTCTTGCCCCTGACTTTCCTGGATCCAAGTGATCCTACACTCCTTGACTACCCTGAGGATTCAAAAGATGACATAACCCGAGCTAGGAATTCGCCCATGTTTCAATGTAATAAAAAGATGGTAGAGAACAGCAGATTGCAAACCCATGGTACCAGAAGAAATGTGACTACACATATTTTGGAGGATCAACCACTTCTCCCACATGGGTATCAGAGAATGCAGAATTTGATATAAGGATTAGAGATGCCAATAGCTGGAATTGTCAAGAACTGTAAAGCCTACCAGCTAACTAATACAGTGGCTAATGAGAAGAACCCAGGTGATAGGTTCAAAGGCAGAAACCCCAGCAGCTACTGAGAGACAGACTTCACAAAGATATATAAATATTTACTAGTGTTTATACATACCTTTTCAAGTTGGACTGAGACTTTCCCCACCAAGCATGAAAGTACATCCACAGTGACAAAGAAGGTCTTAGAGGACATACTGCCAAGGTATGGGTTTCCTCAGATGATAGGGTCAGACAATGGACCAGCTTTTTTGTCCCAGGTAAGTCAGGGACTAGCCAGTATTCTGGAGATTGATTGGAAAGTTTATTGTACATATAGACCCCAGAGTTCAGGATAGGTGGAGAGAATGAACAAAACACAACAAACAACCTTAACTAAATTGACCAGAGACTGGCGATGACTGAAATACTCTCCTTCCCCTTCACTCTCTGCCAGATATGAAACTCCCCTTAACAGATGGGACTCATCCCTTTTGAACTCATGTTCAGGATACCACTGATCCTCCAACACACACACACACACACACACACACACACACACACTGTTCTTAACATACAAGCAAAAGTCATTGCTGAGTTCGAGAACTGCTAATCGCTAGACAATCTCAAAGGTGTCCAATGGGCTCATAAACACATTTGGCCTAAAATTAGTGTTCTCTATGAAATAGGTCCCCCTCTAGTCAGGAGTCATTAGTGCCTCATTAAAAGGTCCCTATGCTTTCATCTTGACCACACCCCTGCCCTGAAGGTTGATGGGATTGCACTGTGGATCTACCACATACCCATTTGCAGCTGAACACAGACGGCCCTGACAGGCAGGAAGAAACTCAGCCTCAGGACTTTCCCCTAACTCCCACTGTTATGGCGCCTACCCAAGCCCCAGGGACACCACAAGGGCTGGGTGATGACAACTCTGATCTCCCTCTAAAATATAATGGTCCAGTCCTTTCAGGTGATCTAGGCCTAAATTAACTGAGTCAAACTGGTTATGTTATGAGATAACATTTCCCACCTCCAAGAGACTCTAGGCTCCTTGGCAGAGATAATAAAAAAACAGAAAAGACCTAGATATAATAAGAAAGACTATGTACAGCCCTCAAAAAAAAATAATGTTTCTATATTGACTATTCAGAGATAGTCAGAAAATCAATGGCCAGAGTTAGAGAAGGCCTTACTAAGTGTAGAGAAACTTGGGACTATTCAGCTTATGGTCACCAGGAGTCACTATCAGTCCCTCTAAAACCCAGACAATGAAGCCTTGTAGCTCCAGGAAGCCCCATGATTGTGCCTTCTAGTTACCAGAGAAAGGAGGGAAAGAGATCACATCTTTTGGGTTTAAACACCATCTTAGAGAACCTGACCTAAGGTTGAACTCAAGTTAACTAACAAGCCAGCACCTAGCACCAATTTCCATGTTCTTTGCCTAATACACACTTATCAGTGAGTGTATACCATGTGTGTTCTACTGTGACTGAGTTACCTCACTCAGGATATTTTCTAGATCCATGCATTTTCCTGCGAATTTCATGAAGGCATTGTTTTTAATAGCTGAGTAGCACTCCATTGTGTAAATGTACCACATTTTCTGTATCCATTCCTCTGTTGAGGGACATCTGGATTCTTTCCAGCTTCTGGCTATTATAAATAAGGCTACTATGAACATAGTAGAGCATGTGTCCTTGTTACATGTTGGAGCATCTTCTGGGTATATGCCCAGGAGTGGTATAGCTGGGTCCTTAGGTAGTACTATGTCCAATTTTCTTAGGAACCACCAGACTGATTTTTAGAGTGGTTGTACCAGCTTGCAATCCCACCAGCAATGGAGGAATGTTCCTCTTTCTCCACATCCTCACCAGCATCTGCTGTAATATGAGTTTTTTATTTTAGCTATTCTGACTGGTGTGAGGTGGAATCTCAGGGTTGTTTTGATTTGCATTTCCCTGATGACTAAAGATGTTGAATGTTTCTTTAGGTGCTTCTCGGCCATTCAAGTTTCCTTAGTTGAGAACTCTCCGTTTAGTTCTATTCCCCATTTTTAATAGGATTATTTGGTTCTCTGGAGTCTAATTACTTGAGTTCTTAATATATTGGATATTAGCCCTCTAATGGATGTAGGCTTAGTAAAGATCTTTTTCCAATCTGTTGGTTGCCATTTCATCCTATTGACAGCGTCCTTTGCCTTACAGAAACTTTGCAATTTTATGAAGTCCCATTTGTCAATTTTTTATTTTAGAGCATAAGCTATTGGTGTTCTATTCAGGGAAATTTCCCCCTGTGCCCATGTGTTCAAGACTTTTCCCCAATTTCTCTTCTATTAGATTCAGTGTATCTGGTTTTATGTGGAGGTCCTTGATCAAGGACCTTTTACCCAAAATTACCAAAAATTATCAAAATTATCAATTTTCTTCAATATTACACAGTACAACTCACTGACTACATGAAGTTCAAGAGGAAGGAAGACCATAGAGTGGATGCTTCGGTACTGCTTAGAAGGGAGAACACAATAATTAAGGGAAGTAGAGGGTGGGAGGCACTTGGGAGGAAAAGAAGAGGTAGAGGACAAAAAGAAAAGAATCAGGTATGGGAGGAGATGGAGGAGATGTTCAGAGGGTCAGAAAATTGACCCTCTGTACAGAGGTGTGTAGTAATGGGGGATGGGGAACTGGGGGGTAGCAACCAGAAAATCCCAGATGCTAGGAAAGCAAGATCTTCCCAGGACCCCACAGGGATGACATTAGCTTAAATGCCCCACAAATGGGAGGGAGAACCTGTTGACACCATATCCAGAGGTTAGGCATGCCCCCCAGTTGATGGATGGGGCCACCTACCCACCTCCAAAATTTTAACCCTGAATTGCTCCTGTCTAAAGGAAATACAGGGACAAACAATGGAACAGAGACTGAAGGAAAGGCCATCCAGAGACTGCCCCACCTGGGGAATCCATCCCACATGCAGACACCAAACCCAAACACTATTGCTGAAGCCAAGAAGTGCTTGCTGACAGTTGCCTGATACAGCTGTCTCCTGAGAGGCTCTGCCAGATCTTGACCAATACAGATGTGGATGCTCACAGTCAACCATCTGACTGAGCACAGGGACCCCAATGGAAAAGTTAGGGGAAGGACTGAATGAGCTGAAGTGTCTTTATCTGGCATCAATGGGAAGGGAGGCCATTGTGAAGGCCTGATGCTCCACTATAGAGGAATGCTAGTGCAGTGAGGTGGGAGTGAGTGGGTGGGTGGGGGAGCACCCTCATAGAAGCAAAGGGAGGGGGAAGAAGCAAAGGGAGGGGGAAAGGGATAGGGGGTTTGCAGAGAGGAAACCGGGAAAGGGAATAACATTTGAAATGTAAATAAATCAAATACCCAATTAAAAGAAAAGAACACAGTCACACCTACAGCACTTGAGACTATTTTTAAAGGTACTGAATTTTCACAAGAGTCATCAGAATGGTATAGCAGCCCTAAAGGGGAATAAGTCGCTACTTTTCAATTTCATATAACTTATTTAATGTTATTTCATAAGGTTTTGTGTCCTAGATGAACATAATTCATAAATTCTTAGTTGTTCATTTAGGACATATAAGTCAAACATAAACAAAACTCCTACATTAGCTTCCCTTTAAGTGAATTTGAAGCTAATATTCTAGTGTGACATTGAAAGGTCACCAAGTGAATTGAGTCTTGTAGTTTGGGGGTGGGGTGAAAGCTTCTAATCCCAGTACCTGGAAGGTGGAGGCATAAGAACATAAGGAGTTCAAGTCACTTTCTGCTATGCGGTGAGTTCCAGGACAGCCTTGGGCTATATGAGACCATGGTTCCAAAAGGGGTGGTGGGGACAAAATGGCTCAGTGGAAAAAAGCACTTACTGAGTGTAATCCATGGAACCCATAGGTGAAGGAAAGAACTGGTTTCTAAGAATTACTCTTTGACTGTGGATGCTTAAACCCACCTTACCCTCTACACAGAAATAAATAAAATTAAAAAAAAGAACAGCAAACAAACAAACAAAAAGAGATCCTAGTACGATTACATTGGAATTGGCTCCTTGGTGATCTTTTGGGGCTCAGAAACACTTCTTGGCACAACAGAGGGTGTCTTAGATTGAGTTTCCATAGCTGGGAAGAAACACTATGACCAAGGCAACTTTTATAAAGGACAACATTTTATGGGAGGTAGTTTACAGGTTCAGAGGTTCAGTCCAATATCGTCAATGTGGGAACATGGAAGCTTCTAGGCCGACATGGTTCTGGAAGAGCTGAAAGTTCTATGTCTTGTGTCGAAAGCAACCAGGAGAAGACTGTCTCCCTTGTGACTAGGAGGAGGGACTCAAAGCCCACCCACACAGTGACACACTTCCTCTAACAAGGCCATGCCTACTCTAACAAGGCAACACTTCCTAATAGTGCCACTCCCTGGGCCAAGCATATTCAAACTACCACAGAAAGGGAGGGGAAGAAGGGTTGAGGGAGGAAATGGTAGGGAAACCTAGTGCAAATTCCTAAAATATATGAAGGTGATTCTAATGGATCTCCTAATAATAGGAGAGACAGAGTCTCAACTGACCAACTCTTCTCACCAAACAAGGCTTCCAGTACCAGGACTGGGTTGCATTCAATTGAGTTGTTGACTAAGGTGGGTCTCATGAAAAACAATAAACAACCTAGGCTGCTACCAGACAATGGGTTGCTCTCTAAAAACTGACAGGGTTGAGTGGAGGTGGGTGGGGATGGGTGAGGATGGGTGGGGGAGTGGGTGTTGGCCCACCACCACCTGGACAGGTGCTGGGCTGTTCGAAAGTGCTGAGACACAGCTCCTGGGGTGGGAAAATGCAGTCTGAGATGTGGGAAAGCCAGAGCTGGTCCGGGGTCCCCGGGACTGCATCAAGGCCAGGGCCATGGAGTTTTCAGACTTTCAGACATCCAAGCACTGCTGGGAGTCTGAGAAACTGGAGTTGGGGGCCACAGGCTGGGGGACAAGGGGAGCTCCAACTTGTCTCACAGGGTGATTGTCCTTAGCTTTGCAGGTCCTCATGGTGGATCTTGATGAAACAGATAGTCCATGGTTCCAAACAGTTTATTGGTTGTTCATGGCAGAGAGTGGATGCATAATGTACCATACCCAACTTCTCAAGGTGGGCCTGAGATTAAATACCTTTTACAGGGAGGGATGTATGTATGGGAAGGGAAGCTTATTGGCTAAGCCCTCCAGGCCTCTAGGTACCTTATTAGCATGAAGAACTGTTTTATGCCTATGTGACCATAGGACACCTTCTTTTATGTGAGAAGCATGGCATGTGTTCCAAGTCAGGAGTCTGGCAGGAAGCTGGGAATCACTTAAGCTGCAGGTGTGTGCCTACTGAGCCTCTGGGTCATGACCTATTCTACCTTACCAAACTTCATGGCATGGTTTTATATCCCACAGTTGGGGATGGGTGTGGTGGGGTATGGTAGGTGGGGTGAGTGGGATGTGGTAGGTGGGGTGAGTGTGGTAGGTTGGAGAATTGCCAAGGACAACACCCACACAACTCATTGAATATAGAGAAGTTGAACTGTTACCTACATGGAGCCATCACCCATACATTCTAGTCTTTGGGGTGGGACGATATTCTTCAGGCTACCAAACCAACCCACCCACAAAACCTTGGACATGCACTCTGTCCTGCCTGCAAGATATGTTAAGGCAATGGTGGCACAGAACTTGTGGGAGTAGCCAACAAATGTCTGACTTGAGTTAAGGCCTACTTCATGAGATGGAACCCATACCAGACACTGTTTGGGTGACCAAGAACCAGAGACTAGATAGCTCAGAAAACTAAGGTAAAGCCTAACACTCATGGTCAGAAAAAAAGAATACAATAAGATGACTCTTAATGATATTCTGCTCTACTCAGATCAGTGCCTTATTCAGTCATCATCAGAGGGGCTTCTTCCTTCTGCAGCAGGACAGGAACATATTCAGAAACATACAGCCAGACTTTATGCAGAGAGAGAGCCCTTGGAACACACAGCTCTAAATGGGATGTCTTCATCAAACCTCTCCTCTCAGAGCTCAGAGAACCCTATGGAAGAGGAGGCAGCAAAAGTGTAAGAGCCAGAGGGGATGGAGGTCACCAGGAGAACACAGCCCTCTGAATCAACTAAGCACATGAACTCACAGAGACTGGAGCAAGCACAAGGCCAACATGGGTCTGCATATATTATAGCTATTAGCTTAGTATTTTTATGGAACTCCTGAGTCTGTGAACAAGCCAGTCTCTGAATCTTATGACTGCTCTTGGGGCGATTTTCCTTCTGTTGGGTCCCTTGTCCATCCTTGATGTGATGGTCTTTCTTTAATGTACCTTATTATATTTTATTGTGTCTTGTTTGGTTGTTATTTCTTAGAGGCCTGTTCTTTTCTAATAAGTGAAGGAAGGGAGTGGGTCCAGAAAAGAGGAAGGGTAGGGAAGAATTTGGACAACTAGAGGGAAATGATATACTGTATGAGAAAAGAATCTATTTTCAATAAAAAGAAAAAAGATACATTGAGTCTGGTAAGAGAAAACGTGATAAATAGCCTTGAACTCATTGGCATAGGAAAAGACTTTCTGAACAGAACACCCATTAGCACAGGCACAGAGATCAACAATGAATTATGAGATCTCATTGTTAGCATTCTGTCTAAGCTCAGCCCCACAGTTACCTGGCAACAGCCAGGTGTGCCTGGCCCACTATAAAAGGGGCTGCTTGCCCCCTCCTCACTCTCTTGTTCTCTTGCTCCTCTCTTGCTCTTCCTTTTCCCCCTCTCTCCCCCAATATCTTCCCCCCCTCTCCACATACTCATGGCCAGACTCTACTTCTCTACTCCTCTACTTCTGTTCTCTCTCTCTCTCTCTCTCTCTCTCTCTCTCTCTCTCTCTCTCTCTGCTTTTCTCTGCCTTTACTATCCTCTTAACTCCCCTCCCCATACCCTTAATAAGCTCTATTTTATTCTGTACTATACTGTCCTGTGACTGGTTACTTGGGGGAAGGGGTGCCTCAGCATAGGCCCACCAAGGCACCTGCTTCCCCCACACCTCACCACACCTCCATAGAGCATATTCCCTCTCTCTTTATCTTTTTATAAACACAACACTCATAAAACTGAAAAGCTTCTGTACAGCATTGTCATGGGCTGGACTCAGTCAGTCCCTCAACCCAGGGGAGAAATCAGGATCCTGGTAAGGAGTTGGCAAGTGACAAATAGACACAAACACAAGAGAGTGTTGGATCTGAATGTAATTTCTCAAAGTGAGCATCAGACTTATATTACAGAAGAAAACAAGGAAGTTAGCCAAGGTACACTGAAGTCATCCGATGCATAATGACACAAAACAGGGATATGCATATATGAGTCTGGCAGGAATCAGGCAGTGATTACATATGAGATAAAAGAAGCCCTATCTAAAGTCAGCTATTCTAGGAGCCAGGTGAGGATTTCGAACCCTAGTCACAAGGGTCCCTTAGTGAGCACCTAATTATGCTATTCCTCTGAGCCTTGTGAAAACTTGCACCAGGCGGGTTCTGCTCTTGCTAACCTTTTCGTGAATAATGCAATACTAGATCTAGTTCCTCCTTAAACTACAACCCTCCTTCTTCCTAGATCATTGTAAATTCCTGCATATGGGAGTGACTTAGCTGTTATTTTAAGTATCCTTGGGTAACCTCCATTTGTTAGAGGAGCCCACCAACTTTTTTCTAATATGTAATGTAGTCTGTCATACCTGACTATAATGAGAATTCTATGTATACTTTGTAGAACTTGCCCTGAGATTTCTACTCTTATCCAGTAAACTGCAATGCCTGATTTCTTTCACTATCTCTCTTTCAACACTGGAGGCATTTTGTCTGAATAAGTCAAATCATTCCTTGGAGGCACCTATAATAAAACAATATTGAAGGAAAGCACACAAGACCCTCCACCAACTATCACAGGGACAAATCTGAAACACATCTGTGTTACAGGATGCCAAAGAACTTCCAGGACACTAGTTTCCATGAAACTTTTTGCCTCAGGACTGTGGCCAAGCTTTTGGATTTGTCACGCAGACTCCACTGGAGTGAGTGTGGCACAGCATAACCTACAGAAGGGATTTTTACCAATTACACATCTAAGAGAGGGCTAAGGTCCAAACCTGAGACAAGATAGCCCAGAAACCTAGTTATAACCAACTACTACTGTTGTATAAGAGTACGCGTAGCACTGAAATGACTCCTAATTGTGCTGAACTCATAGATCAGTGCCTTGATCAGATATCTTTAAGAGAAGCTTCCTCCTGCAGCAGATGGGAACAGAGACCCACAGACAGACATTATGCAAAGAAAGAGAGACCTTGGAACACTGAGTCCTCAACAGGATGTCTCTATCAAATCCCTCCTCTGAGGCCTCAGGAACCCTGTTGAAGAGGAAGCAGTTAACGTAAGCCAGAGAGGGTGGAGGACACCAAGGAAAACAAGGCTATTTCAGTCAACAGGATTGGTGGATTTCGGCAGTCTATGTTAAAAACACCAAGTAGAGAGCTGTAAGGTGATAATTATGAAAATGGGTAAAATTTACCTATGATTATTCCATTGCAGAGTTGTAAAAAAGAAAACTAAATTTCATAAAGACATACCACAATGATAGGGGGATGATGTGAGTGGGAATCCATGTAATTCAAGAAAATAACACAAAATATACAACTGTTTCTTGATCTCTAACAGCACATTCCTACATATATTAAAATCTGTGTGTTCAAATACATTCTATAAAATGTATGGTTTTTGTATACATCATAAGCACACCCCTCTTTATACTTAAATAATTGGTAGACTATTTACCCCTCCAGTTGGCAGTGGGACCTGGAGAGTAGAATTGATGCATGAGGACTACAGTCGCATGCAATCACCAACTTCCTTCAGAGCATCAGAGAATATATACTCTGTGGGCTAAGAGGAGTCACATGAGCAAAGTACACACTCAGAGGGAAAGCATGTGCCTAGCATGCAAACAAATAACAATGACCAGGTGTGATGAATAATCTGAAGTTAACTCACTCTTTGCTATACCTGAAAGACACATGCAAGTACACTCCAAGAACAATTGTTTTGGAAAAACTGAGGTCTCAGGGCTCTTGTTTTCTTGGCGTTTCCTCACAAGCACTCAGAATTCTCCTCACTCAACTCCATTTTTGCACATGTTCCCACAGTAGATCACCAACAATACCCAGCATGCTCTAAGTACTCTTGACAGTGTCCATAGTGCATTGTTTAGGGAAGAACAGCAAACATAGAACACATGTTTAACACAGACATGGGTACCTTTCCCCATGTTATTTTCCACTCAAAATTATCTTAATACACAGGGGCAGCACCTGTGGGTATGGAGGGCTAATTGAAGTACTGTGTATCATATTAAATATAATAATATATTTAAATTAAATATAATTAAATATATGGTTGTTGGGAATTTAACTCAGGTCCTCTGCAAGAGCAGTCAGTGATCTCAACCACAGAGCCATCTCTCCAGCCCCAAAGATAGAAATCTGAAAGGATGAAAATGGTGTGTGTATGTGTGTGTGTGTGGGGGGGGATTCCTGGACAAGCTGTGGTCACATGCACATCTGAACAGAAAGGAAAGTTGTTATAATAACGATGAATACAGGTGAGATCTTTAAAGCTAGGAGTTCATCTTGACCTAATAGAGCACTGCTAATGTAAAGAGATAGTAATGTAAACCGGTTGTGGTGGTACATGCCTTTAATCCCAGCACTCGGGAGGCAGAGTCAGGCAGATTTCTGAGTTCGAGGCCAGCCTGGTCTACAGAGTGAGTTCCAGGACAGCCAGGGCTATACAGAGAAACCCTGTCTCAAAAAAACCAACCCCCCCCCACCAAAAAAGAGAGAGATAGTAATGTAGCTGCCATAGGAAGAGATCAGATAGGAAGTTCTCTTTTTTTTTTATCAAGACTTTTTAATGATACATTGGAATCAAACATTTTACAGGAAAACATTCTATATATGCTATAGTACAATACTGTACAAAAATTATGTTTTAATCTGTTTAGTTAAGGCAGTACTAAATGTCTGAATACTTATGAGACTTAAAACTACTTCTTTTTTTTTTTTTAGATATTTTCTTCATTTAACTTTCACATGTTATCCCGAAAGTCCCCTAAACCATCCCCCATACGCCCGCCCTGCTCCCCTACCCACCCACTCCCACATATTGGCCCTGGCATTCCCCTGTACTGGGGCATATAAAGTGTGCATGACCAAGGGGCCTCTCTTCCCAATGATGGCCAACTAGGCCATCTTCTTCTATATATACAGCTAGAGACATGAGCTCTGGGGGTACTAGTTAGTTCATGTTATACTTTCACCTGTAGGATTGAAGACCCCTTCAGCTCCTTGGGTACTTTCTCTAGCTCCTTCCTTGGGGAACCCTGTGTTCCATCTAATAGCTGACTGTGAGCTTCCACTTCTGTGTTTGCCAGGCACTGGTATAGCCTCAAACAAGACAGCTATATCAGGGCCCTTTCAGCATTATCTTGCTGGCGCATGCAATAGTGTCTATGTTTGGTGGCTGATTATGGGATGGATCCCCGGCTGCGGCAGTCACTGGTTGGTCCCTCCTTTTGATTCAGCTCCACACTTGATCTCTGTAATTCCTTCAATGTGAGCTTTGTTCTTAATTCTAGGAAGGGGCAAAGTGTCCACCTTTTGATCTTCATTCTTCTTGAGATTCATGTGTTTAGTAAATTGTATCTTGGGTAGTCTAGGTTTCTGGGCTAATATCCACTTATCAGTGGAACATGTGCCCTTATTACCGATGGAACATCTTCTGGATATATGCCCAGGAGAGGTATTGCAGGATCTTCCAGTAGTACTATGTCCAATTTTCTGAGGAACTGTCAGACTGATTTCCAGAGTGGTTGAACAAGCTTGCAGTCCCACCAACAATGGAGGAGTGTTCCCCTTTCTCCACATCCATGCCAGCATCTGCTGTCACCTGAATTTTTGATCTTAGCCATTCTTACTGGTGTGAGGTGGAATCTCAGGGTTGTTTTGATTTTCATTTCCCTGATGATTAAGGATGTTGAACATTTTTTCAGGTGCTTCTCAGCCATTCGGTATTCCTCAGTTGAGAATTCTTTGTTTAACTCTGTGCCCCACTTTTTAATGGGGATATTTGATTTTCTGGTGTCCACCTTCTTGAGTTCTTNATTTTTTCAGGTGCTTCTCAGCCATTCGGTATTCCTCAGTTGAGAATTCTTTGTTTAACTCTGTGCCCCACTTTTTAATGGGGATATTTGATTTTCTGGTGTCCACTTTCTTGAGTTCTTTATATATATTGGATATCAGTCCCCTATCTGATTTAGGATTGGTAAAGATCCTTTCCCAATCTGTTGGTGGCCCTTTTGTTTGTTGACAGTATCTTTTGCCTTAAAGAAGCTTTGCAACTTTATGAGGTCCCATTTGTCAATTCTTGATCTTACAGCACAAGCCTTTGCTGTTCTATTCAGGAATTTTCCCCCTGTGCCCATATCTTCGAGGCTTTTCCCCACTTTCTCCTCTATAAGTTTCAGTGTCTCTGGTTTTATGTGGAGGTCCTTCAACCACTTAGACTTGACCTTAGTTCTCTTTTGTAATGAATGTTTGAAAGAAGGAAGGTATTGATTTATATACATACAATTAAGTTTATACATGCTATTAAAAGTGCATGTGTGTGCTAATGTGTATGTGTTTCTATCTTATTAGCAGGAAGAAGTACACAAAAACCTATTAGACAATTAAAATAATTCTGCAGAATATAGGACATGCTCATTTCCACCCAGTTCCCTCTTTTTCATCATTCTAAGTGACCCTGATTATTTTGTTCTTGAAGAAACTGCTTCTAGGTATTATTTGGGCTACTGATTTCTAGCTATCCCCTTATGGGGAGCACATGATGTTAAAAAAGCATAACTTTAAATTCATGGGGAAAACTTACATTATCTGTAATCCACCACTGACCAGAAGATGGCTCCAAAGAGCAACAAAACTCATGTGCCATTATTAAAGGGTGATGTACTTGTCATAATAGAAACCTTCCTGTCACTCTGTGAGTCACTTTCATATTCATGTTAAATTGACTAAATGACAAAGTTCACTTGCTAAATTAATTTATGTAAAATAAACACTCTGATAAAATTTAAGAAGCAAACACTTGAAATTCAGTGTGAAGATTTTTGTTTGTTTTTTAATTATCTTTAATCTTTTTTTTTACAGTTCAGTCATTCTCCCCCTCTCAGTCCACCCTCTGATAGTTCCTCTCCTGCACCTGCCACCACCACCACCATCCCCATCTCCAAGAGGATGTCCCCACTCCCACCCTGCCAGGCCTCCCCACTCCCTGGAGCCTCAAGTCCAGGGTTAGGTGCATCTTCTCTCACTGAGGCCAGACCGGACAGTCCTCTGCTGTATATGTATATGTGTGCTGGGAATCTCGTACCAGCTAGTGTATGCTGCCTAGTCGGTGGCTCAGTGTCTGATATAGATCTCAGGGGTCCAGGTTACTTGAGACTGCTGGTCTTCCTATGGGGTCACCCTCCTCCACAACTTCTTCCAGCCTTTCCTCTGACTTCAGTGCATTCATTGGGTATAAGTATTTGTGTCTGTCTCCATCAGTTGGACCTCTTGAAGGGCAGCCATGTTAGGCTCCTGTCTGTAGGATACCATAGCATCAGTAATAGTGTCAGGCCTTGGAACCTCTCCTTGAGATGGATCCCAATTTGGGCTGGTCCTCTGTTCCCTCAGTCTGAACCTCCGTTCCCTCAGTCTCTTCTCCATTTTTGTCCGTGCAGTTCTTTTAGACAGGAACAATTCTGGGTCAGAATTTTTGACTATGGGATGGCAACCCTATCCCTCTACTTGGTGCTCTGTCTTTCTACTGGAGATGGACCCTACAAATTCCCTCTCCCTACCATTGGGCATTTCATCTAAGGTCCCTCCCTTTGAGTCCTGAGAGTCTCTCACCTCCCAGGTTTCTGGCACATTCTAGAGGGTCTCACACACACACACACACACACACACACACACACACACACACACCTCCCAAGGTTACCTGCTCCCATTCATTCTGCTACCCCTCAGGGCTTCACTCCTATTTCTCCTCCCAATACCTGATCATGTTCCCCTTTTCCCCTCTTCCTCCCTTCTCCCTCCCTTGTTCCTCCTTCTGCCCTCCCACCCTCGACCCCAGTGATTGCTTACATCCCCCTCCCAAATGGGATTGAAGCATTCGCACTAGGGCCCTTTGGCTTATTAACCTTCTTGAGTCCTGTGGATTGTATTCTAGGTAGTCTTTACTTTTTTTTAGCTAATATTCACTTATTAGTGAGTACATACCATGCATGTTCTTTTGGATCTGAGTTACCTCGCTTAGGATGATATTTTCTAGTTCCATATTTACTTTGTCTATCTGTCTATCTACCTACCTGGATATCTCTCACTAGCGCAACACAAATAGCAATAGTAAACCATGTGAACCAATTGCCACTGTTAAGTAGCATTTACAAACAATATAAACAAGGATTGGGAATAGTTAGCATGTAAAAGCAATATTAATGTACAAAAATCTTTTCTAGATTGGTCTTATTTGGCTTTTAAAAATATAAAACATTAAAATACAAAATGGCATAGGCATAAAACTCATTCTGAATAACAAATCTAAGAAATATACATAATGTCTTATAACTCACATTTTTATATGATATGTGATATTTTATAATAACAGTTCTAGGAATAACAAATATATATGTAATTAATAAAATATAATACATTATATACCATATATCATACATTTAATATTATATTATATAATCAATATTATAATTAAAAATGTAATATATAAGAACCATATATTATATGTGTTATATAATATATAATTATATTAACATATAAGTATAAAATATAAATAATGCTATATATTATATTTGCTAAAATCCTCTCTAATCTTGCATAAAATACATTATTTCTCAATGACTCAAGTAAGTAACATTGAATAAATACTTGCTATGTTCTATAGAAGCTGTTTGGGTACTTTATATGTATAAATTAATTTAATTTTGAACACTACTCTGTAAAGTAGATACTGTTATTATTCCTATTTTTCAAATAATACAGAGGCATAGAGTAATTAATTTAAAATCAAATAAGTGATAAGGGCAAATATAAACTGTAGTGGTTTAATTCATGTCGCAGTGGCCCCTTATGCATTCACTCATGTGTAAATATCCAATGCTTTCCAAAATGTCATACAAAACAAATGTCTAGCCTCCATGAGGGGTGATGATATTAAATTATGAGGATGATAATGTATAGTTGTCTCTCTATACTTAGAGTAAGTATAATATTATGTAAGTATACTTAGAGTAAGTATAATATAATATAAATATACTTAGAGTAAGTATAATATAATGCAAGTATAATTACAGCAAATATAATCTTCATGAAGATCAAAATCTTTACATGCCCACATCTGTTTTATAGAATGATATTATATTTACAGATGACCTATATCTACTCTACATGCTTGATATATCTCTAAGTGATAATTTGTAATACAGTGTACATGCTCCATAGCTGTCAAGCTGAATTTTAGACAATAATAAGAAAGGAATCCTTACATATTCAGTAAAGATACATATTTTTCCATCAGCAACAAGACTCAGTAGAGTGAGCCACTCAGGCATTGGAGCAGTATGACATAAAAAAGAATATTTCAGTCTATATCAAGAAGGAATTTGACATGAAATACAGCACCATCTGGTACTGCATTGTAAGGCAGAACTTTGATTGTTATGTGGCACATGAAACCAAACACTTCATCTACTTCTACCTGGTGGCCACACTTCTGTTCAAATCTAGTTAAAAGCATGGACTGTGTCAAACACCCAGTGATCATTCCAAAAACAAAGACTGCATCTATCTATTTTGGTCATGTGCCTAGCCTTTAGCACCTGAGCCATCTCTCTAGCCTGGACTGCATCCTAAATTCCAAATACCAGAGACTGAATCTTCAGCCTTGTTAAATGAACAACTTATTTTTAATCTATTGTGTTTTGTACAGAATATCATGCTCTGTATAAGTTTGTGATTATAAAATAATTAGGAAAACAGCTTACATTTGTACTTATTTTCTAGTCTATACTTCTGTGCCATTGGGAAATTCATTTAAAAATAAATGTGTTGGAGATGGGAAGAAAGAAACAAAAAGAAAAAAAGAAAAAAAACAGCAGCAATGCACAAAAAACAGTGGTGACAGCACATCCTATTAGTAATTAAATGCTATATTGATGATGCATTCAGTAATTTAATCATCTAGCAGAAATAAGCAGATAAAAGTTAACAGTAGTGATGAGAGTTGTGCAGAACAGTGGACATTTGGGCAGGTAAGTAGGAAAGTGGTATTTTGACAGAGAGCTCCTAGAGTACAATGCCTTACCTGAGAAATAAAGAGACCTGATTAGAACAGCTTACAAAGGTAGGGTGTGGGAAACACATTTGGAAAATTATGGGGGAACAAATTTTGGTGACTTTTGAATGACTTTCAAATGTTAGGAATGAGGGTTCCTCTATATTCCAGTCTACAACTCTGACTGCTTTCCAAGAAGCCACTCCCTCACTATGGACCCCAGGTAAGACAGGGCTCTCTGCTTGCTAACTTTGCTTAAAGCCTGCACAACAGCTCAAACTTCATCACCTCCTCTGGACTCCGTATTCTTGACTCACAACTTCATCAGAAAACTTCTGCTTTACTGGATTCCATGCTGTACTAGGAACTCTAGAGACCAAACAGGTACCTAGAACCACAGAGGCCACATAGGTACTTGGAACCCTAGAGGAAATGTTGGCATCCTAAACCTCAGAGGACTAGCAGGTCAAAAAACCCCAGTGGAGATATACTGCCGGACCTGAAGACTCACTGGCTAGTCACCAGAACCCTAATTCACTCAGGTCAGAAGACTAGAGAGGAAACAGAAACCAAAAGAAAAAAAAAGAAAGTTCAAAAAGAAAAAAAGAAATCCAACAAAAACAAACTTAGAAATCAGCACCTAAACTTATAATAACCTAAACCTAGATGGCTAAAGGCCAGTCTAAGAACACAATCAAAACCAGCCAGGACAATATGGCACTGCCAGACCCCAGCTCTCCTACTACAGCAATCCCTGAATATTACAACACAACTAAAGCATAAAAAAAATCACAAATCCAATTTTGTAAAGATGATAGAGGCCTTTAAAGAGGGAATTAATAAATCCCTTAAAGAAATCCAGGAAAATACACACAAACAGGTGAAGAAAATGAATAAAACTGTTCAAGACTTGAAAATGGAAATAGAAGCAATAAAGAAGCATAAACTGAGGGAATTCTGGAAATGGAAAATCTAGGTAAGCAAAGAGGAACTACAGATGTAAGTATCACCAACAGAATACAAGAGATGAAAGAAAGGAAATGTTAAATCTAAAAATTGTATGACACAAACATCCAGGAAATCTGGGACACTATAAAAACACCAAATCTAAAAATAATAGGAATGGAAAAAGGAGAAGATTCACAACTCAAAGACTCAGAAGATATTTTCAACAAAATCATAGAAGAAAATTTTCCTAACCTAAAGAGGCAACTATAAATGTATGTACAAGCTTATAGATCACCAAATAGATTGGACCAGAAAAGAAAACTGTTCTCTCCCCCATCATCACATAATAATCAAAACACTAGATGTACATAACAAGGAAAGAATATTGAAAGCTTCAAGGGGAAAATGCCAAGTAACATATAAATGCACACTTATTAATGCCCAACTTCTCAACAGAAGTTCTAGCTAGAAGGGTCTGAGCAGATGTCTTTAGACTAACAGATCACAAATGCCAGCCCAGGCTAATATATCCAGAAAAACTTTCAATCACCATAGATGAAAAAACCAAGATATTCTATGACAAAACCAAATTTAAACAACATTTATCCACAGAATCAGACCTAAATAAGATAGTAAAAGAAAAACTCAAACCCAAGAAAACATAGGAAATAAGTAATTTCATACCAGCAAAACCAAAAGGGGAACACACACACACACACACACACACACACGTATGTAGGCATGGATTCACGCATGCATATACACATGCACATATACTAACAACAACAAAATAACAGGAATTAAAAACCATTAGTCATTAATATCTCTCAACATCAATGGACTAAAATCCCCAATAAAAAGACACAGGTGGACTGGAGAGATGGCTCAGTGGTTAGGAGCACTGACTGCTTTTTCAAAGGGCCTCAGTTCAATTCCCAGCAATCACATGGTAGCTCATAACCATCTGTAAAGGAATCTGATGCTCTCTTCTGGTGTCTCTGAAGACAACTACAGTATATTCATATATATAAAATAAATAACTTAAACAAAAAATAATAATTAAAAAAGGCACAGACTAAGAGAATAGATGCAAAAACAGGGTCCATCGTTCTCTTGTATATAAGAAACATATACATCAACATCAAAAGTAGACATTGCCTCAGAGTAAAGGGCTGTAAAAGATTTTCCAAGCGCATGGACCCAAGAAACAAACTGGTATAGCCATCTTAATATCTAATCAAAATAGATTTTCAACCAAAATTAATCAAAAGAGATGGGGAAGGACACTTAAAACTCATCAAAGGAAAAATCCACCTAGATGTTTTCTCAATTCTGAATGTCTATACCCAAATGCAAGGGCTACCACATTCATAAACAAACAAACAAACAAAAACAGACTACCGTGGATTAATGTTGGACTTCAACAACAACAGAAATATCAAAAAGCCTACGAACTCATGGAAACTGAACAACTCTTTATCAACATTCTTGATCAGTAGGTCAAGTAAGAAATAAAGAAATTAAAGATGGGTCCTTTCTGCAGGGGTGGACTCTTAGCTGGTCGGCTCCAATGAAGACACCATATCCTGACCCTGCTGCACTCAGAGTAGTTGAGGATCAGCTGTATTCAGATCAGTTGGACAACAGCTTGACTGTTCCACTGAAGACCTAAGAGTCTGAAGGTACCCCAGAGATCTACTGCAACCAGGGTAACAGATCAACAGCTTCTCTGCTCCTGTGAAGAGCCCCCAGTTGGAAGGCCCCACAAGTGATCAGATACAGCCAGGGATGCAGGCCTACCCAGGAGACCTGAAGCAACCCAGGGACAAAAGAGGCAGACTCCAGACAGTCACCCAGACCAACAAATACCAGGGATATCCAGATGGTGAAAGGGAAGTGCAAGCCCATAAGCAACAGAAGCCAAAATACACGGGCATCATCAGAACCCAGTACTCCCACCACAGCAAGCCCTGAATACAACACACCTGAAAATCAGGAAGCTGACGTAAAATTGTATCTCTTGAAGATAATAGAGTCCTTTAAGGAGGATATCAATAACTCATTGAAAGAAATACAGGAAAACACAGGTAAACAGGTGAAGGAATTGAATAAAGCAATCCAAGACCTAAAAGTGGAAGTAGAAACAATAAAGAAAACACAAATGGAGGCAAACCTGGAAATGGAAAACCTAGGAAAGAGGTCAAGAATCACAGATGTAAGTATTACCAACAAAGGACAAGACATAGAAGAGAGAATCTCAGGTGTAGAAGATACTGTAGAAGAGATTGACACAACTGTCAAAGAAAATTTAAAATACAAAAAATTCCTAACCCAAAGCATCCAGGAAATTCAGGACACACTAAAAAGACCAAATCTAAGAATAATCAGAATAGAGGAGAATGAAGATTTCCAGCTCAAAGGACCTGAAAATGTCTTCAAAAAATCATAGAAGAAAACTTCCCCAGCCTGAAGAGATGGACATAAAGGTACAAGAAGCCTATAGAACACCAAATAAATGGAATTAGAAAAGAAAATCTTCTCATCACATAATTATCAAAACACTAAATGCACAGAGCAAAGAAATAATATTAAAATCTGCAAGGGAAAAAGGCCAGGTAACATAAAAAGGTAGACCTATCAGAATTATACCAGACTTCTTAACAGAGACTATGAAAGCCAGAAGAGCCTGGTCAGAGGTCATGCAGTCTAAGGGAACACAAATGCCAGCCCAGGCTACTATACCCAGCAAAACTCTCAATCAACATAGATGGAGAAACCAAAATATTCCAGGACAAAACCAACTTCAAACAGTATCTAACTACCAACCCAGCCCTACAGAGGATCCTGGAAGGAAAACTCCAACACAAGGAAGGAATCTGCACCAAAGAAAAGACAAGATATTAAGAATCTCACAACAAAGTCTAAAGCAGAGAGCCACAAGCACATAAAGCCACCTACAAAAACAAGCATATCAGGAACTAACAGTCATCTCTCTTTAAAATCTCTCAATATTAATAGACTCAACTCACCTATAAAAAGACATAAACAAACAGACTGGATGCGCAAACAAGATCCAGCATTTTTGCTACATGCAAGAGACACACTTCTGTAACAAAGACAGGCACTATCTCAGAGTAAATGGAAGGAAAAGGTCTTCCAAGCAAATGGTCCCAGGACAAAAGCAGAAGTTGCCATCCTAATATCCAATAAAACAGACTTTCAACCAAAAGTTATCAACCATGATGAAGAAGGACACTTCATATTCATCAAGAGGATAATCCACCAAGAGAAAGTCTCAATTCTGAACATCTATGCCCCAAATGCAAGAGCACCAAAATTCATAAAATAAACTTTACTAAAACTCAAAACATACATTGAACCCCACACAATAATAGTGGGAGATTTGAACACCCCAATCTCACCAATGGACAGGTCATTGAAACAGAAACTAAACGAAGACACAGTGAAACTAAGAGAAGTTATGAACCAAATGGATCTAACAGATATCTACAGAACATTTCACACTACAGCGAAAGAATGCCCCTTCTTCTCAGCACCTCATGGTACCGTCTCCAAAATCGACTATATAATTGGTTACAAAACAACCCTCAACCGATACAAGAAGTGGAAATAATACTATGCATCTTATCAGATCACCATGGTCTAAGGATGGTCTTCAGTAACAGCAAAAGCTACAGAAAACCCACATACATGTGGAAACTGAACAAGTTTTTACTCAATGCTAACTTGATCAAGGAAGAATGAAACGAAAGACTTCCTGGAATGTAATAAAAATATTGACAGATCATACCAAAACTTATGAGACACAATGAAAGCAGTGCTAAGAGAAAAGTTCATAGCACTAAGTGCCCTGGTAAAGAAGCTGGAGAGATCTTACACTAACAACTTAACAGCACACCTGAGAGCTCTAGAACAAAAAGAAGCAAACTCACCCAAGAGGAGTAGAAGGCAGAAATAGTCAAAATCAGATCTGAAATCAACCAAAAAGAAACTAAGAAAACAATATAATGAATCAGCAAAACCAAAAGCTGGTTCTTTGAGAGAAATCAACAAGATAGATAAACCCCTAGTCCAACTAACTAAAGGGCCAAGAGGCAGTATCCAAATTAATAAAATCAGAAGTGAAAAAGGGAGAGATAACAACAGAAATGGAGGAAATTCAAAAAAATCATTAGATCCTACTAGAAAAGTCTATACTCAACAAAACTTGAAATATAGATGGAATGGATGGTTTTCTAGACAGATACTACATACCAAAGTTAAATCAAGAGCAGGTAAACTATCTAAACAGGCCCATGTCACACAAGGAAATAGAAGAGATTAAAAATCTCCAAACCAGAGCCGGGCGTGGTAGTGCACACCTTTAATCCCAGCACTCGGGAGGCAGAGGCAGACGGATTTCTGAGTTTGAGGCCAGCCTGGTCTACAGAGTGAGTTCCAGGACAGCCAGGGGTATACAGAGAAACCCTGTCTCGAAAAATCAAAAAAAAACAAAAACAAAAACAAAAACAAAAAAACCAAAAAACAAAACACCTCCAAACCAGAAAAAGCCCAGTGCCAGGTAGAATTAGTGCAGAATTCTACCAGACTTTTTAAGAAGACCTGATACCAATTTTCCTCAAACTGTTTCATAAAATAGAAACAGAAGGAACACTACCTAACTCATTCTATGAAGAGTATCACTTACTCTGATACCTAAACCACACAAAGACCCAACCAAAAAAAAAAAAAAAAAAAAAAGGGAACTTCAGACCAATCTGGCTTATGAATATCGATGCAAAAATACTCAATAAAATTCTTGCAAATGGAATTGAAGAACAAATTAAAACCATCATTCACCACGATCAACTAGGCTTCACCAAAGGGATGCAAGGTTGGTTTAATATATGAAAATCCATTAAGGTAGTCCACTATATAAACAAACTCAAAGGAAAAAAATCACATGATCATCTTCTTAGATGCAGAAAAAGCATTTGACAAAATACAACACCCCCTCGTGTTAAAAAGTATTAGAGAACTAAAAGGAACCTGATATAGCTGTCTCGTACAGAAGTGGCTGCTCATAATCATCTATATGATGGAACACAGGGCCCACAGTGGAGAAGCTAGAGATAGAACCCCAGGAGCTGAAGGGGTCTGCAACCCTAGAAGAGGAACAACAATATGAACTAACCAGAACCCCCAGAACATGTGTCTCTAGCTCTACATGTAGCAGAAGATGGCATAGTCAGCCATCATTGGGTGGAGAGGCCCCTTGGTATTGTAATCTTTATATACCCCAATACAGGGGAACGCCAGGACCAAGAAGTGGGAGTGGGTGGGCAGGGGAACAGGGCGGGGGGGGGGGGGACTTTCGGGATAACATTTGAAATGTAAATTAAGAAAATATCTAATAAAAACTAATTGATAAAAAAAAAAGAAAAGAGAGGAAAAAAAAGTATTAGAGAGATCAGGAGGAATTCAAGGCCCATACCTAAACATAATAAAAGCAATCTACAAATGAACCGCCAACATCAAATTAAACGGAGACATACTTGAAGCAATCCCACTGAAATTGGGGACATAACAGAAGCATGCCCACACTCCCCATATCTATGAAATATAGTACTTGAAGTGATAGCTAGAACAATAAGACAATACAAAAGAGATCAAGGGGATATAAATTGGTAAAGACAAAATAAAGGTATCACTATTTGCAGATGATATGATAGTATACATAAGGGAGCCCAAAAATTCTACCAGAGAACTTCTCCAGCTGATAAGCAACTTAATTGAAGTAGCTGGATATAAAATATCTGAAATAAATCAGTAGCTTTCCTTTATACAAAGAATAAACATGCTGAGAAAGAAATTAGGGAAACAACTCCCTTCACAATAGACACAAATACTATTAAATATCTTGGGGTAACTCTCACGAAACAAGTGAAAGACCTGTATGACAATAACTTCAAGTTTCCCAAGAAAGAAATTAAAGAAAATTTCAGAAAATGGAGAGATTCCCCTTGCACATAGATTGGCAGAATTAACATAGTAAAAATGGCCATCATACCAAAGGCAACCTATAGATTGAATGCAATCCCCATCAAAAGCCCAAGACAATTCTTCAAAGACATGGAAAGAGCAATTTGCAAATTCATCTGGAAAGGCAAAAAACCCAGAAGAATGAAAACAATCCTTAATAATAAAAGAACTGCTGAGGAAAATCACCATCCCTGACTTCAAGCTTTACTACAGAGCAATAGTGATAAAAACTGCATGGTATTGGTACAGAGACAGAAACATTGATCAATGGAATAGAATTGAAGACCCAGAAATAAAAACACACATTTGCAGACACTTGATCTTTGACAAAGAAGCCAAAAATATACAATGGAAAAAAGAAAGCATCTTCAATAAATGGTGCTGGTATAACTGGTTGTCTTACGTAGAAAAATGAAAATAGACCTATATTTGTCACCTTGTACAAAGCTCAAGTCCAAGTGGATCAAGGACCTCAACATAAAACCAGATACACTGAATCTAAGAGAAATCAAAGTGGGAAAGAGCCTTGAAGTCATTGGCACGGTGGGGGGGGGGGATTTCCTAAATAGAACTCCAATGGCTCATGCTCTAAGATCAAGAATTGGTAAATGGGACCTCATGAAACTCGAAATCTTTTGTAAGGTAAAGGACATAGTCAATAAGACAAATCGGCAACCTACAGATTGGGATAGAAATCTTCACTAACACCAAATCTGATAGAGGGCTAATATCCAAAATATATAATGAACTCAAGAAGCTAATCAGCAAAGAAAAAGCAAACAACCCAATCAAAAAAATGGGGTATAGAACTAAACTGAGATTTCATAACTGAGGAACTTTAAATGGCTGAGAAGCACCTAAAAAAAAGTCCATAGTGATCAGAGAAATGTAAATCAAAATGACCCTGAGATTCCACCTTACACCAATCAGAATGGCTAAGATCAAAACGTCAGGTGACAGCACATGTTGGTGAGGATGTAGAGAAAGAAGAACACTCCTCCATTGCTGGTGGAATTGCAAACTGGGGCAACCACTCTAGAAATCAATCTGGAGGTGCTTTAGAAAATTGGAAATAGATCTACCTGAAGACCCAAAAGATGCCCCATCATGCCACAGAGGCACATGTTCCACTAGGTTCATAGCGGCCTTATTTGTGATAGCCAGAAGCTGGAAACAACCCAGATGTCCCACAACAGAAGAATGTATATAGAAAATGTGGTTCATTTACACAATGGAATACTACTCAGCTATTAAGAACAAGGATATCCTGAATTTTGCAGGCAAATGGATGGAACTAGAAAATATCATCTGGAGTGTGGTAAATCAGACTCATAAGGACATGCATGGTATGTACTCACTAATAAGTGGATGTTAGCCCCACCCCCTCAAGAAAAAGTACAGAATATCCAAGATACAGTCCATGAAAACTCAAAAAGGTCAACAAGCTGATGTGCCCAAGTGAGGATGCCTCAGTCCCACTTTGGAGGGAGAAGAAAGCAATCACAAGTGGGAAAGGAGGGAGGGACCTGGGAGGGAAAGTGGATGGGGTGGGGTGCGGCAGAAGTGTCGGGATAGGGGAACCTGATCTGGTATTGGGTGAGGGAAAAGCAGAAAGAAGGAAACAGGCAACCTCAGGAGATAGGACGTTGGGGGTGGGGAATCTCCCCAATGCACCAGAGACCTAGGAGGTGAGAGAATCTTAGGACTAAAAGGGAGGGACCTTAGATGAAATGTCAGACAGTAGGGAGAGGGAACTTACAGAGCCCACCTCAAGCAGGAAGTCAGGTCATCAAATGAGGGAGAGGGGGGGCCATCCCACAGTCACAACTCTGACCCATATTTGTACCTGTCTGAAAGAATCACAGGGATGGAAATGGAGAGTAGCCTGAGGAAAAGAAGGTCTAGTGACAAATCCAAAGTGGGACCCAGCTCAAGGGGAGGTCCCAAGGCCTGACACTATTACTGAGGCTATGGAGCACTCACAAAAAGGGACCTAGAAGACCCAACAAGCAGCTGAAAGAGTCAGATGCAGATATTTGCATCCAACCAATGGACAGAAGCAGCTGACCCCTGTTGTTAAATTAGGGAAGGCTGAAAGAAGCTAAGAAAAAGGGTGATACTGTAGGAGGACCAGAAGTCTCAATTAATCTGGATCTCCAGAGATCTCTCAAACACTAGATCACCAAACAGCATACACCAGCTGATATGAGCCCCCCAACACACATACAGAGAGGACTGCTGGGTCTGTGTTCATTCAGAGATGATGCAACTAACCCTCAAAGAGACTGGAGGCTCCATGGAGTTTAGAGATCAGGTGGGGCTAGGGGTGGGGACATCTGTGTGAAGACAAGGTTATGATGATGGCTATGCAGTAAGAGGAAGAGGAGGAGGAAGTGGGAGGGGAGGTGCTCCACTACCACCAAGGTGGGCGGGGAGTACCACCTCCAAGTGATAGACCTGGCTATTCACAGAGGGGGCACTTTGGGACCACCAAGAGGCTCAAGGGGTGGTAGAGGGGTTCCTGCACAACAGAAGAGAGGCCGTGGTTCTCTGGACCTAGAAGAGCCAACAATCGAGGAGCAATCGAGGGGGCAATGCAGGAGGCAAGAGAAAGGCAAATGGGTACAACCAGTCTGATTCCAAACGTCATCAGACCAACAACCAACAGAACTGGGGTTCCCAACCCATCATTCAGCAGCTGCTTCAGCAAGGTGGTGACTATTTTGGTAACTATGGTTACAATAATGACAATCAGGAATTTTATCAGGATGCTTATGGGCAACAGTGGAAATAAGTGAGGACTCGAAAAACGATTCTGTCAAGATCCAATTGGCTCTAGATCTACATTCTTCAAACAAAATTGGCATAACTGTTTCATCTTTAAGTAGCAGTTTGCTGCCATTTGTATTCAGCTGTAGAAGTCACTATTGTGTATATACTCAAGGCTTCTTATTTTTCTTCTTTTCTAAATGTTCTTGGGCATTATTGGGCTTGCAGAGTTTCCTTATCTGGGGTTACAATGCTTTTATCGTTCCAAGCTTCATCTTAGCTTCAGAACAAACTGTTAAACCATGGTTTTGCAGAGCCTTTGGTTTGGACAGTTCTGGTTTTTGTTTGTTTGTTTTTGGGGTTTTTTTTTTTTGTTTTTTTTTATTTTGGTGTTTTTTTGTTTTTTGTTTTTTGTTTTTGGATTTGGAATAGATTACATAGGAGTATGAAGTATGCTGTAAATAAAACTACAAGCCAGTGCTTTGTCTTAGTAGTTTTAAGAAATTAAAGCAGACTTAAGTTTCTTTGTATTGAAAATAACCTATGACTGTATGTTTTGCATTCCTAGAAGCAGGTTAACTGTGTTTGTAAATTGTTATAACCACACCTCTTTGAAATCTGCCCTACAAAATTTGTTTGGCTTAAACATCAAAGCCATGACCATTTGTTCTTGGATGTGATTGTATTTCCAATTTTTTGTTCATGTAAGATTTCAATGAAACTCAAAAATCTATTCAAAAATTTCTCTGTCCAATCACATTAGGGCAGTGGCAGGCCTGTGATTGGACAGGAAAAGGGAGGTGGAGGTAAGAGTTTGGGGGACAGGGAGAGAGAGAGAGAAGTAGCAGGAGGGGTAAAGGGAGAAAATAACATGGAGGCAGACGAACAGGAAGGTGATCTAGAGCCCACGTGGTTTTTAAACAGCCACAAATAGCTAAGATTTTCACAAGGTTAGAATAATTAGGTTAAAGCTTTATCTTTATCAATTGGCTCTGAAATTATTGTATGGGCATCTTGTAAATTGTTATCTTATTGTTATATAAATCTGATTGGATAATTAAGCTTTAAGAGTCATGTTTCTACTGGGTAACTAGGTGTTGAGATGGCTGATCAGGGGTGGGGGGTGGGGAGCATTGCATAGAAGCAAGATGAATTAGCTAGCTGGGAGAGAGTAGCTCCAAGAGAGAACACACCGAGCTGGACGCTGTCGAGACACAGTGTTGCACCCCACCAGGAACACGGACCAGCGGGGCAGGAGAGATGGCGGGTTGACTTTTTAAATATTTGCTGAAACAACAAGTCAACTTGTGAAAGACATAGAATAGCTCAAAGAGATAAAAGCAAGAACACAGACAAATACAGCAGTCATTCTCAGAAGGGTCAGTCTCAGTCAACAGCGGCAGATTCGAGCTTGCTAAATGAAATCCTACAGCTGTTTGTTGCTTAAGGATTTTCCATGTACCCACATCATCTTTCCGGTCTCTCCATTTATAGGAAGGATACCAGAATGTAAAACAATCATTCTCTTAACTATAGACAGGTAAGTGATCAGGACCCAGAACCTCAGGGGCTTCTGCTCCTCTACTGCAGGAGAACCTTTATCAGCACCAGTCTGGAAAAGACAGTGGCTCCAGGACTCAAAGTATCTACTCAAGCTTCCCTCAGGCCAAGCCATCAGGGTGGGTCACTCTGTGGCAGATATTGGTGAAGAATCACAGACACTTCTGTGACCAGAATCTGAAGACAGGCTTACTAGTGGTCCAATCTAGAAAGAAACACTGGATGTTTGAGTGTATGGTACCAGAAAATATAAATAATTTCTGATTATCAGCTTTCCAGGCTACGAGAAGCTCAAAGCCACTAAAGTAAAACGCATCTCCCTCATTCCCAGCACTGTCTCCCTCACTCCCAGCACTGTCTCCCTCACTCCCAGCACTGTCTCCCTCACTCCCAGCACTGTCTCCCTCACTCCCAGCACTGTCTCCCTCACTCCCAGCACTGTCTCCCTCACTCCCAGCACTGTCTCCCTCACTCCCAGCACTGTCTTCCTCCACAGCATGCTGCCATGCACTCTGTGACAGACACACGGTGGGGGAGCACAGATATCTATCCCAACCACTATGTTCACTGCAGCCTACTTACCACAGCTGGGGAATGGAAACAACCTGTCTGTCAATGTTAAGAGACAAAAAGAAGCTGTAATCAATTTATACAATGGAATGTTACTCGGCCTAGAAAAGAAGAAGTTTCTGCCAGTTGCCACAACATTGAAGAACCTGGAGGACATTATGCAAAATAAGATAAGCCAAGAAGAAAACAAATATCATATTTCATTTATATATGAAGTCTAAAGTGAAATGACAAACACATAGAGGGAGAGAGTGATGGTGGCTACCAGGGTGGAGAGGGGGGAAAGAAGTGAAGAGATGTGGGTCTAGAATACAAAACAGGCCTCTGGGGTTATAAGACAAACAAAGAGAAAGATGGAGAATACCAGCAATTAATAACAGGGTATTGTATTCAGAGACCTTACTAAATGATTATGGCCTCTCTTGACATGGACTAGGGAAAGGTGAATGAATAGCTGTTGGGCAATGACTATGCTAAATTATTTTCACTATAATACCCATTTTATTACATGTATTCATTATTCTATAGCATATTGTATATGTTAAATATGTACAATAAAATCAACACACAAACGCAATGGAAAAGAATATTTGTCTCACTAGTGTTTATCCACCAAAAAGAAACATCTTACATCTCTTCAACACTATCCAACAATGTCTGCACTGTGCTCCATCCAAACAATAGAATCCTATCTAGTCTTTAAAAGAATGTTAAAAAAAAAATCATCACTGTTGCTAACCCTTCAAAGCCCTTCCTCTCAGCCAAGCACTACTGTGAGCACGTGGCAACGGCTCCCTTGGATACTCACAACTGTATGAAATAGGAATTATCAGTGGCCCCACTTTATAATTGAGGAATCTGTAAAGTAATTATTTCAATTAAAGGACATGTCCAAGGGCCAAATGGCAGTCAAAATTCAAATGCAGAGGAGCTAGGGTCAGAGCTCACTCTGTGGCTCTTATATATCAAAGCAAATGTTAATCATTTACTATTGTGGGAGACAAATAAGACTTTAAAAACAGGTCGAACATGAGACACACAAATGTGTATCTATACATACATGTGTTCCTGCATAAGCAAACATGCATTCACATACTCACACATACCACATGCACATTAACAACTAAAATAAAATAGCATGAAAAGTCTAATTCCCATTCAATAGCAAACATTTAAAAGATTATATAGCTATACAAAGAAAAATTATTGCAAGGCTAAATAAACGTACTATAATGTTAATAATAGTACCTCTAAGCGGTTACAATAGTTACTTCCTTATATTTTTCTATACTTCCTACATTCTCCATAATAAATATTTATGCTAATTTAATGAGGACAATTTTTTTAAGACAAAATTATTTGAGTAAAATAAGATCAACAATCTGACCTTTGTGCGGGGCTTTCTGTTGCGAAAGGTGAAGAGAGTAATGCACTAAAACAGCTCTCAAAGGACATATCCAGATAGATCTACGATGAGGAACATTTTGCCTCAAAAGAAAATGAGCTTCAGATCCATTAGTGAGTACCAGGCAGATGATGGAGTGCTGGACTCAAGCAGGAACCTCTAACTTCTCAGGTCTACTCCCTCCAGAATGTCTGTAAAGAGATGGTATGCATAGAAAGTCAAGTTGAGTACCTGAATAGCCCTTACAGAAAATATCATATCTCTGCAACAAATTTATAAATCATTCCTCCCTCTCTCTCCACCCCTCCTCCTATCTCCGTGTAAAAACCCTGGGCTGAGCTGTTCTGGAACTCACTCTGTAGACCAGGCTGAGCCTCAAACTCGCTGAGATATACCTGCCTCTGCCTCCCAAGTGCTGGGATAAAAGGCGTGAATGTGGTTTACAACTCATTAAATTTAGTCCCAGAATGCCCTAGCAATAGCAAGAGGACACTTGCGTAGATTTTATTTTCAGCGGACGTACAACTTTGCTAAGAAGAAAAGGCGGGGAGGAGTTTGGATGCACTGCTTCAGGACAGAATTGTGTATATGTGACTTATGCAGGGTGTTCCACATTAGCTGTGATGAAGAAGCTGCTACATGCAACGCTTTGCATGCGTGGCTCTCTTTTTCCAGGCTGTGACAAGTCTGGGTCACATTTGGTGCCTCCTCATAAGCGCCTGTGGAGACCTGTTTTCAACTTCCAGTCCAGTCTGGAGTTCCCAAGGGAAGCTATTACTTCGTTTGGCCTCACTATCCCAAGACTTCGCAGTGATTCATGTCTAGCAGACAGGGCTGGCCATCTAAATAGCGTGCTTTCCTTGACCTTTCCCACAACCACTCCTAGAACCGAGGGAAAGCTGCCTGTCCAAGAGCAGCCACTCCTGTGGGCCCCCACCCTCATTCCCAAAGGAGCTTCAGGAGGGCTTCCCAGTGCCTTACATCGCCTCATTGCTGAGGCTCTGGCTACCTCAAGGTGGCAGCTCTGAGCAGGATTCTTCCTGAGCTCAGAAATAGTGCTTAGATTTAAAGCAAGCAAGCAGGCAAAGAACCTGTTCAAAATATCCTCAGTTTGTATTAAGAAACAAACATGTTTTTCATAGAATCCTACAATTTCAGTTGCAATCTTAAGACCCTTCAAGCAATCTTCAGGGCTCTTAAGAGAACAGGCCAAACAAATGCATAAGTATTAAACTGAAAAAAAGTATAAGACACCAGCTGCCAGAGTTACAATAGCCCTGGGTCCTCAGAGGCTGGCACTCAGCTGCCAGGTGAGCGAAGTTTTCTTGAAACAGCCCCTCTGGGCTGCACCTTAAGGACAGGCTGGGTTTCCACAGACCAAGTTAGGAAGGGGAGGCAGGAAGAATGAAGTAGATAGATGGAAAAAAATGGAGTTGTGAAAGAATGAGCCTTTGGGTGGCAAAAAGTCCTGTTTCTGTAACTGAGGGATCCTGTAGCTAAGGTGAGCCTAAAAAAGATGACATGAATCTATTGTAAGATGCACTCGATTGCAGAAATGTTTGCAATGTTTTTTATATAAAAATACACATCTCGATGAAATCACCTATGTTGAGATTAAAAAGCATTACACGGTAGAAGTTCTCAAAAACCCGGTAAAAAGGGTAGATAGTAAAAAACAAACAAACAAACAAACAAACAAACCCCAATACACCAGGGAGCCTCCAAAGGCTTCTAAGGAGAGGTGTAATGTTATGCCTACAGGGTTCTGGTTTCTTGGATAAGCCTAATGTGGGATAGTTTGTGTTAGAACTAGCACACTAATATAGGTGGAGGGCACCGAAGGAGGGTGTGGGGATGGAAAGGCTTAGACACTGGAAAGCTTACGTGAGACAACTTCACAGCGGGGGCAACTGAACAAGAAATGCAAGATGGAATGAAGAATCTTGTTTCCTTGATGTATATTTTTCTTCTGAGAAATCTTTCTTTCTGCCATGGTCTTGCTGTGTATAATCCAGGCTGGCCCTGAACTTCAATCTGCCCACCTCCCCCTCCTCCCCTCCCTCCTCCTCCCTTTTCTCCTTCCCCTCCTCCTCTCCCTCCTCCTCCTGAATGTTGAGATCAAAGGCTTGTGCTCACCACACCCTGCTGATCTTCTGATTTTTACTTCATAATGCAATTTTTAAAAATTCTTTTCTTCTTCTGTCTAGTTTCAAAACATGTGAGTCATCAAAGCATTCAAGCAAGTGACAGTCAAACACTGTAAGAGACATTGCAAGCCATGGGGGCAGGACTCAGTCAAACACTGTAAGAGACATTGCAAGCCATGGGGGCAGGACTCAGTCAAACACTGTAAGAGACATTGCAAGCCATGGGGGCAGGACTCAGTCAAACACTGTAAGAGACATTGCAAGCCATGGGGGGCAGGACTCAGTAAT
>LR754778.1:0-16703 GCA_902729485.2 Mus minutoides
CACACACACACACACACACACATACATACACAGAGAGACAGAGATACAGAGACACAGAGAGAGACAGACAGAAATATTTGATTCTAGAAGAAATAGCCATTTTAAATCCAGCCAGATAATATCAGATACCTAATATAATGGTATGAATGTTAATCTCCTCCATATACTAGATACTTGATTCTTAATGGAAATGTTAAAAAGTAATGCCTGCTAGAAGGCCCTGAGGTGCTTTGACACTCACAGATAAATTAACAGTAAAAAAAGAAAAAAAGAAAGAAAAGTAATGAGCTGCCGAAGTGAATATACTTGCCTCTCTCTGCTCTACTGTCAGATAGGGACCCAGGGCCCATCTCCTTTTGCTCTGATGCCTTGTATTTTGTGTGGACACAGCAAGTACGCCAGATATCAGATGCCTTTGTGTCAGGACTCCTGCCCTCCTCAGTTATGAGAAAATGATTTTCCATTCTTTATAGATCCCCAGTCTGGAAAACCCAGTTTTTGCAGGGCCAAGCAGACAAAGACAGAAACTTTACACACAGAATAATAAAGAAACACATTCTAACAGAGTTCTCAGGAACTAAGCAAGTCAGAAGTCAATGGAATGACTCATTGAAAGTACTGAATGGGGTGGGGGAACGCGAGAGAAAAGCCATCAGCCCAGGCTTCTGTAACCATTGAATATACCTTAACAAAATGAAAGTGACATAAAGGCTTTCCGACAAAAGCTCAGAAAACTCATTGCCAGTAGATACAATATAAGAAATATTAAAGGGAGCCCTTGAGGCATAAGGAATATGAATCCAGATGGAAACTTGAATCTACACAAAGAAATTGTAAACTCCAGAAGTGATAAAAGTGAAGTACCAATAATGAACTGTTTCAAAAGTTTATTTGATTTCAGAGGCTGAATCTAGTGTTTTACTCTATTTATTTATAGAAAGTGTTATCCTTTGTAACCTGACACTGCCAGTTTATATCACACTTGACTTATAATACTACTGTTTTGTTTTGCTTTTAAGACTAAGATCACTGGGTCGTATACAATTCCTGTAAGTAAATCAAAGAGATTAAATATTTTTTATTTGAACATTGGTATTTGTAATTTTAATGACCATATGGGGGGAAAATTCCACAGAATTAACACATTCTGGCTTCAGGGTTTTAAAAAGTTTCATTTAAGATAGTGGCTAGATGAAGACCAAGGTAAAGAACTTTAAATCAGGAGACTGTTACTGAAGCTAAAGATTTGATTAATGCTACCCAGAGGCATGAAGGACTGTAACAGATGTGTGAAAATCTCTGTCAACAGTTCCCATGCCTTGACATTATCTGAAATGCAGCTAAGACATACTCCTATTGTGTGACAGTCTACCAGCAAGACACACCCCTATTGTGTGACAGTCTATCTGCTGAATCCTGTTATTTTCTTCCTTCCTTCCTTCCTTCCTTCTTTTTCTTTTTTTCTTTTTCTCTTTTTTTCTTTTCTTTTATTTTATTTACATTTCAAATGTTATCCTCCTTGCCAGGTTCCCCTTCATACCTGAACCTGTTTTTAAGGAAGACTCTGTGTGTGACATTTAGGCAGTTGGATTTGGAATAAGATACAGATATAAGTTTTCAATAAACTTATATCTGTATCTTATTGGGAATTCATCAATTTTATTTGCCAAATAAAAAGGAGAAATGGAATTTTCCAGAATTAAAGCAAAAATTAGAGCAATAAAGAAAAAATTTCTTCACTCATGATAATTAGTATGTAAATGCATACTAAATGCACAGCAAGTTACTTAACTACCCACAAACAAAACAGAAAGGAGCATCCTAAATGAGTCCCCAAAGACATCACTCCATACCCCCAAAAATATAAAAAATATGAAATGTAAATGTTCATATTTGGAACAGAATTATATAAAATTAAAAGTTTATATATATATATATATATATATATATATATATATATATATATATATATATATATGAAACATTTCTGTATTATGAAACAAGAAATGATAACACATCTAAATTAACAATTATTCAAGTCAATCTAGTTCCAAAACCTAATGGGAATAATGCATTGAACGTCATTCTTTTCTCTCTAGCTTTGATTAGCTATAAAAGCTTGGCTCAGACTCGGATACTTTATTTTTCAAGCTGGGGCTCTATTATGATGGCAACTAAAGCAATCTCTCAGTGGAGGGCTTTGGTGTTTCAGAAACTCTCTGTGAACACAGAACATGGAACAATACAAAGCACTCTCCTGATTACAGTCCAACTTCTATGGTCCTGTGCACTCTTCTCTGAGCATAGCCTGAGAGAGCTCTTGCCTCTCAGTCCAATTCATTTGCTTGCCTAGATTTCATTCAAGTTTAGATGTTAGAGAAAACTATAACAGATGGGTCCTGAGTTAACAAATGGTGCAATAGTAGGAAGGGCTTGAGATGGGGCAAAGGTTACAGTGGAAACCTACCATCACTTTATTACATTTTGCCATGTATATCAAATGCATAATGTGGAAACAAGGAATAAATGTATCTGGATCTTGAGAAGTGAAGCATAATTTAATAAGAATACCAGACAACAATATCACATGTATGCTGGTCCAAGAAAAATAGGAGTACAGCAGAACCAAGGCAAATCAGAATAAAGACCCTGTAGTTTTAACTGACTGGTAAAGTGAAGTGGGTGGTGACAGGTAGAGAGGACAGGTAGAGAGGCTTTGAGTCACCTATTTTTTTAAAAAATATATTTTTAATTTCTTCTCTCATATTACATTCCAACTGCAGTTTCCCTTCCCTCTTTTCCTCCCAGTTACTTCCTGCCCCCCTAATTCTCCTCTCTCCCTCTCCATCCACCCTTCCTCCGTTTATCTTCAGAAAAGGGCAGACCTATCATGAACATCACCCAAACATGGCATATCAGGGTGCAGTATGATAGTAGACACTTCCCCTTTTATTAAGGCTAGATGAGGTAAACTAGGAGGAGGAAAGGGGTCCCAAATGCAGAAAGAAAAGTCACAGATACTCCCCACTCCCACTGTTAGGAGTCCAGGACCCACCCTTTTTGGTTTAATTTAAAGTCTAAACTGGAGTGACTTTTGAGTGAGCAAATTGATTGGACTGAGAAGTAAGAGTTAGGCTCAAAGAAGAGTCCAAGCTACACATATTTTTTACATATGTGCAGAGAGCCTAGGTCAAACCCATGCTGACTCCCTGATTGTTGGTTCAATCTCTGTATGCCCCTATTAGCTAGGTTAGTTAATGCTGTAGGTATTATTATGGTGTCTTTCATCCCTCTTACTCTTACAATCCTTTCTCCCTCTCTTCCACAGATTTCTCTGGGCTCTGCCTAATGTTTGTGAGTATCTGCAACTGTTTCCATCAGTTGCTGGGTGAGACCTCTCTGATGAGAAATGGAGCTAGGCACCAATCTATGAGTATAACACAATCTCATCACAGAACATTACATTGATGCTTGAATATCCTAGATCACTGATATAGAACCTATTCAGCCTCTGGTTCCTGGCCCTTCATACAGTGTCAGTAGTGGGATTCCTCTACTGGCATGGGACTACTCAGTGGTTGGCAGCACCCACAATTTTATGGCTGGGTTGGTGTCCTAATACCTTCACTGGAAGTCCCTCCTGTTATAGGACATGGCCAGCTCAAGCTCCATATCCCCCTTACTAGGATTCTTAGCTACAGTCACTTTGGTTGATTCCTGGAAGTTTCTATTATACTAGGTTTCTAGCTCACCTGCAAGATGCCCCCACCTAATTCCAATTGTCACACCCAACTCTTCTCTACCACCATTCTTCCCCCACATATCTCTGTACAAGTCCCCACTGACTCCTAGTCCAGCTACAATACCTATTCTCCTTCTTCTCAGGGAGATCCATGTTCAATCCCTTGAGTCCTCAGTATTTGCCTTCTCTGGTTTTGTAGATTATAGAATGGTTATCCTTTTGCTTTACAGCTAATATCCACTTATGAGTATAAACTATGTCTTTCTTGGTATGTGCATGCCAAGTACATACTTTACTATTCTTGGTCTAGAAAATGTGGTGCTGAAACCTCACTCAGAATGATTTTTCTATATTTCTATCCATTTGCCTGCAAATTTCATGATGTTATATTGTTAATGGCTGTGTAATACTCTATTGTATAAGTGTACCACTATCCTTTATCCATTCTTTAGTTGAGAGACATATAAGTTGTTTCCAATTTCTGACTATTATGAATATAGCTGCTATAAACAGTTGAGCATGTGTCTTTGTGGTAGTATAGAACTTAATTTGAATATATGCCCAGGACTGTTACAGCTGTATCTTGAGTTAGAATCATTCCCAGTTTTCTGAGACATTGCTATATTGATTTTCAAAGTTCCTATACAATATTTTACTCTCACCAACAATGATTGTGTGTTCCCCTTGCTCCATCTCCATGATGGCATGAGCTGTCATTTGTGTTATTGATTTTACTTGTCTGACAATTTTAATTTTAATTCTTTTTTATTTGCATTTCCCTGATAGTTATGTATGTTGAACATGTCTTTAAGTACTTCTCGGTTATTGCAGATTCCTCTGTGGAGAATATTCTCTTTAGATCTGTACCATAATTTCATTGGATTATTTAATTTGCTGATGTCTACTTTCTTGAGCTCTATTTTTACTTTGGGAATTAGCCATTTATCAGATGTGCAGCTAGTGAAAACTCTCTACATTCTATAAGTTGACATTTTATCTTATTTATGCTGTCCTTCACCTTACAGAAGTTTTTCAGTTTCATGGGGTCTTATTTATTAATTTCTTCCATGAGTTGAGAGTTGAAGAAAGAGTGGGACAGAGCTGGCCCAAACTCTTCTTCTCAAGATTCTGGTAATATGTGGAAAGAGGATCAAAAAGATTAAAAAGACAGAATTCATAAAAAAATATTTGGTTGAACACAGTGAGTTCTGGACATGACAGGGCCTTGAACTTATGAACTCATAACATCTGTATTCTCTAAAGAGTCATATACATTATCTAGCCAGTTAATATTCCATCATGAGCAGGTGATGAGCACACAATCTCATACCCAGAGCTGAGGAATTACTGACAGTTGGTGACTGCTAAATAGGGAAGAGTCAGTTTAATTAAGGTATATGGTATCTAGTAGGTTGACTGTGTTCCAGTGATATTCCTCTAACAACCAGGCATATATGGGCAGTACTGATGAAACTGAGTGGGTTATAAATGTATTTTTTAAAGAGGGCATGAAGTTTGAAGAGAAAATGGGGTCAGAGGAGGCTTGGAGGAGCTACAGAATAGAAGTGGAGGATGAGGATGACAAAATTAAAGTGCATTGTGCATAAAATGCTCAAAGCATAAGTTTAATTTTTTTCATTAAAAATAAATGAGATGTACCACATTTTCTGTATCCATTCCTCTGTTGAGGGACATCTGGGTTCTTTCCAGCTTCTGGCTATTATAAATAAGGCTGCTATGAACATAGTGGAACATGTGTCCTTTTTACCAGTTGGAACATCTTCTGGGTATATGCCCAGGAGAAGTATTGCTGGATCCTCTGGTAGTACTATGTCCAATTTTCTGAGATAATGCCAGACTGACTTCCAGAGTGGTTGTACAAGCTTGCATTCCCACCAGCAATGGAGGAGTGTTCCTCTTTCTCCACATCCTCGCCAGCATCTGCTGTCCCCTGAATTTTTGATCTTAGCCATTCTGACTGGTGTGAATGGAGTACTATTCTGCTATTTAAAAAAATGAATTTATGAAATTCTTGGGCAAATGGATGTATCTGGAGGATATAATCCTTAGTGCGGTAACCCAATCACAAAAGAAGTCATTGGGTATGCACTCACTGATAAATGGATATTAGCCCAGAAACTTAGAATACCCAAGATACAATTTGCAAAACACAAGAACATCACGAAGGAAGACCAGCTCGTGGATACTTCATTCCTCCTGTGGAGAAGAAACAAAATACCCATGAAAGAAGTTACAGAGACAAAGATTAGAGCTAAGATGAAAGGATGGACCATACAGAGACTACCCCACCACCACGGGGGATCCATCCCATAATCAGTCATTAAACTCAGACACTATGGCATAGGACAGCTAGTGCCTACTTAAAGGACCCTGATATAGCTGTCTCGTACAGAAGTGGATGCTCATAATCATCTATAAGATGGAACACAGGGCCCACAATGGAGAAGCTAGAGATAGAACCCCAGGAGCTGAAGGGGTCTGCAACCCTAGAAGAGGATCAACAATATGAACTAACCAGAACTCCAGAACTCGTGTCTCTAGCTCCATATGTAGCAGAAGATGGCCTAGTCGGTCATCATTGGGAAGAGAGGCCCCTTGGTACTGTAATCTTTATATTCCCCAATACAGGGGAACGCCAGGGCCAAGAAGTGGGAGTGGGTGGACAGGGGAGCAGGGAGGGGAGAGGGGGGAGGGGACTTTCGGAATAGCATTTGAAATGTAAATTAAGAAAATATCTAATAAAAAATAAATAAATAAATAAAAATTAATAAATAAATGAGAGTTTTTCTCAAACTGAATATGATCTAAAGAAAAAAGAGAGAGACGGAGACTTTGGAATGAGTCTTGTCATGTCATTAGCCAAGAACAGAGTTCTGAGGTAAATGAGATTCTATGACTATCCACCATGTAATACTGTCATAATTAATTATATTCTCACCTGTGTCTCATAGTAGTGAAGCCAGTTCACTAGGGGCCAAGTGACTGCTTCATTTACCTGTTGATGCAGCCAGGGTAGCCCTTAAGAGTACACTGGATCCCTTCTAAGGAGCAAAGATCAAGTTCAGTTCTCTAAAGTCTCAGCTCAAATTAGAGTGAGAGAGCTGTGGTAATTCTCTGAAACTCTAAAACAAACCTTAATCCCTTATAGACAGGTCTGATCTTAATTAAATTCAATCACAAATTTTAATTGAGTGGGCGCAAAAATTATAACTGAAGTTGAATTTGCCACTTCATCAATTCTGTCATTTAAAGGTTAGGACACTGCTGGGGAGAAACCAGGAGCTTTATAATAAAAGTGTTCAGTGGGTTGGATGCATCAGAGAAAATGCCCTGTTGTTACTTATCTTACTCTCAAGAAGCTTGCCTTGTCTCTGAGAAGACCAGATCCACAGAGCTTGCACATCTGAACAATGTTAAGACTCATGTATATTTCTCTTGACAGTTATCCAATCCAAATGTGTGGTTTAGAATTTAGTCTATGTTTAACTGAAACATATAAAGCAAACCTCAGTTCTCTAATTTACAGAAATCTCTGTAATTCCCATTTATTGGATTCAGTGAGTCAATATTACAACATACGCTAGTGAACAGTATCGGAGACAAACGCATTTACCTATTATTATAACACAACTCAACAGCATCAAAACTCGATGAGGCTATTAACTATGATCAGCATTTTATAAATACAAAATAGCTCACATAAACTTATTTTTATGGTTAAGTGGTTATTTAGTAGTATAGTTCATGTTCAAATCTATATCAATCTGACATGTTTTCGTTCATCTTTCAACCATGCTCTGAAATGAACCTTTATGATTAAGAGGTAGTTCTTTTATCAAAAATATTTATTGTAAGAAATCACTAATGAAGTTTAGCTACATAAATGAAGAATGTTAGAAAGAGTATAGTACAAAAATACATTTTACAAAGTTGTTGTTCTATTTTAAAAGTATATATGTTTAAGTATTTATTTGGTTTAAGGAATTGCTTTATTTCCATGAAAATTCAGGGTAATCTGTTATCATTCCCTGAGGTCAGAGCACCTACCTTCATTTTAAGTTCAAGATGTACAGTTTTTGCATTGTTTGAGAGGAATAAAAAATAAAATAGTAAAAATAAACAGTATGTCCCAGCATCTTATTTTCTTTTAAATATGTCCTGTATCATTTCTATTTTCTGTCTATATGTGATTTCTTTGCTCTGATTCATATTCTCAAGCATTGTATCTTGTCCCAAAACTCATACTGTACTGACTAGGTCTTCAGTGCCTCTTTAATCACTGGCCATTTCTAATGTGCCACTGGGTACTAAGTAGGATCAGACTGACTTCATAGTAGAATTCCTTGTATCTTTGAGCAGGGTAGAAAGCAGAAATATTGCATTTCTTTCCTTCTATTCTGTAAAAAACAAACAAACAAACAAAAAACCCAAAACAATAAAACAACAAAATAAAACCCCAACACTTTGTATTTCATAGACAAGAAATCCCAGAGAACTTGATCAAGCACATGCTTTGGAGTCTGGCAGGTTTGCTGCTGTGTGCATTGGGGCCAAGCATGAACCACTCTGGCTTTCATGCTCCTTATGTGTGAAAGAGCAGCAGAGTTTCCCTCCAGTGTTACCAAGAGGACTTGATGAGACTCATAGTCTCTTGGTGACTTAATACTAGGAGATTTATGACCCTAGCATTACTCATGAACAGTATCCATGAAAAGAACTAGAATTGTGCTCATTATGTGGTATCGGGACTGAAAGAATCATGCATCTGTGACCTTTGTGTGTATATGGATCTATGTGTGAGAAAAAGGCAAAGGCACAGAAAGACAGAGGCATAGAGAAAGAATCTAATAAAAGAAAAATATAGTGAAAGGAAGAACATTGGTACAGACATAAAAAAGGTATTTTATGATTATTATTTAAATATTTCATCAATGAAAGCAGCATATTAAACTCTGGTTATAGAATGACCCAATGACATGAATTCTGTGATGACAGGTAAAATGAAGTATGAATTTAAAGTGATGACTACATGACTGTGTTTCAAAATTCTTGCAAGGAATTATGGAGGAAATATAAATCTAAAATACAGTTAATTAATTGAAGAGTGATCTTGAAGTTCCTCTTAACTCTATAATACATGCAAAGACATTGGTATATTACAGATGCATTAATTATTCACACGTAATTCATTGAAAATAAAGTCGATTCAGAACACAATGGTGTTTTCATAAACCAACAGTGTTCTGCTATGTTTAAAGAAAGGCAGAGCAAACAGAGACGTCTGCTGAACACATATCTTAGAATTAACTTCCATCAGAAATGCTTGTGGGTTGTTTACATATTAAACCACAAATGCATTCACTCATCTCCCCAGAAACACATTTGGAAAGCTTTCTTATTAACGTAGGAAACTCAAAGTGAATGTGAAGCTATTGACAGAGGTTCACAATTGTCCTGGCACAATTGCCTTGGCCTCTTTCCTGGTGGCTTTTTTGCAGAGTTGCTTTTACCTCCCACACTTTTGTTGTCCAATCAACAACTGGGCATCTGGTACAGCAGATGGGCTCTGCCATATACCTGAAACAGTTACCAGCAAGTGTGATCACAGGTTTTCCAACTTCTGCAGGAATTTAGTTGCATGTTCTACTTGCAAAGCAGTAAATATTTACCCATCTTCTGATCAGAGGAGCATGGTAAAGATTTTCAAGGTAAGCACAGATACAAACAAGTATTTCAAAAGCTTGGCTCAAATTTACATCCAGATCTGACTGCTGACATTTCTAACCAAGATGCTTCTGTTCTGGCATAGAGTATACCACTTTATACATAGCATTTTCATTATTATATTCTTTTTCTTCAGAATGCTGTCTGCCCTCTTGCAAGAACTTGTTCCATTTGCCCAACAAGGCATATCACTGTATCATGTCATGTATTTGGAAGCATATTTTCCCTATTTCATAGTATGAGTTCTCAAACAAATGAAGAAATTTATCTACACATACATGTTAGGAATTCTGATGTTTAGGTAGAATCACAGGTTTAATGATTTTTGTTCAGTTCAACTCATAATATAAATACCAGTAATAATTGATTACCAAACAGTCTGTAAAAATATTTTTTCTCAATATGCCTGTAAAAATATTTTTTTCAAAAAGGGATATGAAAATCAAACTTCTTTGTATGATTTTAGTATTAATTTTGCATGCTAAACTTTGGTTTGAAAGATCAATGAACTGAAGTGATTTTTCAATATCTAACCAGTGTGTTAGAATTTTCATTGCTGCAAAAAAAAAATCTCATATAGCAATTTATGCAGAAGAAATGTTTAGTTGAAATTTATTGTTTCATAAACTGTACTCTATATTCTTTGGCTTCAATATATTTGGAGTTATGGTGACCCTATCCTGGCAATGAAGGCTTGTCACACAGGCTTGAAGCACACAGGGAATAGCCAGAGATAATTATAGTGCCTCCCTATTTCCTTTTCACTTGGTTCCCCAGCATATGGGAAAGAGCTGTTCCCATTGGGAAAGGATCTTTATCAACCTTACATCTGATAGAGAGCTAATATCTAAAATATACAAAAAAACACAAAATGTTAGATTCCAGAGACCCACATAACCCTATTTAAAAATGGAGTACAGAGCTAAACCAAGAATCCTCAACTGAGGAATCTCAAATGGCTGAGAAGCACCTAAAGAAATGTTCGACATCTTTAGTCATCAGGAAAATACAAATCAAAAAGACCCTGAGATTCCACCTCACACCAGTCAGAATGATTAATGGAGGAGCTAGAGAAAATACCCAAAGAGCTGAAGGGATCTGTAACCCTATAGGTGGAACAACAATATGAACTAACCAGTACCCACAGAGCTCGTGTCTCTAGATGCATAAGTAGCAGAAGATGGCCTAGTCGGCCATCATTGGAAAGAGAGGCCCCTTGGTCTTGCAAACTTTATATGCCCCAGTACAGACTGGGTGGATAGGGGAGCAGGGAGGGGGGAGGGTATAGGGGACTTTCGGGATAGCATTTGAAATGTAAATAAAGAAAATATATAATAAAAATTGAAAACAAAAAAGATTAAACTCAGGAGACAGCAGATGCTCTCTAGGATATGGAGAAAAGGAACACTCCTTGATTGCTGGTAGGATTGCAAGCTGCTATAACCACATTGGAAATCAATATGACAGTTCCTTAGAAAATTGGAAATAGTTCTACCTGAAGACTCAGTTATATCACCACTACTGGACATATACCCAAAAGGTGCTCCAACATATAAAAAGGACACATGCTCCAGTAAGTTCACAGCAGCCTTATTTATAATAGCCAGAAGCTGGAAATAATCCTGATGTCCCTCAACCTAAGAGTGGATACAGAAAATGTGGCACATTTACACAATGAAATAAATTTTGCAGGCAAATGTATCGAACTAGAAAATATCATTCTGAATGAGGTAACCCAGACCCAAAATGACATGTATGGTATGTACTCATTGATAAATGGATATTTGCTCAAAATCTCAGAATATACATAATACAACTCACATAACATATAAAGCTTAACAAGAAGGAAGCCAAAGTGTGGATGCTTCAATCACACTTAGAAGGAGAAAAAAACAATCATGGGAGGCAGAGGGAATGAGGAAGCTGAGTGGGAGGTAGAAGGGGAGGAAAACAGGGGGAACAGGATCAGGTATGGGAGGAGACAGGAGAGAAGTCCAGAGGATCAGGAGAATGAATAGAAATATGTAGCAGTGGGGGTTGTCGAACAGGGGACCATTAGAAAGTCCCAGACTCCAGGGATGCAAGAGGCTCCCAGGACCGAATGGGGATGACATTAGCCAAAATAATCAACAGAGGGGAGACAGAACGTTAAGAGACCACCTCAAATAGATAGACATTCCTCACCCCAGTTGAGGGATGGAGCCACCCACCCAGCTCTACTTTTGGGACTTGTTTCCTCCTACTGAGTTGCTTACTAAGAGGAGAGATGCATATGATTACTGCAACTTGATATCCTGTGTTTGGGGGCAGAGCAGAGGTGGAGGGAGAGACTGAGTAAAGGATAGAAAGATGCTAAAATGTTCTCCTGCTCACTGTATTAGCTCCTTTCTCCATGTTTCTGATCTCCTCTAGATGTGGAATGTTTGCTGTGCAATGTGAAACTTCAAGTGCTAATCAGTCATTACTATCTGTAGAAGGTGGTGGGTTAGAATACTAAAGAATTCACTGAGGATTGCTAAAAAGTAAAGTTATTATCCATACTCACATTGCCTATTTCAACATTATAAAGATTCTGTTGCATTAAAAAAATAAACTTTGATTTTCTAGTTCATCCTGTTTCAAATAACATCATTAAAGGCAGGATGCATTTTCCTTTCATTTGAGGTGAGAAAAATTATTCTAACACAAATATTTGCAAACTCCAAGGTTATACCTGCTTATCTGATTCAAATGGGAAAGTATTCCTTCCACCCAGGGCTTATACATCTGCATCTTCTATTCACAGACTCTGGTAATGTTGCATCAGTTTCACATTATTTATCCTTTTTCATTAAACTTCACAATTCCATGTCTAAATTCCTCAGTTTATCCCCCCGCCCCCTTTGGTGATGAGCTGCTCACATGCACACACATTCAAACAAAAGGGAAAGGTGGTGATGGCTGACTACCACACTGACAGTGTATAGCAGAATGTCATTAGAAATCACGTTATTGCTACTACATTTTTAGTAGAACAGCAGTGTTGGAGTATATCGTTGGTCCCTGGGATATCTAATCTCAGGTTTTTGGTGAGGTACATAGTGTCACTATGTGTTCCATCAAATGGGGTGGGCCTTAAATTAAATCAGATATTATTTGCTTCCTCCCATGTCACCATGCACTAGAATATATTGTAGGTAGGACACCATTGGTGATCAAATGTTTTGTGACTGGGTCCATGTTATGTCACTCCTTTGGTAGCTTGCAAGGTACTCTCTTCTATTAAGGGTGGTAGGACATAGGTTTGAAGGCTTTGAGTGGGTAGCACCTTAATTTGTCCATGTTCAATGAACTATATAAGTGTTGTCCACCACAAAAGGGCCATGCTGTCAGATAGCAGAGAACAACCTGCACTCTTGGCAACAGCATGGGTTATTTGGGGACTGTTGGCAAACAGAAACCTGTTATCTTGGCAACTGCCTGGGTTATTGAGGGGTTCCAATGGGACCCTTTTGGCCAAAAATTCCATTGGAGCTAACCCCTTCCTGATACTGAAAGAATCATTTATTGTTAAGATATATCCAAATGGGAATCTTTCTTTTTTATTATTTGATAGTTTCATATAGATCAGATAAACACACACACACACACACACACACACACACACACACACACACACGCACACACACACGCATATACACGACTTAAATAACTCTCTTAATTTGGGTTTTGTTACTGTGAAAACTCACAATGACCACAAAAACTCATATAAAGAAAAGCATGTAATTAGGATAGGCTTACAGTTTCAGAGGTTTAGTCTATTTTCATCATGGCAGGAAACATAGCAAAGAGACAGAAATAGTAATAGGGAAAGTGATTGAAAGGCAGCAGAAGAAGGCGGTATTCCACTCTAGGCAAGAACATAGGATACCTCAAAGCTTGTCCCCTCAGTGACACACTTCCTCCAACAAGGCTCACCTACCAAAATTCCACTCCCTGTGGGAAAAGCATTGAAACATATGAGTTATAAGTGCCATTTATATTCAAACCACAACAATGACCATTAATTTTAGCTCCTTTTCCCACAATTCTCTCTCATCCCAATTTTCCTTTCCCATCTCCATTTGATCATCTGATTCCAGCTTGCCTTCCACTTATCCATAACTACCTTGACTTTATTCTCTTTCTTAGGAAGTTATATATGCTCTGCCCCAGTCCTTTACACTATACCTAACCTCTGAGGTTCTATGGATTATATCTTGGTTATCATTAACAAGAGCTAATGCTCACTTATAAGTGAATACATATCTGTAATACTGGATCTAGGATATCTCACTAGGATAATTTGTGTCTAGTTATATCCCTTTACCTAATTTTTTTTTTATAAAATACAATGATTTCCATAGTGGCTATACAAGATTGTAATTCTATGTGCTGATATCTAGACTTGTCTTAGTGAGCGAATTTTTTTGTTCCTTAGTTCCTGTTGTCCTTTCTGGTTCTTTAGGGCTATAGTGTGTGTTGCCTGGTAGGAAGTTCTTCTGGTATTCTGCTTGTGGTAGACACTTGGAATCTTTGTAAAATGTGCTTCTAGGTATTGAGAGCCGATACTTGGTAATGAAAATGGGCTAGGAGGAGGTCTGGAGGATGTCCACAGGAGGTACCAAAGAAAGGTGTCTCAGTGGAATTTGCTTAGTTTCCTGGGAATGGGGGCAGAGAATGAAGAAAGGGCACAACACATAGTCTGGTACAGAGATGAGAATGAGACATAGGGATTGGAATAGGAAGAGGAATGAGATGAAAGGTCCGAAGCTTACCCGCCTGCTTTGATAGTCTACTTGCTTCTCTGGCACGCTTTTCTGGAAGAATGCTAGGAAATAACTGCTGAAGTTGGGTAATAGGATAATAGGATTATAGGGAGGAAGTTTGGAGGGAAAGATCTGCATAATCCACTGGAAATGGAGGCAGGAGCCAGGGGGGATGAGGAGGCTGTAGCAAGTGGTCAGCTACAGTACTTGGGGTGAACATGGCATGCACACATACACCACACACACACACACACACACACACACACACACACACACACACAATCTTGAGGAAAGGAGAGAGAGAGGTAGAGATCTGCCAGTTACCCAGAGTAAGGGATATGTTCCCAGAAAATGCTTGCGGAAACTGTGCCTAGGATAAAGGAAAGAATAGGGAGAAGAAAACTGGGCAGGGAAGATCTATGTGATCCCCTGTGCATGTGTGTGTATGGGTTTGCTTTTTCCAAAATTTTCACCTTAAACTGCTAATTTTTTAAATACTATTTCATTTTCTAGAAAAAACAATATAAATTATCACTGTATTTTTAAAAAATAGTTTGTTGATGTCTGTGTTACAAAATTTTACTAGAAATCTATTGTATAGTGATTTGGTTTGAGTATAAAAGAGAATTGTAATCTTTGCTCTATTGTACTTCAAGAGGGATTTAAGAACAGTGAGCCAGGTTTCAATGACTTGTAATGTCAAGTTCACATTGCATTTGCAGTTCCATTTTGTGAACAAATTTTGCTTAAAATGAATTGAATAACATTACAGCACATTTTACTCAGATTCCTGTCACTAAAAGATACTGAAGAGGAAAAAAATACCTTGAAAGCAAAATTTTTACTTTACCTTATAGTTTTGGGGATTTCCATCTATCATCATTTGACCCCAGTGATATCATGCCTGTGGTGAGGCATAACATTTGTTATAGAGAGAACAAGACATTTGCATTTCTACCAGAAAGGGTGAAGAAGGAGTATTTAGGGTGATGTTATTCTCTTCAAAATGCATCATTGGTAATCTGAAGACCTCCCAATGGACTCTTAAGGGTTCTGCCACATACAAATAGCATTTTGCTGTAGACTGAGGACTGAATTGCAAAAAAGTTCTAGAGATCACTCTGTATTCAAACTACAGTGGTCATCCACATTTACCCCTACATCTGCATCTGCATCTGCATCTGCATCTGCATCCACAGCCACATTCACATCCTCATTAACATCCTCATCTCCATCTCCATCTGTGTCACCTATATCTATCTATGTCATACCTACTATATATATGCAACATCTAATTCTCTATATACAAAATAATGTAATATAGGTTTTATATATTTTCTAAAGTATGCTAAATCTTTTCTAGCATAATAGTAAAGACTCTCATTGCAATTTGACAAGTGTGTGTTCTGTATTATTTGTTAAATTGCTAACTTAAGTAAAACTAATTTTGACACTTTATCATAAGGATTAATTAGGGGAGCTTATGAGATATTTGAAATTTAAATTCAGGCTTCCTACTAATTAGGTAAATGCAAATTATAAACAATGTATTTTTCCATGTTCATTGGAAAAATTTAATAGTAAACATCTGTTAGGTTGTAGAAAATCAGAAATATGGGAAGTCTGTTCATTAGTGATGCTATTTTGTTGAGCAATTTGGTAATACCTAGAATAATCAGAGAAGTGTATACTGCAGTGCTTTCTAACTTGTTTGAAACAATAATTATTCATAAAGGTAATCAAGCCCAAGTGGAATAGGAACAATAGGTGACAAATGAATGGAACAGTACATTCTGTTTATACAAGTAAAATAGTGTATTTACATAATGAAGTGCAATGCACTGTACAGTCATTAGAGGTTGTATGTGTTACCATGAATATATTGCAATAAAATAAATGAAAAACATCAAGTTGAAGAATGATACAACCTAACAGCAATTTCAAGTTTTAAAATTATTCAAATGGTCCTTATTGTCATTTATATTAAAATACAATTTAGACAAATAAAAAGCATGGGCAGGAAGTATATACACCAACGTGTGGGTGTGACTTTTTCTATTAAAATTGCTTTCAGAGGTTGGTGAATGGGTTCGTGTACAAAATAAAGGACTTAACTTTCCAAAAAGTTATTCATCTTTAAAATCACTGACCCATAGGAAATACCTTAAAATGTTTTAATTATGAACTTGGAGATTAAGAATGGCTCTAGAAAGTATTCACTAAAATTTGCTTTGTTTGTTCTTAGAATAGGAAACAGTATTAATTATAAAGATTGCATTTCTCTTTACATTGCAGTTTTTATTCCTTAACATATTGTTTAGATATTTAAAAAATAATGTGTTTTAAATAGCATCAGAGAGTATAATAGTGTGAGCTTTGATATTTTCTCAGTTCTTTACACACATTCAATGGATCATGATCACAATAAC
>LR754778.1:16803-30385 GCA_902729485.2 Mus minutoides
TGTGTGTGTCAGTATGTATGTATGTGTATATGTACATGTATGTATGTGTTTATGTATTTGTATATGCATATATGTGTGTATGTTAGTATGTGTATATGTGTGCATGTATATGAATGTGTTTGTATATATGTGTATATGTGCATATATGTAGATGTATTTGTTAATATGCACACATGTTTTTGCATGCCTATATATTAGTATATGTATATATGTGTATGTGTTTATGTGCATGTATTAGAATGTGCATATATGAGTATGTGGTGTATGTTAGTATGTATGTATATGTGTAAATATGGGTGTATGTGTGTGTACATGTCTTCTGTAAATAGGGATAGCTGCGATGTGTTCATAATTGCAATGGTTATGTCACATTGAAAAAGTACCCATTCATAGCTCTTTTCTTATATCCCAGTTCATGCAATCATTCTGTTCTCTCTCTCTCTCTCTCTCTCTCTCTCTCTCTCTCTCTCAATTTCAAATTTTTATTGGATATTTTATTTATTTACATTTCAAATGATATTCCCTCTCCCGCCACCCCCCCAGAAACCCCACATCGCACCCTCCTTCCCCCTGCTTCTATAAGGATGCTTCCCCACCTAACCACTCCTACCTCTTCATCCTGCCATTCACCTACAGTGCAGCATTGAGCCTACACAAGACCAAGGGCCTCTTCTCCCATTAAATAATTTTCTATGGAACTTAGAGGATTGTTATTAATATTCCTTTAGGGCTATGGTCTTATTCTCAACACTTGGGCCAATTCAATATTGAGTCTCTGCTTTAAACTCTACCCTCTGCAAAAAGAATCTTCTTTAATCAATGTTGAGAGCAGTGCAAATTTATGAATATAATCATACATATTAGAAGGCAGTTTGATAATATGTTCATTTAGCAAAACATCACTACTAAATTTTCTCTCTAGGACAGTCATAAACTTGTGATTAGGTTTACAGCACTAAATGTGCATTGTGTTCTGTGTAGCAGGCCTCACATCTAATAAGAATGTTGGCATTAACTCCCCAAACAACCATTCCCATGTTAAATAAATTAGTACATTTTATCTGCAGGATCTTGTTGTATGTACAATCCACAGTTAGGTAAAACTGCTAATGAATTTTCTTCACCAGAGTCCTGCATAGTTTTTTCTGTTCCTACAAAATGTGGCAAGCAAGTAGGAAGCTTCCAAGTCAACACCAGTAGAATTTCTGTGTCCCATAAGCAAAATGTATGGCACCTTTAGCAATTGTCTTTAGCAATGGTCATGCTATCAGCTTTTAATGGACAAGCAAGATCAGGGACAATAACCTATATTGTTTTGAGAATGCTAGAAGCTCTCTACTGAATAACTCATAGGGAGGCAACCCAAATTTACCACTAACATTTGTCCACCCATGCAGGAGATTTTCATTCAAACTACGTGTTTATTGCTGTTGTATTTTACTTATAAATTCATAGAATCCCAAGTTTAATACAGTTTGAGTTTACTCCAATCCCACTAGCCCTAATCTTTTCTACTTACCTCACCCCATTCCATTTTATCATCTCCCATTCCCAGTATGCCATATCCATCTACTTCCAATTTTTTTTAACTTTAAACATTAAAGAAAGCAACCATCACTTAGTATTAAAGCTCTGTGTTTCATTGAATAAAAATCTCTGATTTGAATGATTTTGTTTGGTGAGGAGAAATGAGTTGGATATTAAAAGAGAAACACATTTATCACTAATTCAGTCCATTTATTTTTCAACAAAACAAATTAAGATGTAAAGTGATCACATGACTTCCCAAAGCCCTGTCGTTCTACCCTGGGCTTTCTTCCCAGCACTCTCTTACATTTAATATCCTAGAATATTTCCAGAACTTTTAAAATTTAGCTTCCCATATTTCCATAATTAGTCCTGCATTTACATAATTGGTCAACAGCATTTTGTCTTATGCTTTAAGCAATATACTTACCTAGGTAAAAATGTAATTTAAGGTTCAATATTTGTGATTCTCATGGTAATGAATTTCTCTATGCTTTCAAATCTTTGCACAATATACACAAGAGTCTGACACTCTCTAACTTTCAATGTTTTCAATATATGTTTGAAATTATTGATTCATGTTCAGATTGCTTATATGTGATACTTCTTAGTGTCCTTTATGTAAATAGTAATTTTGTTTCATTGAAATTTTAATAATAATCACAAATTAATAGCAAATTCTTTTTCCAAGTTTTCCACATCCTGGTTACATCTATAGAAACTGTAATAAAATTTATGTTTCCTTTCAGTCTCTTTCTGAAAAAGTCTATCACTTTAAAATTTTGCTATAGTTCCAATATAATAACCTTTCCATGCAAGATATAGGATATGTAGAAAGTTGATTTTTAGTATCTCCATGAATATTATTTAATATTGTGGCAGAGCTCTGTATAATATAAATATAGAGACAGAGTTAATGAAGAGACATAATTGAACATGTTTAAAATACTGTCCACTATTTTTGCAAAAGTTAATCAAAATTAAGAGGTGAATTATATTTTGGGGAAAAAAGCTGCATCATATTATCCAGGTGAAAGTTATAGGGGAAATAAGACAAAAATTAATGAAAATTTTCATTGGAGTATAAATGACCATTTTTAGGTTATAGTATTTTTAAAAGTTAAAAGCATATTTGTTTATATATTTATATGTATTCATATTTACGTGGTAAATTTCTTACATTGTAACACATTGCTTAGCAACAATATGATCTTCATCTTTTGAAATAAATGTAATAATAAAAGTTGATTTGTGATATTTCTTAGATTATTTAATTTCATCTTATTCAAAGCTATTAAAATATAGCTCTAAGTGCCATATATTCATTCATTTAGAAGTTAAAAAGGAAGAAACAAGCTGGAGTAGCCATTCTAATATCAAAAAAAAAAAAAATCGACTTCAAACCCAAAGTTATCAAAAGAGAAAAGCAGGGGCACTTCATACTCATCAAAGGTAAAATCTTCCAAGATGAACTCTCAATTCTGAATATCTATGCTCCAAATGCAAGGGCAGCCACATTCATTAAAGAAACTTTAGTAAAGCTCAAAGCACACATTGCACCTCACACAATAATAGTGGGACACTTGAACACTTGACACTTTCATCGATGGACAGATCCTGGAAACAGAAACTAAACAGAGGCACAGTAAAACTAACAGAAGTTATGAAACAAGTGGATTTAAGAGATATTTTAAAAATATTTTTTCCTAAAACAAAAGGGTATGTCTTCTTCTCAGCACTTAAAGGTACCTTCTCCAAAACTGACCAGATAATTGGTCACAAAACAGGCCTCAACAGATAAAAAAATATTGAAATTATCCCATGCATCCTATCAGATCACCACAGATTAAGGCTGATCTTCAATAGCAACATAAATAATAGAAAGCCAACATTCACATGGAAGCTGAACAACACTATCCTCAATGAGCCCTTGATCAAGGAAGAAATAAAGAAATAAATTAAAGACATTTTAGAGTTTAATGAAAATGAAGCCACAACATAACCAAACTTGTGGGACACAATGAAAACATTCCTAAGAGGAAAACTCATAGCTCTGAGTGCCTCCAAAAAGAAGCTAGAGAGAGGATACACTAGCAGCTTATCAGCACACCTAAAAGCTCTAGAACAAAAGGAAGCAAATTCACACAAGAGGAGTAGAATGCAGGAAATAATCAAACTCAGGGGCAAAATCAACCAAGTGGAAATGAATTATTCAAAGAATCAACCAAACCAGGAGCTGGTTCTTTGAGAAAATTAACAAGATAGATAAACCCTTAGCCACTTTAACTAGAGGTAACTGGGACACATCCTAATTAACAAAATCAGAAATGGAAAGAGAGATATAACAACAGATCCTGAGGAAAACCAAAAGACCATCAGATCCTTCTACAAAAGGCTATACTCAACAAAACTGGAAAATCTGGATGAAATGGACAAATTTCTAGATTGATACCCGGTACCGAAGTTAAATCAGTATCAGATTAATGACATAAATAGTCCTATATCCCCTAAAGAAATAGAAGCAGTCATTAATAGTCGGCAACCAAAAAAAGCCAAGGACCAGATGGGTTTAGTGCAGAGTTCTATCAGACCTTCAAAGAAGACTTTATTCCATTTCTTCTCAAACTATTCCACAAAATAGGAGAAGGTACTCTACCCATTTCATTCTACAAAACCACAATTACTCTAATACCTAAACCACATAAAGATCCAATAAAAAAAAGAGAACTTCAGACCAATTTCCCTTATGAATATTTATGAAAAAAAACCAATAAAATTGTCGCTAACAGAATCCAAAAAAAATCAAAACAATCATCCATCATGACCAAGTAGGCTACATTCCAGGGATGCAGGGATTGTTTAATATACAGGAATCCATCATCTTAATCCATTATATAAATTAATTCAAAGACAAAAAACACATGATCATCTCTTACATGCTGAGAAAGCATTTGAAAAATTCAACACTCATTCATGATAAGAGTCATGGAAAGATCAGAAATTCAAGGCCCATACCTAAACACAATAAAAGCAATCTACAGCAAACTAGTAGCCAACATCAAAACAAATGGAAAGAAGCTCGAAGCAATCCCACTAAAATCAGGGACTAGACAAGGCTGCCCACTTTCTCCCTACCTATTCAATGTATTACTTGAAGTCTAGCAAGAGCAATTAGACAACAAAAGGAGGTCAAGGGGATACAAATTGGAAAGGAAGAAGTCAAAATATCACTATGTGGAGATGATATGATAGTATATATAACTGACCCTAAAAATTCAACCAGAGAACTCTTAAACCTGATAAAGAGCTTCAGTAAAGTAGCTGGATATAAAACCAATTCAAACAAATCAATTGTTTTTTCTACACAAATGATAAACAGGCTGAGAAAGAAATTAGGGAAACAAAACACTTCATAATAGTCACAAATAATATAAGAAACCTGGGTGTGACTCTATCTAAGGAAGTAAAAGATCTACATGATTAGAACTTCAAGTCTCTGAAGGAAGAAATCAAAGAATATCTCAGAAGATGGAGAGATCTCCCTTGGACATAGATTGGCAGGATCAATATAGAAAAATGAATATCTTGATAAAAGCAATCTAGAGGTTCAATGCAATCCCCATCAAAATTCCAACTCAACTCTTCACTGAGAAAGGGCAATTTGCAAATTCATTTGGAATAATAAAAAACCTAGGATAGCAAAATCTCTTCTCAATAATAAAAGAATCTCTGGTGTAACCACCATGCCTGACCTAAAGCTGTACTACAGAGCAATTGTAATAAAAACTGCATGGTACTGTTATAGCAACAGACAGGTAGATCAGTGGAATAGAATTGAAGACCCAGAAATGAATCCACACACCTATGGTCACTTGATCTTTGACAAGTGAGCTAAAACCATCCAGTGGAAAAAAGACAACATTTTCAACAAATGGTGCTGGCACAACTGGCAGTTATCATGTAGAATAATGCGAATTGATCCATTCTTATCTCCTTGTACTAAGGTCATGTCTAAGTGGATCAAGAAACTCCACGTAAAACCAGAGACACTGAAACTTATAGAGGAGAAAGTTGGGGAAAGCCTCGAAGATATGGGCACAGGGGGAAAATTCCTTAATAGAACAGCAAAGGCCTGTGCTTTAAGATCAAGAATTGACAAATGGAACCTCATAAAACTGCAAAGCTTCTGTAAGGCAAAAGACATTGTCAATAAGACAAAAAAGCCACCAACAGATTGGGAAAGGACCTTTACCAGTCCTAAATCAGATAGGGAACGAATATCTAATATGTATATAAAGAACTCAAGAAGCTGGACTTCAAGCTGGGCGTGGTGGTGCATGCCTTTAATCCCAGCACTCGGGAGGCATAGACAGGCTGATTTCTGAGTTCGAGGCAAGCCTGGTCTACAAATTGAGTTCCAAGACAGCCAGGGCTATACAGAGAAACCTTGTCTCGAAAAACAAACAAACAAACAAAAAAACCAAAACAACAACAACAACAACAACAAAAAAAAAGAAGAAGAAGAAGCTGGTCTTCAGAAAATCAAATAACCTCATTAAAAATGGGGCACAGAGTTAAACAAAGAATTCTCTACTGAGGAATACCAAATGGCTGAGACGCACCTGCAAACATGTTCAACATCCTTAATTGTCAGGGAAATGCAAATCAAAACCTTGATTCTACCTGAGATTCCACCTCACATCAGTCAAAATGGGTAAGATCAAAAATTCATGTGACAGCAGATGCTGTTGAGATGTGGAGAAAGAGTATACTCCTCAATTTTTGGTAGGATTGCAAGCTTGTACAACACTGTGGAAATCAGTCTGGTGTTTCCTCAGAAAATTGGACATAGTGCTACTGGAGGATCCAACAATACCTCCCCTGGGCATATATCCAGAAATGTTCCAACTGGAAATAAGAACACTTGCTCCACTATTTCCATAGCAGCCTTATTTTTAAGCTGGAAAGTACCCAGATGTCCCTCAACAAAGGACTGGATACAGAAAATGTGTAACATTTACACAATGGAGTACTACTCTGCTATTAAAAACAATGAATTTATAAAATTCCTAGGCAAATGGATGGGTCTAGAAGGTATCATCCTGAGTGAGGAAACCCAATCACAAAAGAACTCACATGATATGCACTCAATGATAAGTGGATATTAGCCCAGAAACTTAGAATACGCAAATACAATTTGAAAAACACATGAAACTCAAGATGAAAGAAGACCAAAGTGTGGACACTTCGTACTTTCTTAGAATTGGGAACAAAACACCCCTGGAAGGAGTTAAAGGGACAATGTTTGGAGCTAAAATGAAAAGATAGACCATCCAGAGACTGCCCCACCCGGGGTTCCATCCCATAATCAGCCACCAAACACAGACACTATTGCATATGCCAGCAAGACTTTGCTGAAAGGACTCTGATATAGCTGTCATTTGTGAGGCTATGCCAGTGCCTGGCAAACACAGAAGTGGATGCTCACAGTCATCTATAGGATGGAACACAGGGCCCCCAATGGAGGAGCTAGAGAAAGTACCCAAGGAGCTGAAGGATTCTGCAACCCTACAGGTGGAACAACAATATGAACTAACCAGTACCCCCAGAGCTTGTGTCTCTAGTTGCATATGTAGCAGAAGATGGCTTAATCGGCCATCATTGGAAAGAAAGGCCCCTTGGTCTTGCAAACTTGCATTTGGAGCATAGATATTCAGAATTGATAATTCCTCTTGGAAGATTTTACCTTTGATGAGTATGAAGTGCCCCTCTTTGTCTTTTTTGATAATTTGGGGTTGAAAGTCTATTTTATTCTATATTAGAATGGCTACCCCAGCCTTTTTCTTCGGACCGTTTGCTTGGAAAATTGTTTTCCAGCCTTTCATTCTGAGCTACTTTCTGCCCTTTTTCCTGAGGTGTATTTCCTGTAAGCAGCAAAACGTTGCGTCCTGTTTGTGTAGCCAGTCTGATAGTCTATGTCTTTTTATTGGGGAATTGAGTCCATTGATATTACAAGATATTAAGTAACAGTAATTGTTGCATCCTGTCATTTTTGTTTTTAGAGTTGGGATTCTGTTCTTCTGACTGTCTTCTTTTAGGTTTGTTGAAGGATTACTTTCTTGCTTTTTCTAGGGCATAGTTTCCGTCCTTGTATTGGTGTTTTTCTGTTATTATCCTTTGAAGGGCTGGATTCGTGCAAATATAATGTGTGAATTTGATTTTGTCATGGAATACTTTAGTTTCTCCATCTATGGTAAATGAGAGTTTTGCTGGGTATAGTAGCCTGGGCTGCCATTTGTGTTATCTTAGTGTCTGTATAATATCTGGCCATGATCTTCTGGCTTTCATAGTCTCTGGTGAGAAGTCTGGAGTAATTCTAATAGGCCTGCCCTTATATGTTACTTGACCTTTTTCCCTTACTGCTTTTAATATTCTGTCTTTATTTAGTGTGTTTTTTGTTCTGATTATTATGTGTCGGGAGGAATTTCTTTTCTGGTCCAGCCTATTTGGAGTTCTGTAGGCTTCTTGTATGTTTATGGGCATCTCATTCTTTAGGTATGGAAAGTTTTCTTCTATGATTTTGTTGAAGATATTTGCTGGCCCTTTAGTTTGAGAGTCTTCATTCTCATCTACTCCTATTATCAGTAAGTTTGGTCTTCTCATTGTGTCCTGGATTTCCTGGATATTTTGTGTTAGGATCATTTTGCATTTAGCATTTTCTTTGATTGTCCTGTCTATACTCTCTATGGAATCTTCTGTGCCTGAGATTCTCTCTTCTATCTCTTGTATTCTGTTGCTGATGCTCATATCTATGGTTCTTGATTTTTTTCCTTATGGTTTCTATCTCCAGGGTTATATCCTTTTGGGTTTTCTTTATTGTTTCTACTTCCATTTTTAGGTTCTGGATGGTTTTGTTCAATTCCATTACCTATTTGGTATTGTTTTCCTTTAACTCTCTAAGTTTTTCCTCTTTAAATGCTTCTAGTTGTTTATCTGTGTTTTCCTGTATTTCCTTTTATAGTCTGCCATAATCATCATGAGGAGTGACTTTAGATCCATGTCTTGCTCTTCTGGTGTGATGTTGTATCTAGGACTTGACATGGTGAGAGAGTTTGGTTCTGGTGATGCCAAATACCCTAGGTTTCTGTTGCTTCTGTTCTTATGCTTGCCTCCTGCCATCTCTGCCTGAGGAGACCCAGCGCTGGTGCAGACCAGAAAGGTCCCGCTGCCCTGTTCTGGCCCTTTGTCTATCTCCAGCTGCTGTCTCATGTCCCACACGATTGTATTGGAACATATGTTGTGTTCTGCTCATCAGTGGTCCCAAGATCGCTTGGAGAGTCCCATAGGGGGCCTTGGGAGAGTGCACAGCCCCTGCACCGGAGACTGGCTCTGGTGCTGTATGGACTGGAAGGGGTCTGCTGCCCTGGTCTGGCCCTGTCAGTAGTTTTCTAGACTTTACATTTTCCTTGGCCAGTATATCCATTTCTCCCAACAGTCTGGAATTATATTCTGTTGGTCAATATTGCATCTGATCTGATAGGTTGCAGGGGACAATTTTAATATTTTTGAATCTGTTGAGGCCTGTTTTGTTGCCAATTATATGGTCAATTTTGGAGAAGGTGCCATGAGGTGCTGAGAAAAAGGTATATCCTTTTGTTTTAGGGTGAAATATTCTCTAAATATCTGTTAAATCCATTTGTTTGATATTTTACTTTTTATTTTTGGTTGTTATCTATTAGAAGGCTATTCTTTTTAAATGAAAGACAGAGAGGGAGTAGATACAGGAGAGGAAATGAGTAGAAACTTAAAGGAATAGGGGGAGAGGAAACATTAGTCAGAATATATCATGCTGTGGGAAATATTTAAAAAGTGGCACCATCCCATGTTATACCATGCTACTCTCTGCCCTTGCAGTTTTTCTGCCTTTAGGCCCGCCCCATGTGGCAGGCAGTCTTCCCAGCTCTGGTTCGCCTGCCTCAGATCCACCTATACTTTCTTAGCCATCTACCTACTGCAGCTAGTTGTCACAAATCCTCTTAACCCAGTAAATCAAAACTCTAGAACCTTATAATTAGTCAGATTTATATATCAATAAATTCTCAATTCACAATATGCCCACACAAAAATTTCAGAGCCAATTGATAATGATACAAGCTGCCCATCTAGATTAGATAATTTATGCCAACTACGCTATCCTTTTATGATATTCATAGCTACCTGTGGCTATCTAAGGCCACATGGAGTCTGGATCTTCCTCTTCCTCCATCTTCCTTCCTCCTCCTCCTCCTCATTGTCCTCCCTTCTCCTCTCTCCTCCTTCTCTCCCAAACTTTCCAGCTCTACCTTTTTCTTCCACTGCCCAATCACCAGCTCTAGCCTTTATTTTACAAGTAAAGGTTGGGAGAAGGTTCACAAGAAGTGTCCTGTGTACATGAGTCACTCCACATCCACAACCCCTCCAGGGAAAGCGGAATTAGCATTAAAATACAAGCAGCACAAGGGCTAGCCACAGCACTTTCCCCTTTCTGTCCACTTAAAAGACTTTTATGAGAAGTGGATCTATAAGAGGCCCCTTGATACTGCAATCTTTATATGCCCCAATACAGGGGAATGCCAGGGCCAAGAAGTTGGAGTGGGTGGGCAGGGGAGCAGGGAGGGAGGAGGGGGGAGTGGACTTTTGGAATAGCATTTGAAATGTAAATTAAGAAAATATCTAATAAAAAATTGGAAAAAAATTAAAAAGAATGTAGACAGTCAACTCTACTCACCCATGTCATTATTGTACAGAACAGTTTCAATATGAAAGTTGAGTTTTTATGGCTCTATATCAATAAAACTATTTACAAATGAAAAACCTAATCATACACATGTATAGCATATAAATAAATAAATAAATATAAATCTTGAACTTCAGAATTCAGTGAGTTGATATAGCAATTCTGAGAGTATTAAGTATTTGAAAAGATGTGTTAAAGCTTACTAAGTGAGGGAAAAGATCCAGTAAGAAAAAATTCAATAAACTGACATTTTAAGAAAAATACTATCTTAATTTCATACCTGAATTAACAAATGGAGTCAATGTAAGGAAGCACAAAACAAATGACTCTTCTGTAATAAGCTGAGTGACAAGTAGGCAAGTTCACTCCCAAAGGAAATTAGTGCACAAAATATATTTGAAGAAGTAATTATCTAAAGGAAAAAAAAAACCCTCAATAGTTCTTCACATACTGAAATGAAGACATTTCCCTAGTAAATTCTGTTAACAGTGAGCAAATAAAATCCCCTACACTCTGTTATTTTTAAGGAAAATATAGTTTCCTTATTCCATAGAAATATAAAGAAAAAGAAAACAAAGAAGAATGACATCCATAGACATAAGGTGGAAAGAGAAAAGCACGTAAAGTCTCAGCTCTAACCGAATAACTTCTGGCAATAAAGGAGCTCCAAACTTTGTTTCTGTAACTCCTTCCATGGGTGTTTTAGTCCCAATTCTAACAAGGGGCAAAGTAAATTGTAACTTGGGTATTCTAAGTTTCTTGGCTAATATCCACTTATCAGTGAGTGCATATCATGTGAGTTATTTTTTGATTGTTTTACCTGACTCAGGATGATACCCTCCAGATCCATCCATTTACCTAGTACTCCATTATGTAAATGTACCCCATTTTCTGTATCCATTCCTCTGTTGAGGGACATCTGGGTTCTTTCCAGCTTCTGGCTATTATAAATAAGGAGACTGCCACACCTGGCGATCCATCCCATAATCAGCCACCAAATGCAGACAATATTGCATATGCCAGCAAGATTTTGCTGAAAGGACCCTGATATAGCTGTCTCTAGTGAGGCTATGCCCATGCCTGTCAAACACAGAAGTGGATGCTCACAGTCAGCTATTAGATGGAACACAGGTGCTAGAGAAAGTACCCAAGGAGCTGAAGGGGTCTGCAACCCCAATAAGAGGAAAAATAATATGAACTAACCAGAACCCACAGAGCTCGTGTCTCTAGTTGCATATGTAGCAGAAGATGGCTTAATCAGCCATCATTGGGAAGAGAGTCACCTTGGTCTTGCAAACTTTATATGCCCCAGTATAGGGGAACACCAGGGCCAAGAAGTGGAAGTAGGTGGGTAGGAGAGCAGGGTGGGGAAAGGGTATAGGGAACTTTTGAGATAGCATTTGAAATGTAAATGAAGAAAATACCTTATAAAACTTGGAAAAATTTAAAAAAATATTAAGAATGATGGTTGGATGGTAGCTTTAATCTGATTCTGCAAACTATTAAAGGGCTGGTAAGTTTAGTCAGTTGTAATTTCAAATACCTATCCATTGTATTATTCTTGAAATTTGTTTTAATAATATTGACCTAAGATTTTATACCTCATATCTATTAAGACATGGAGTACTTGAAAGCTTCTGAAATACACAGATTCAGTGTCATATTTCATGTATGATATGTACATGTCTATAACAGAAATTATTGCAAAAGAGAGGCCATGAATTTGAAGGAGAGCAAGAAAAGTTACATGACAGGGTTTGGATGGAGAAAAGGAAAGGAGGTATTATATTATTATATTCTAATTTCAATTATAAAATAAATAATTTTAAATGTTTTAATGAGGCATGAAGCTGAGAGCAAGGCTGCCTCTATTAACACAGTATTTTATGGGATCACACTTATTAGTGATTTTTGCCTCTTAATAACTCTAGCTCTTCCTAGAAAGAATCCAATACTCACTGTGAGCCTTGTTACATTTTCCTCTAAGAGTCTTAAGGCAGTGTGTTTAGAAGCACCTGAATGTCACTGTTGCTAAACTGTTTTAGCTTTCTGTTTAGTTATTCCAACAGCCTAACTGGTTCCCAGGTGTAGGTTCTTTAAATTTCACTGCTATGGGCACTTGTCTCTTCTGAAGACTAAGCCACCTCAAGAAGCACATTAAGATTTACTAAAGTATGGTGGAGCTTCTTTTGGTATATGCCCAGGATTTATGTAGCTGTGTCTTGAGGTAGATCTATTCCCAACTTTCTGAGAAACCACCAATTTTATTTCCAAAGTGATTTTACAGGTTTTCACTCCCACCAGCAACAGAGGAGTCTCCCCTTGCTCAACATGCTCAGCATGAGCTGCCTCGTGAGTTTTATATCTTAGCCATTCTGACTCGTGTAAGAAGAAATCTCAGAATTGTTTTGATTTACAGATCCGTGATGACTAAAGAATTCTGTTATTTGGTTTGTTGATGTCTAGTTTCTTGAGTTGTTTATATATTTTGAATATCAGCCCTCTGGCAAATGTGGGTTTGGTGAGAATCCATTCCCATTCTGTAGGCTACCTTTTTGTCCTTTTGATAGTTTCCCTTGCCTTACAGAAGCTGTTCAGGGAAATGATTGGAACTAGATAAGATCATCATCCTCAGTGGGGTAATACAGAAGAATAAAAATGGTATGTTCTTAGAAGTGGATGTTAGTCATAAAGTACAGTATAATGATGCTACAGACCCAAAGAAACTAAGTAGTAAGGAAGGCGAAAGCAAGAAAGCTTGATTCTCACTGAAAATTTATCTATTGTCTTCTCTCCTCTCTCCCTTCCTCTTTGTCCTCTCTCTCTCTCTCTCTCTCTCTCTCTCTCTCTCTCTCTCTCTCTCTCTCTCTCTCTCTCTCTCTCTCTCTCTCTCTCTCTCTCTCTCCTAACTTCTTTCTTTTCCCCTGCATTTCTATAATAAAAACTCTTAAACCATAGAGTGTCTTTGCTCCTTCAAGGCCCGCTGCGCACTCTGGTCAATATTGGGAACTTCTTCCCCTAATACCTCTCTCCTGCAACCCTGGGGCACTAGCAAGATAGCTCCGGAGGGGAGGTCCCTGGTCCAGGGCTGCCCCTTTTCCACCCCCACTGCGTGAGTCAGGCATGCTCACCCAGGGCCCTGTAGAAAAGCAGTCTCCTCAAGTCTGCCTGCCCAGAGTACAGAAACTCTGGCCAGGCACAGCATATTTTTCCTCACCACTTTTCCCGACGGCTCCCCACCCCCTTTATTTTATTCCCAACACTGTATAGAGATGTTGT
>LR753406.1:0-29090 GCA_902729485.2 Mus minutoides
TCAAGAAGAAGGAAGATCAAAATGTGGACATGTCACCCCTTCCTAGAATTAAGAACAAAGCACACATTGAAAGAGTTACAGAGATCATGTGTGAAGCTGAATCCAAAGGATGGACCCAATGACTGCGGCTGCCAGGGATCCATCCCACAATCAGCCACCAAACATAGACACTATAGCATATGCCAGCAAGATAGTGCTGGAAGGGCCCTGATATAGCTGTCTTGGGGGAAACTATACCAATGCCTGGCAAAACATGCAGGTGGAAGCTCACAGTCAGCTATTAGATGGAATACAGGGTTCCTAAGGAAGGAGGTAGAGAAAGTACCCAAGGAGCTGAAAGGGTCTTCAACCCTATAGGTAGAAGAATAACCATGAACTAACTAGTACCCCCTGAGCTCATGTCTCTAGCTGCATATATAGAGGAGGATGGCCTAGTTGGCCATCATTGGGAAGAGAGGCCCCTTGGTCATGCAGACTTTATATGCCCCAATACAGGGGAATGCCAGGGCCAAGAAGTGGGAGCGGGTGGGTAGGGGAGCAGGGCCGGGAGGGGGGAGGGTATAGGGAACTTTCTGGATAACACGTGAAATGTAAATGAAGAAAATATCTAATAAAATTTGGAAAAAAAATGACATTCTTCTATTTAATTCCATAGTTTTATTGGGCACCATGAGGGAATTATTTTCTGTACATGCATTTACAGATGTACTATATATATATATATATATATATATATATATATATATATATATATATATATACACTTTTTAATATTGTTATAACACAGGTAGAGACTTTAGTGAATATATCTCAAGAATATTCCTATACTGTTCTGTCATTTCTGTCTTAACAGAGGTGGAGAGGGTGGAGAGGAAGATAAAGAATAGAGATAAAAAGGTGACAGAATAATATAATTTTTTTTCTAGTATTTATGTTAAAGTAAAAATGCAATATTTTCTTACAAACATGGTTGACCTCAATTATTTTCAGTACCTTTGTTTTCTTCATAAACAACTTTTCTTAAGCACACTCACAATATTTTACTTAAGGAAATTAGATCTTCATTAACTATGTCATATCTTTATGATGATTTGAATTGGCTCAATGAGACAACATTGATTTATAAAATATAATTGGTGGTAATATGAATAACATTCTAATGCAATCAACTGATGTAGTTATAAAACCATTCATAGCATGTCACTTTACCAAACCAAACCAAACCAAACCAAACCAAACCAATTATATTATTATTTTCTTTACATATTGTAGGTATATAATGCACAATTCTCATAGGTTTAGCCACAATGGAATAATTTTAGTGCTGTTATAGCATTTAAGTCATGTTATAAGATTGTTTTTAACATCACTCTAACTTTCAAAAGTACAGAGGATTAGCTTCTTCTTTATTGTTTAGATATTCCCTGTTATTTTTTGTCATTTTCTATTAGAAATATATTTCAGTAGATGCTTTTGTTGGTAACATCTTTTATTCTTTGTTATCATTAAAAAACAAATTTCCCAAAGTTAGTACTAGATTAAAATGTGAACATGTTTGACTTTTGGTAGACAGTGTATATCTTTCTTCTTGAAAAAATGTCAAATTGATCATTTATGACTTACTCATGCTACAGATCAGTAACAACCAATGAAACACATTGGCAAATTCCAGAGCACTTCAAACTAATGGTAAGCACAGTAGGTAATAAATCATCAATAGTGAGGAACATTGTTTTGTTTTCTTTAAATATTTTCATATAAAATATTTTTCATATTCAAATATTTCCTGAAACAGAAAAATAATATGAAAAAAATATTTTTTGACTTAAGGCTTTAAAAATGTTATTGAACCATGTGTGTTTTATAAATTATCCACACCTTTATTTATTTAGTCATTTATTTAAATATATTATACATGCATACAATCATAAAATGAGATTTATATACAAAAACATCCCATCATATCCCTCATGCCTCCTAATTCCAGCCAACCAAATAATTTTTGGAATCTTGACTGATAGTTAATGCCTGTGTTTCTTCACTTATACTTATATTTTTCTTACTTGAGGGACTTAAATAACTCTAGTTTCAACTTAAAAGTCCAGCTGTTAAGACAGTTGTTATAAAAATAATATCTATTTGCTTTCAGGAAAAAAACCCACACACTTGAACCACTGTCAACATTAAGTAGCTCTCTTACTTTAAAAAGAAGCATGATTGTTCATTGACGGCTGGCAGTAATGTTGGGAACACATAACTACTTAAGAATAGCAAAAACTGCAGCATAAAAATAATGAGCCTAGCTAAAGTTTCATAGCATACTTTATGGGAAATATATAGCTTTTAGAAGTTGTGATAGAAAGTTCTTACAGAAGCTAATTTACAGAGTCAGTTTACTTTTTGTCCTTTTATTAAAATTTTCACACAATATATTTTGATCATGTTTTTCATCTTGAATCCTTGTCTCACTTTATGTTCTTTGTATTTTTTATCTCTTTCTTTAAAACAAACAATCAAACAAAACAAAACAAAAAACTCAAGGAACAACAGAAACAACAAAAAGACATAAGCAAAGTTAACAGAGAAAAGTGCACACTGGTGAGGTTTGACCCGTGACTTTCTGTAACTGAGATGGATTAATCTCACTACCCCAGTCATGAATAAGCACCATGTGGCTAAAAGTAAGCTTCACGTATGTTGCAGATTATCCCAAACCAGGCAAGTGATGCTAACAAACCCCCAAACTCAGCAAAAGGGAGAGATGAGATTTCTAAAAGTCTACATCTAAAGACATAGCCAGTGGCTTACATACAGGTGCCCAGGTCCCTTTGCAAAACTACAAGCAATATGGAAAACCCAAAATAATTTGGCCTCTCCAAAAAGCCTGTCCCATAGTAATGGTCATCAGTTAGAACAACATAAAGACCACTTAAGAAACAGAATTTAAGAAACAATTATAAACGTGTTCAAAGAATTCAGGGAGACATAAGGAAATAATTTAATAAATTTAAAGAGGTCAGGTGTTGGGAACTAAAAAGGGGGGCCCTGGGGAAGAGGGGGAGGAGAGACCCACATCCTGCCAGAGTTTTACCTGGTCTGCCAGGCATGGGAGAGCTGACATACACTTTCCACTCAGCCCTGGGTGGGTATTCAAGCTTCTGACCTACTCTTCAGATGGTGGCCAAGGGACAGCCCTACCTGGGAACCCTGCTAAACTTTGCTAAAGCAAAGTTATAGGTTAGAGGGATGAGGGAAGAAGTTCCCAATACCTGCAAGAGTGAGTGCACTTGATCTTGACTGGAGCACAGGAAGGCCTTCTAATGGGAGATTAGAAATGGCTCATTAGGAGAGAGCCTGTCCCATCCTCCAAGCACAATGAGCCTTGATGAGCAGAGACATTCTATGGTTTTAGAGTTTTATTATAGAAATTCAGGGGGAAAGAGAGAAAAGAGAGAGAGAGAGAGAGAGAGAGAGAGAGAGAGAGAAGGCTAGAGAGAAAGAGAGTAAGAGGGAGAGAGGAGAGGAGAGAGGAGAGAGGGGCTGAGAGTGAGGGATAAGAGGAAGACAAGTAAGAGAGGAGGTGGAGCTGAACAGCCCTTTTTATGGTCTTTACTGTTGCTAGGTAATTGGGGAAGAGTTTAGCCTGAAAGGCAGAAGCTTGGGACATTGCCTATGTGACTTTTAGCCATGCTTCTCTTGTGGGGGCTGTAGGGGGTGGTAACTTAGGCAGGAGCCAGAGTTCCAGGAACATGTGTCATTTAGGTGAATTATGACTTTGGGGTTCAGACCTCAGCTCAACTGGAGACCAGCATGTCTGTGCATAGCCCAATGCCCAACAGTCAGGAATAGTCTTCTGTCAAAGTCCAAGAGGAGAAACAAATAGCTGAATGAAATACAAACAATTCTGAATGAGCAAATTCAATAACATCATAGAAATAGTGAAAAGAAAAATGCATGTAGCAGAGGATGGCCTTATCTGGCATCAATATTGGGGGAGGCCATTTGGTTCTGTGAAGGATGGATTCCCCAGTGTAGGGGACTGCCAGGGCAGGCAGGTGTGTTGGGTGGATGGAAGGGAGATCACCCTCATAGAAGCAGCAGGGGATAGGATAGGGGATTTCTGCAGGGGAAACCTGGAAAGGGGATAGCATTTGAAATATAAATAAATAAAATAACAAATAAAAGAATATATTTTGGTTCTTAAAAATTAACAACAACAACAAAATTGTATTTCAATAAAGCCACCCCAATGGATCACACAGAGGACAGAATACGAGTGCTTGAAGACAAGTTAGAGGAACTGGATTATTCAGCTAAAGAAAATGATACTTGTAAAATAATCCAGGAATACACTGTGTTTGATGTTTGGAACACATGATGAAAACAAATCTAAGAACTATGGTTATAAAAGAAAGAGAATAATTTTAAATCAAAGACATAAGCGCATACTCAATAAAATTATAGAAGAAATATTTGCCTATCTAGAGAAAAGGATACCCATCTATGCAGTAAATGTAGAGAGAACAAGAAATTGATATACCATAAGAGAAACTCCTAGCTCTCTAATTATAGCTAAAATAACAAATAAGCTGCACAAAGATAGTACTGAACACTAGCCTTGAAGGCTCTGTGTTCCTAGACTGGCAGGCCCATAAGGATAGTTGATTTCTAATTGGAAACCTCAACTTGTCTTGAATTTGAATTTTCCTAAATGAAAGATCAGGTGGGAATATCCTGTGTCCTATATTTCAGAGATAGACAGGTCCATGGGAAAACAAACAAACAAACAAACAAAAAACGCAAAATGGAGCTTCCTACTATTGGATGGCAAAGGCTCTTCTGAGCAGGCTCTTCTGAGCAGGATCTGAGTGTGCCTTGAAACTGTCTTCACAGGTTGAACTGAGTGTTGCCTTGAACTGTCCCCTCCACAGGTTTACAGCTGAGCACTGGGCCACTAAGCAGAAACAAAGATCTTTCCTATAGACTAAATTGACAGGAAGCTTTGACACATCAGGAACACTGGCTTCTCTGATTCCACTTCTCTGACTTGCTCACACTCCATTCCTCAGGTAGAACAGTTAATGCACTAAACAGAGGAAAGGTTGCTAGGGATCCACAATCACTCTACATTTCCCAAACAAACCTCAGTCCCTCAACTTCCTTCCTCTTCCATCTAAAGGCTTACTGTAACCCACTGAGACTCTGCTCCTATATCAGTCAATTAGGACACAAAACCACATGTTTTGGGGTTGTCTGGGAGGAGAAAGAAGAAGGCAGGAATTAAATGTGTTAAACTTTAGAGTTTTTGTCTCTGCAACTGTACTCCTCCCAAATGAAAATATATTGGACCAAACGAGGAATGTCAGTGCAATTAAAAAAATAGAGAAATAAATAAATAAAAACTGCACCCCACAGAGTTTTTAAATCAGCAATCATTATGAATTTTGTATATCTCCTGTGGTAGATCCCTTGTGAGTTTTTCCAAAGACCGTTTTCTTTATTATTATTATTATATTTAACTTTTTTATTAAATATTTTCTTTATTTATATTTCAAATGTTATCCCCTTTCCTAGTTTGCACTCTGAAAATCCCCTATCCCTTCCCCACTTCCCCTGCTCCCCAACCCACCCACTCCCATTCCTGATCCTGGCATTCCCCTATACAGGGGTCTAGAGCCTTCACAAGAACCAAGTGCCTCTCTTCCCTTTGATGACCAACTAGCCCATCTTCTGCTACATATGCAGCTAGAGCAATGAGTCCCACCATGTGTTTTCCTGGATTGCTGGTATAGTTCCAAAGAGCTCTGGGGGTACTAGTTAGTTCATATTGAGGTTCCTCCTATGGGGCTTCAGTCCCCTTCAGCTCTCTGGGTATTTCTCTAGCTCCTTCATTGGGGACCTTGTGCTTCCTCCAATGGATGACTGTGAGCATCCACTTCTGTATTTGCCAGGGACTGTCAGAGCCTCGAAGGAGACAGCTATATCAGGCTCCTGTCAGCAGGCTCTTGTTGGCATCTGCCTAGTGACTGGGTTTGGTGGTTGTTTATGGGGTGGATTCCCAAGTGGGGCAGTCTATGGATGGTCATTCCTTCAGGCTCTGCTCTGAAACTTGTCTCTGCAACTCCTTCCATGAGTATTTTGTCTGCCATTTGAAGAAGTAACAAAGTGTCCACACTTTGGTCTTCCTTCTTGAGTTTCAAGTATTTTGAAAATTGTCTCTTGGGTATTCTAAGTTTCTAGGCTAATATCCACTTATCAGTGAGTGCATATCATCAGTGAGTGTGTTCTTTTGTGATTGGGTTACCTCACTTGGATGATATCCCCCAGATACATCAATTTGCCTAAGAATTTCATTAAAATCATTGTTTTTAATAGCTGAGTAGTACTCTCTTGTGTAAATGTACCACATTTTGGGTATCCAATCTTCTGTTGAGGGATATCTGGGTTCTTTCCAGCTTCTGAGTATTATAAATAAGGTTGCTATGAACATACTAGAACATGTGTCCTTATTAGAAGTTGGAACATCTTCTGGGTATATGCCCAGGAGAGGTATTGCTGGACCTTCTAGTAGTACTATGTCCAATTTTCTGAGGCACCGCCAGACTGATTGTACAAGCTTGTAATCCCACCAGCAATGGAGGAGTGTTCCTCTTTCTCCACATCTTTGCCAGCATCTGCTGTCACCTGAATTTTTATCTTAGCCATTCTGGCTGGTATGAGGTAGAATCTCAGGGTTGTTTTGATCTGCATTTCCTTGATGATTAAGAATGTTGAACATTTTTTCAGGTGCTTCTCAGCCATTCGGTATTCCTCAGTTTAGAATTCTTTGTTTAGCTCTGTACACCATTTTTTTAATGGGTTTATTTGAATTTCTTGAGTCCAGCTTCTTGAGTTCTTTGTATATATTGGATATTATTCCCCTATCAGAATTAGGATTGGTATAGATTCTTTCCCAATCTGTTGGTGGCCTTTTTGTCTTATTGACAGTATCTTTTGCCTTACAGAAGCTTTGCAATTTATTTATCGATTCTTGATCTTACAGCACAAGCCATTGTTGTTCTGTTAAAGAATTTTTCCCCTATGCCCATATCTTTGAGGCTTTTCCCCATTTTCTCCTCTATAAGTTTCAGTGTCTCTGGTTTTACGTGGAGTTCTTTGATCCACTTAGACTTGATCTTTGTACAAGCAGATAAGAATGGATCAATTTGCACTCTTCTACATGATATGCCAGTTGTGCCAGCACCATTTGTTGAAAATGCTGTCTGTTTTTCCACTGGTTGGTTTTAGCTCCCTTGTCAAAGATCAAGTGACCGTAGGTGTGTGGGTTCATTTCTGAGTCTTCAATTCTACTCCATTGATCTACCTGTCTGTCACTGTACTAGTACCATGCAGTTTTTTATCACAATTGCTCTGTAGTACAGCTTGAGCTCAGGCATGGTGATTCCACCAGAAGTTCTTTTATTTTTGAGAATAGTTTTTGCTATCCAACGTTTTTTGTTTTTCCAGATGAATTTGCAAATTGCCCTTTCTAGCTCTGTAAAGATTTGAGTTGGAATTTTGATGGGGATTTCATTGAATCTGTAGTTTACTTTCAGCAAGGTAGCCAGTTTTACTCTATCAATCCTGCCAATACATGAACATGGAAGATCTGTCCATCTTCTGGGATGTTCCTCAATTTCTTTCTTCAGAGACTTGAAGTTCTTATCATACAGATCTTTTCACTTCCTTCATTAGAATAACACCAAGGTATTTTCTAATATTTGTGACTATTGTGAAGGGTGTTGGTTCCCTAATTTCTTTCTCAGCCTGTTTATCCTTTGTATAGAGAAAGGCCACTGATTTTTTGAGTTAATTTTATATACATCTACTCCACTGAAGCTGTTTTTCACATTTAGGAGTTCTCATGTGTAATTTTTAGGGTCATTTATATATACTATCATATCATCAGCAAAAAGTGATATTTTGACTTCTTCTTTCCAATTTTTATCCCCTTGATCTCCTTTTGTTGTCGAATTGTTCTGGATAGGACTTCAAGTACTATATTGAATAAGTAGGGAGAAGGTGTGCAGCCTTGTCTAGCCCCTGATTTTAGTGGGATTGCTTCAATTTTCTCTCCATTTAATTTGATGTTGGTTACTGGTTTGCTGTATACAACACTGTTTTCAAATCAGGGTAAACTAGATACTTCTGAGTTTCTGATGTTATTTTATTAGTTAATTAGACGTTATGTCACATATTTGTTGTCAAAAAGAATGTTGAATTGGTATTTGCTTTTTCATTAATAGTTCCAAATTCTTTAACAGTTTATAAATTTTGAAGTATCAAATTTCTTCAGGATTACATTTCTTAAAAAAAAAAATCAAGTGCATGTATTTTTTTCCTGTTTCTTGTGCTAACATGCTACTTAAATCTCAACTATACATATAAACAATCAAAGAAATACTATGAAAGACTGAGGCAAAACAAAAACAAATAAACAAACAAACAAAAAAATCCTAGCATAGGGATCTAGGGGGAGACAGAGCAGTGAAACTCTTGTGTTTATTTTTGCCTCCTGTTGCTAGTGTTGATTGTAAATGGAGCTGAAGTGTAGGAGAAGGGAATGGAAGAAGAGAAAGAGAAGGAAGTTAAGGGGCTAGGGAAAGAAAAGATTAAAGCATAAGCTGTTCTTTGTGAGCTAAGGGCAACATATGAGGAAATCTTGTTCTCCTAGTACTGTTTATATAAGAGTATATCTGTTCTCTAGTTTATAGTTTTGGCATCTGCCACAAGTCAGGTAGCTATAACCACATGAGCATATATGTAGATCATTTTCCATTGATTTACATCTCCAGAACCATATCTGCTTGAAAACCATCTTGTTTCCCATGGTGACTAAACCTCTGTAGTTCAGTACCAATTAAATGCTTTCCTTTAAAAAAATTTCTATGGTCATGGTGTCTCTTCACAGCAATGAAACCCTAACTTAGTCAGTGTGTTTGTTGGGGAAGGGAGGTGTCACAGTACATTTGTGCAAATCAAATTGTAAGCTGCAGAGAAATGCCTATACTTGTATTGAGTCCATGGTATGTGAGTTAATATATTGCTTTACAAAATCCTATTTAGTAGTCTTTTAGTTTTATGCTAATCCTTTAGATGTGATAGGTAGTTAGATTTTCCTTTAGATGAGTACTGACTGTGAGACTATAACCTCAGTGGAGAAATTGGAATCAGTTCTTGACACTGAGCATCTAGGAAAACAGATCATATGAATAGTGCCTTGGATTATTATTACAACATCACCAGTAAGATAAGTGATATTATTTACTTAATTTTTATTTTTCAATATGTTCTCAAGGGTTTGCATCAGTTTACAAAATACTTCATCACCATTGGAAGAAGAACAAAAGTATGATTTCTGGACATAAAAAATTACCATGCCTCTTGCCTGGGAAGAGGTCAAATCCACGTTTATTCAGAATCATGATAGCAAAAAGATGGCAAAGGGAAAGCCCAAGTTATACAAATAAACATGCGAAAGACCAGCCAGTGGTGACCACATCATAGCTAATCTCAATTTATCTTAAAATAATTTCTCACTTTGTCAAATTTAATGGTGCATTCATAATGAAATGTCACAGACTTCGCAATTGGTTTTGATGATAAAATGATTTAGGAAGGTAATCATGTTATATAGATCAGTTCATTTCTTAAAGGACTTCCAAATGCTTGCTTTCTTACTCACATTGCAGTATGCCAAAGAGTTATTTTCCTCATTTCTCAAAGGAAAAAGATGTTCACAGAAGTAATTGGCATAGATAAAATGGAGTTAACCTAGGAAACAGGCCTTCTGACCCTAACCTATTCCCCTTTTCATCCATTAGTGAATTTCTATCAATTTCAAAATAAAAATATTTGAGGCTGAGTGTCTTAGGTTCTTTTGCAGATAATTTTTTTGGGGGAGGGATCTTACTGAAAATGTTTACATGTCAAGAAAGAGGGGGCAGAGGGAGGAAATCAGGAAAGAAGAGGGTGAAATGAAATGAACTCTCATCTGAAAACTGAAGCCTCATATTGAAAACTTATTGCCAGACTTGCTATAAAGGGGGCTGCTTGGCACCTCTTTCTTCCTCTCCTATGCTCTCTGCCCCTTATCTCTCTCTGACTCTCCTTTCTCCCTAACCCCTTTCTCCCTTTCTCCCTTTCCCCTTCTCTCTCTCTCTCTCTCTCTCTCTCTCTCTCTCTCTCTCTCTCTCTCTCTCTGCCTCTACTCTCTTTTCAACTCTTCTTCCCATGTCACCAAATAAACTCTATTCTATACCCACTTCACCATATTCTGCTCTACAAAACATATCTTGGTTCTCTTTTTATAAAACAAGACACTATTAGTCACACAGGAGTCTTTTTTCCTCAAAAGGGAGAATGATAATATCTTTACCTTCTTCCTTGGTTATGTTGTACTTATGTACAACACCCTGAGAGTGAAAAACTTCCCATGCAGAGTGAACTAACTCCCAGAATTAGAGAAGGACATCACACTAAAGAAGGCTGTCCAAGAGGGGGCTGCCAAGCACAGAAGCATCTCAATGCTGGTTGGCAGAGATAGAACTTGTCTCAAGTTTTAAAGACATTTGCTACACGCTTAGTTTTCATTTCAATCTGAAAGTTTTCCAAAGTAAAAAATGGGATTTGAAATTTTCATAAGCACCCACACACGTTAGAGTCTTAGTGTTAGAGAGAATTAGTAAAAACGTTCATTATATCATTCATTCCATTCATATTTGAAGTTAATTATAATATGCACACTAATTATTGACTATAAATGATTAATTAAATTGATGAATGAATGGTTTTACTAATTCTTTCCAACATAAGTCACTAACATTGTGACTTCCATGTTTATTAGAAATATTAAAATAACACAGAATCCTGGAATGTGATATCCTTTCTCTCAATGACAGGTTTCAAGACTTCTAAGCTGAGTCCTTTGTGGACACATAGGCTACACTGGAATGCCATTCCTGCTGTGTTTAGATATTTTCCAATTGTGGCTTTTTAGTTGAAACCATAAAACTGGATCATTAAAGGTACTCTTACACATTCCAAACATTTTCCAAGCCACTTATCATTAAGCTTCTGGTGTGTGGCTATTTTAGAGGAATGGAAGCCATATGGCTTGTGTTTATTCACACTTGAGCATTACTTATAAAAACAAGTTGATATCTCCAGAAACATCATCACATACATTAATTTGAATATATTTCTCTTTGCATGAAAGAGAACCTGACTCAGAAAAATAAAGTTGATTTATATGAGTTTTAGGTACTAAACAGTTGTGAGTTCAGTTGTGTCTGGTCTGAACAGAACATAGATTTCATTACAAATGATTTATGAAGGGATAGAGATTTTTGAAAGTAATTACTATATTTGGAAAATTAAGATGATTGCAATGGTTTAGTGTTAATTATCTGTGAACAGAAAAAATATAGAACATCTTTCCTTATTAAATGAAAGAAAGAGAACTAGATTCTCTCAAATACCTGGTACAGACTGATGAGGATCCACAGATGCTGAGAATGTCACAGGATAAAGCTTGAGGGTTTGAGCACAGTGTGAAAACACATTGCAGAGAACTTACCTGTCCTCTTCTTACGAGAGATGCTCTCTCATAACCTGGGCTAAGCTCAAAATAAGACGGATTACAATGGCCTTAGTTCTGTATCTTTCTAACTCCACTTCCCAAGTGCTGAGATCACAGGAGACCAACATGCCAGGGTCAGATTTCTTATGATGATACTTAGTGTCTACCGAACTGAGCTTTATGTCTGTGAATATTTAGAAGTGTATGTATACATATACAGCTCTCTTTATGGTACAAGTGTCTGCCAGAGTTGATCTTTCATGTAGCCTTTATCTTTCTACTCAATTTTCTTAAGTTTTTATTCATTTTAACATAAATCATGATTCTCACTGTTTCTTAAATGTTTCAAACAGGTTTTAAAAGGTAGTGCTATTATTTTCTAAGTCATTCATATATACTGTCTAAAATAACCTTAGGAAGTTGATACATTTTATATTCTCATTTTAATCAAAAGAAGTGAATATAATTTAACTTTCATGTTAGTTCATAAAAGTGACAAAAACTCATGATCATCAAGGAGGACTTCTATTTCCAGATCAATTCACTGTCCTTTTTTTTTTTTTCTTTCATTTATTTATTTATTTATTTATTTATTTATTTATTTACACTCCAGATTTTATTCCTCTCTAGGTCTACCCTCCAACTGTTTTACATCCCATACCTCTCTGCTATGTCCACGAGGATGTTCCCACCCCTCACCTCCCACCCCACAAGACCTCTAAACTTCCTGGGGCCTCCAGTCTCTTGAAGATTAGGTGCATCTTCTCTAACTAAGTCCAGACCTGGTAGTCTTCTGCTGTATATGTGGAGGGGGCCTCATATCAGCTGGTGTATGCTGTCTGTTTGGAGGTCCAGTGTTTGAAAGACCTCCGGCGTCCAGATTGACTGAGACTGCTGGTGCTTCTACAGGGTCACTCTCCTCTTCACCTTCTTCCAGCTTTTCCCTAATTCAACAACAGTGTTCAGCAGCTTCTGTCCATTAGTTGGGTGCAAATAATTTCATCTGACTCTTTCAGATGAATGTTAAGTCTTTCTTAAGGCCGTCATGGTAAGTCCCATTTTGTGAGCACTCCATAGCCTTAGTAATAGCAACAGGCCTTGGGACCTCCCCTTGAGCTGGATCCCACTTTGGGACTGTCACTGGACCTCCTTTCCTCGGGCTCTTCTCCATTTTCATCCCTGTAGTTCTTTCAGACAAGAAGAATTATGGGTCTGAGCTTTGACTGTGGGATGGCAGCACCCTCCTTCACTTGATGCCCTGTCTTTCTGCTGGAAGTGGGCTCTTTAAGTTCCCTCTTCTTACTGTCATGCATTTCATCTACGGTCTCTCCCCTAGAGTCCTCACAGTCTCTCACCTCCCAGGTCTCTGGAGCATTCTGGAGGGTCCTCCAACCTTCTAGCTGCTGAAGTTAACTGTATTCATTCATTTTGCTGGCCCTTAGGGCTTCAGTTCTTTCCCTCACCCAATGCCAGATCAGATACCCCTCTTCTCCCCACCCATACCTCATCCATTTGCCCTCCCAAGGTCCTTCCCTCCCTCGCCCTTGTAATTGCTTTCTTCTCGCTCCCAAGTGAGACTGGGGTGTCCTCACTTCCTCACTTGGACGATGCAGCTTGATGACCTTTTTGACTTCTGTGGACTGTATCTTGAGTATTCTGTCATTTTTTCCTTTCCTTTCCTTTCCTTTCCTTTCCTTTCCTTTCCTTTCCTTTCCTTTCCTTTCCTTTCCTTTCCTTTCTTTTCCTTTCCTTTTCTTTTTTTCTCTCTTTTTTTTGGGGGGGCTAATATCTACTTATTTTTGACTATATACCATGCATGAACTTTTGGGTCTGAGTTACCTCATTTTCTAATTCTATACATTTGCCTGCAAAACTCAGGATATCCTTGTTCTTAAGAGCTGAGTGGTATTCTATTATGGAAATGAACTACCTTTTCTGTATTAATTCTTCTGTCCAGGGACATCTGAGTTATTTCCAGTTTCTGGCTATCACAAAAGGCTGCTATGAATATAGTGGAACACATCCCCTTGTGGCAGGGTGAGGTATATGTCTAAGAGTGGTACTGCTGGGTCTTCAGGTAGATCTATTTTCACTTTGCTGAGGAACCTCTAGGTTGATTTCCAGAGTGGTTGTACCAGTTTGCAATTTCAGCAATAAAGGAGTGATCCTCTTTCTCCACATCTTTACCAACATGTTTTGTTACCTGAGGTTTTGATCTTAGCCATTCTGACTCACCAGTCAGAAAGTCAGGTGTGAGATGGAATCTCAGGGTTGTTTTGATTTACATTTCTCTGATCACTAAGGACTTTGAATTGTTCTTTAGGGGGTTCTCAGCCATTCAATATTCCTCTGTTGTGAATTTTAGGTTTACTTATATCCTCCATTCTTTGATTGTGTTGTTTTTTTTGTTGTTCTTTTGTTTTGTTTGTTTGTTTTTGTTTGTTTTTTTGTGTTTACCTTCTTTGTATATTTCAGATATTATCTATCTATCAGATGTGGGGTTAGGGAAGATATATTCCCTATCTGTAGGTTGTTTGTCATTTGCCTTACAGAAGCTTTCCAGTTTCAGGAGGTCTCATTTATAAGTTTTTGATCTTAGAGTATGAGCCATTGGAGTTCTGTTTAGAAAATTTCTCCCTGTGCCAATGAATTTAAAGCTCTTTCCTACTTTCTCTTTTATTAAATTCAGTGTATCTGGTTTTATGTTGAGGTTCTTGATCTGCTTAGACTTGAACATTGAGCAACATATATGGTTCTATTTTCATTTTTTCTACATACAGACAGCCAGTTAGACCAGCATCATTGATTGAAGATGCTTTCTTTTTTCCATTGTATATTGTTGGTGTCTTTGTCAAAGATCAAAAGTGTCTGTAAACGTGTGGTATTATTTCTGTGTCTTCAATTCTGTTCCCCCGATCAACGTGTCTGTCTCTGTACCAATACCATGCAGTTTTTATTACTATTGTAGTAAAACTTGAGGTTAGGGATGGTGATTTCCCCCAGCCATTCTTTTTTTTTTTTTTTTTTTTTTGAATTTTTTTTTAGATATTTTCTTAATTTACATTTCAAATGCTATTTCGAAAGTCCCCTCCTCCCTCCCCCTCACTGCTCCCCTGTCCACCCACTCCCACTTCTTGGCCCTGGCATTCCCCTGTATTGGGGCATATAAAGATTGCAGTACCAAGGGGCCTCTCTTCCCAATGATGACTGACTAGGCCATCTTCTGCTACATATGGAGCCTGAGACACGAGTTCTGGGGGTTCTGGTTAGTTCATATTGTTGATCCTCTTCTTCTTTTTTTTTTTTTTTCAACTTTTATTAGATATTTTCTTCATTTACATTTCAAGTGTTATCCAGAAAGGTCCCTATACCCTCCCCCCTCCCGGCCCTGCTCCCCCACCCATCCGCTCCCACCCCCTGGCCCCGGGGTTCCCCTGTATTGGCAGCCATTCTTTTATTGTTAAAATTTGTTTTCACTATTCTGGGTTTTTTGCCTTTCCTGAGAAATTTGAGAATTGTTCTTTCCATGTCTTTGAAGAATTGTGTTGGGATTTTGATGGGGATTGCACTGAATCTGTAGATTGCCTTTGATAAGATGGCCATTTTTACTATACTAAGTCTGCCAGTGCATGAGCATGAGAGATCTCTCTATTTTCTGAGATCTTCACATTCTTTCCTGAGAAACTTGAAGTTATTGTCATATAGGTCTTTCACTTGTTTGGTTAGAGTTACTCCAAGTTATTTTGGTGACCATTGTGAAGGGAGTTGTTTTCCTAATTTCTTTCTCATCTGCTTTATCATTTTTAAAATATAAAGCTATTGATTTTTTTAAGTTAATTTTATACCCGGCCACTTTGCTGAAGTTGTTTATCAGCTGGAGAAGTTCTCTGGTAGAATTGAGGGCGTGCTTATGTTTACTATCATATCATCTGCAAATAGTGAAAACAAACACTGTACTCACCCCCCTCCCCTCATTTCCAGTCCTGACTTGGAGCCATGAGTTTGACTATTTGCTGCCATCTACTCAGTTTGGGTGCAATTGCTTCTTTTTATTCTATAGCTCTCAGGTCTGCTGTTAAGTTACTAGTGTTCTTTATTTCCTGGGAGCTTTGGGTTAGGAGTTCTTTATGTTTTGATTTTTTTTTTTTGACAGTTGTGTCAATCTCTTCTACCATATCTTCTACACCTAATATTCTCTCTTGTATTCTGTTGGTAATGCTTACATCTGTAATTCCTGACCTCTCTCCTAGGTTTCCTATTTCCAGGTTTACCTCCATTTGTGCTTTCTTTATTGTTTCTACTTCCACTTTTAGGTCTTGAATCACTTTATTCAATTCCTTCTCCTGTTTACCTGTGTTTTCCTGTATTTCTTTCAGTGTGTTAATGATACCCTTCTCAAAGTACTCTATTATCTCCATGAGATATTCCTGATTTTCAGGTGTGTTGGTGTATTCAGGGCTTGCTATGGTGGGAGAACTGGGTTCTGATGATGCCCATGTACTTTTGCTTCTGTTGCTTATGGTCTCGTGCTTGCCTTTTGCCTTCTGCATATTTCTGGTGTTTGTTGATCTTGGTGACTATATGGAGTCTGCCTCTTTTGTCCCTCGGTTGCTTCAGGTCTCCTGGTAAGTTTGCTGGCCTGGCTGTATCAGACTACCTGTGAGGCTTTACAACTAGGATTTCTTTACAGGGGCAGAGAAGTTGCTGATCTGTTGCCTGGCTGCAGTAGATCTCCTGGGAGCCCTTCAGATTGTTGGGTCTTCAGTGGGGCAGCCAAGCTGTTGTTCAACTATACTGAGTACAGCCGATTCTCAGTTGCTCTGAGTGCATCAGGTTCTCTAGGATGTGGATATGGAGTCTTCACGGAAGCAAACCAACTAGAAGTCTGCACCAGCAGCAAGGATCAGGCAGAAGGGGTAGAAGAGGTGGGAGAACACATCTAAATAATACTTCACTTTATTGGTGGCATGGAAGAATCAGAGATTTGGGGTTTCTATGTCTAACTTTATGTACTATCTACAATGCTTTCCAAGACTAGTGATACTACAGTTAACTTACGAAAAGTTCTCATCAGTCCAAACAAAATTGAGCCATAATAATATGAATATGTTACTAAGGATATGGTCTTATTATTTCAAATATTTGCATTGTGAATAAGCATTCCACACAAGTATTAGGGATGGTCAAATACTGAATGAGTTCCACAATTAAAACATTACCTTCTAGATCAATGATATGGCTCAGCATGGAAAAGTGCTTTCTACCAAGCATGATTAGACTTTCATCAATCAAGCTCTCTCTCTCTCTCTCTCATACACACACACACACACACACACACACACACACACACATGTTAATAAACATAATACAACTTTTAAAACAAAAACCTGGCTTCCCATTGTTTTCTTTCATTCTTATGCTAACATCAAAGTATCAAAGTTGCCTCTTAACTATTCTACATTTTTGCTGTGAGAGTCTGAGAAAATTACCGAACTTCCTGCTGAGCTCAGTTTATCACCAATAAAATAGGCATAGTGAAAATTAGTTAATACATAATTCAATTATGAGATCTAAATGCACAAATACAAATAAATGATGAAACAAGTGTCCTATGGCTATTAATAATTCAACGTTTGTTAACTATGACATACAACCACTTAAATATACTTTAGAAAATTATTTTTAAGAGCATAGTTGAAGTCCACTGGGGCTGATAAACACAGTATGCCTGTGGAATGTTCCCAACAGTACCCAACTTGAAGCCATTCATCCTGCTGATGAGCGATTTTTAGTTAAGTTTCTTTCATTAGGAAAATGCATGTGGAGCTGAAACTTTACCTTTCTGTCTAAAAGAAAATTAATACTACCAACCAACTGCTAAACTGCCTCATAGATAGCCCTGAAAACCCTGAATAGGGAATAATATTGAGTTGAAGATTTCAGATTCTAGGCCTGTCTGTGACTCACTCTGTCCTTTTGATTTTTCTCTTTGATTTTCTCTTTGTGTAGTGACAACAAAAATATCAACTCTATAGTCTAATACATAAAGTGAGCATGAACCCCTCAATGAAGATTCTTTTCATGGCATTGATTAATGGGCTACAAAGATTTTGAAAAGGAAGCCCCAAGCCACATACTAATCATGCAGTTGCTTAAATATTTTGCTTGGGAACTCATACTCAAACTACAGATAGCCTTCTGTCAACCCTGAATTCCTCATAAAAAAGAAACCCTGGTTTTCAATAGAGTGATTTGTGTTTTGGGTTTAGTTTGTATATAAAAATTGTTATAGCACATGGTCTTAACTGAGTTCATCTTCAAAGTCCCTAACCAAGACAGAGTGATCTTCTCTCAGAACCAAGTTCTAACAGCTGGAATTTGGGATCCAGAGCCAACCAGACTGGGCTACTGATCTAAGACTGATAGTTTTAAAGCCCTAAACTAAGTCTGTTACCATTCTTGAAATTCACTGCAGCAGGCGCCAGGAAGGAATTTCATTGCCTGCTTCTGCTAGAGATCAGACTTGTCACATAATAACTCTCAGGAACTTCTGACATCTCAAAACTCTCTGGATGGGGAGATTCTGTTCCTCTGCCTGTGGGGGGAAAAAAAAATCATGTACTTTGTTCCAGCACATGAAACAAATGGTAATAAGGACAGTCTCTTTCGTCCAATGGAGAAAGGTCATCACCACACGTAGAAAATACACCGAGGACAGACAAATGACTGAGAGTTTCAGCAGTAGCCTCTTAAATATTTGAAAAATATATAATTTATTTTTCAATTTTATAAGCATATTGTCGAATTCATTATGAAGCAAACCCAGCTCATTTGTGAAATCAGGCAGTGTTCTCAATCATTGGGCTATCTTTCCAGCCACTTATTTTTACTGTTAGTGTTCTATTTTTGTCTTAATACTAAGAAGGGAATTATTACTTAATTTTATAAACAAAATAAATAGAAAAAATATTAAGAAGCAGCTCATTTTTAATACTTCTTTAAAAAAATAGTACATAGACATGAATCAGTACTTGATTAACTTGTAATTGATAATAATGGTGGTTTGAAGACATATGGACCCCTTATACTCATGTATTTAAATGATTGGCTGATAAAGAGTGGCATTATTAGGAGGTATGACCTTTTGGAAATGGGTGTGGCCCTGTTGAAGGAAATGTACCACTCTGGAACTATGAGCCATCCCTATTTAAATATTTTCCTTTGTGAGAATTACCTTGGTCACATTATCTCTTCACAGAAATAAAATACAAACTAACACAGTAACAAAAGACCATAGGGATTTTATAGAAACCTACATACATGTTCCAGAGTCTTTCAAGCCATGTTTTTGCCATTTGCTGGTTTGTGATCTTGGGCAACTGTGTCAACCTCCAGAAGCCTAAGTGTGCTGAGCTACACAAAGGATAGTAAAACTACTGATGTTTTTAAGGATTTGATTAAGAGATATGATAATATCCTTTAAAAACAAAAGTAAAATAGAGATTATATTTTATATTATATTAAGGTTTATTTAGTGAAAAATTTAAATTTTCTGTAAATAAAATAAAGTGATGATTAGAATATTGAGGTTTATCAAATGAAATGGGGTACAGACCTAAACAAAGAATTCACAACAGAGGAATCTCAATTGGCTGAGAAGCACTTAAAGAAATGTTCAAAATCCTTAATAATCAGGGAAATGTAAATCCAAACGACCCTGAGATTCCAGTTTACACGAATCAGAATGCCTAAGATCAAAACCTCAGGCTACAGCACACCTTGGTGGGGATTTGGAGAAAGAGGAACACTCTTCCATTGCTGGTGAGGGGTTGCTCTAGCATGACATGCATGCAGTGCTTCCCTGTACTTGCAGGACTTCCTTGATCCTCACTGGTCATACAATGCTTCACTGGTCTCGCTTCATCACCAGTCTTCACCATAAAGAAAAATGCAACAAAATAATTCTCATTGTAACCTACCTAATTCTGGCCTCTTTTGCTGACTTGTGCTGATTCAGCTGAGCCTTTGGTTTCTGCTGTATCATGCCTCCACTACTGATTCATATTTGGTGTTTGCTATTGAACCGGACTGCTGGCATCCTGACAATGAAGAGTGGAATTGTCCCAGAGAACTATTATTACATGTGTTTACAATCCTTTTTCCCTATAAACCTTCTTTTCCTCTACCCCTGGTCAGTGGGCTAGAAGGGAGGTTGAAGCATTCAAGAACCCTAAATAAAGTAGGTATAGAGAAAACTCTAAGCCTACAAGTGGTGAGCAGAGTATTGAAGTAGTTAATTTGAGAAAAGGTAAGATTCTTATCAAACAAATTGGCAGTGTTGATAGAGATGATAAGGCACGTTCTAAAATAAAAATAAAAACCCTGAAGAGCTCATAGCCAGTGTGGTAGGGGCATGAACAAAAGATTCTAACCAAGTCCTGGAGAGAAAAACCAGCTAATAAGGGAAACATATAGATAATAAGAGTAGCAAACAGAAAATAAGCCGTGGTGAATAATGGAAGAATTGTTCGAAGTCAGACCAACAAAGGAGAAATTGAAGATATTTCTGGACATTCATGGAATGACTTGACACCATAGTTAGATAATATGTGATCACTCTTGATAATAGGGTTTCATTGCACAAAGGGATGCCAACTGCACTTAAGTCAGATTTGGAAAGGGCAATTCTTTGGAAGTGTCATTTTATACTAAAGAATAGTTTTCTCATTCGCAACATCTCACTCTTAAATCTGTAGCTTATTTCCTATTTAGTGTGTGGACTCGCACTTTTCAGTACAATTAGGCTATTATCAGAAACAAATATTCCGGAACCACTTACAATAATGAAAATATTTACACTGCTAATGCTGGCTCTTCATTTCATTTCTGGCAGCAAAACATGCTTGGGAACAAGCCTGGGAAGCCTTTTTCTTCAAAGGAGAGACTTCAGATTACAGAGTTAAAGACTCTTGATTTGGAAAAAGTGTAATTCAAGTACATAGTCAATATAAATTCTATTTTCTCACTATATTTTTTTCATGCTATATAGTATATATTTAAGAAAAATTATCAGCATATACTTGTTCAAGTATCAACATATACTTTTTCTGTTGGACCATTTTCTTAGATTTAATCAACATGCTATCTTTGCAGACTTCAACTAAGTCCTGAGTTACAATCACATGTACATGTCACAAACCTTTATGCTACTGAGTGGTAAGAACTGACTTTAATTTACAAGATTTCATTTTTAACCCAACCATCCAAATGCATAAACTACTCCCTGAAAGTAAACTTAGCTTTACACACACACACACACACACACACACACACACACACACACATTCACTCTCACACTCACACATTCACTCACACACACACACATTCACTCACACACACACAATACAGTTTAGTTTTTATTATACTGAAATTGTTTCTCAAATTATTCGCTGGTGTTCCTGATTAACATGGAATAATTTTATTTCAAGAAAAATTACAGAATGAAACCATCTGTTTTTACCTGCCATAGCAGTATAGTTCAGTAAATTCAGATGAACTCAAAGGTTTCCTCCTTTAGCTTAATAAGAATGCTTTGTCTGTATTTGTAGTTTTCAGCTCAGAGCAGCTAACTGTGGTAAGTCTTCTTATCTTAGTCTTCTTATAGTTCAAGACTGCTAACAACTCTCCAATTTCCAGATTAAAAGCCAGACATCAACTAGAATGAAGAAAGATGGGCTGTAATTGAACTAATTCAATATTAGATTTTCAAAGTTGGCGTTTTCACATTTTAAGTGACATGCTATTCCTCACCAGTGAAATGTCTTATTGGGACAAAAAGTCCCTGTAGAAATTATCTTATTAATTAGTTTTTGTTTATTTAATTTGTATTTATTCTTTGGTAATTTCCTACATAAATATATTTTAGACGACACTCATCCACTCCAAGTCCTCCTGGACCCCTCTACCTTCTCTCAATTTCATTTCTTCTTCTTCTTCTTCTTCTTCTTCTTCTTCTTCTTCTTCTTCTTCTTCTTCTTCTTCTTCTTCTTCTTCTTCTTCTCCCACCACACAGATGAAAACAACGGACCCTTCCACTCTCCTTCTACCTGTCCATGTCCAGATATTTTTTTACAATGCTCTGAGTGATTGAACCTAGCTCCTCATGAATGTCAGGCACTCTACCACTGAACTACATTTTCTTGTAGTTGTCTTATAGTTTTGAAAAGTATGCTCAAAATACCAATATATTGTATCTTAATTCAAATAGCAAATACAAAATATATTAACAAATGCATCTCTGAAACATGTAGTCTCTTTGAAGTTCATTTTTTTTAGCAGTGAAGATATATTTGCAAATTCCTTTCTCTTCAGATAAAAAAATCTCTTTATATAAAACTAATGATGGTATGAATCTTTGTGGAAACTAGATCAAAACTCTTCCTCTTCATAATGCTTTGGGTGTTGTGTGACAGCCTGCAAAGAGATTATATGCGACCTCTTTTACTGCTGGGTAATGAAACCTGCCACACAGCTATGTTGACAATAATAAATGATTAATAATTTTGATAAAACATTTCTTTCTAAAAATTAAATACTGCCTGCAAATCCATAAATACACTATCAGTATTAACATTTATCTTGACATATCAGATATAATTCTAGACTATAATCAAATCATCAACTGTGCTCGATCATTTTTCATTCAGGAGAATGTCAGAGAAATGGGACACAGTGTGCAAAGATGTCAGAAATTTAATGAGAAATCAAACTGGAAAGCCTGGGTGATCATTTCCATTCATACAAAATAATACTCCCATCCTGATGTTTGCCTTGTATTTTCTTTTGAGAAAATACATCTAATTTAATATTTTACACAATTTTTTAAAAGGTGTTCATTGGTAAATAACAATAATGCTTAGAATAACAGATCCCAACATTTAACTAGAAAAATCATACAGCAATTTTATGTCAAGGAAATTTTTAAGAACAGTTTTTTCTATCTGACTTTATTCAAAATCCTAAACGCCAAATTTCCAAAGACCAAAAAGCAATGGCTGAGGCAGGAGTTCACAAGCAAGAGCAAACTATAAAAACAATGTCAAAATTATTTTCTTGGAATTTATTCCTACCTGAAATCTTGACACACAATACATAGAGATTAAATATTGTTTAATAGCTGACTTAGTTAATATATCCCCTTTTTGTATAAGAATATGTACCTGCATCTTTCCTACTTACTGAGTCCTCTCTGGTTGACCAAGCTGCCCTAAGCAGCATCATATCCCCTTTGGAACTCCATTCTTCTCCCACCTCTCTGTCCACCCTAATCAGACCTGCACATACTGAACCATACATGTTAGCTTCTGTTTCCCCACTCATCTTCTCTGCTCTCTGAGTCCTCTGGGACACACCAAGCTGCCCTGAGCATCCTGATACCACAGCTGGACATCCATTCCCCCCATATTTCTCTGCCCACCTTCATCAGTCCTTCTATTCCAGTACTCTACAGGTTAGCTTCCCTTCCCCCACTCATCTTTCTTGCTCCCTGAGTACTCTTAGGCACAAACATTAGTAAATCAAATATTGTTAACTCTTAAATTGCAAACAAACAAACAAAAAGCCAGGCAGTGATGGTGCATGCCTTCAATCCCAGCACTTGGGAGGCAGAGGCAGGCAGATTTCTGAGTTTGAGGCCAGCCTGGTCTGCAGAGTGAGTTCCAGGACAGCCATGGCTACACAGAAAAACCTGTCTCGAGAAAAACAACAAAACAAAACAAAACAAAACAAAAACAAAAGTCTTAAATTGCACATCAAACCATATACATTAAGATTGGGAAACTTCAACGCCCCACTCTCACTGACTGGTCATCCAGACAAAAACTAAACAGAGAAATAATGAAACATTCAGAGATTATGGATCATATGGACCTAGCAGACATCTATAATATATTTAACCCAAACACAAAAGAAAACAGCTTCTTCTCAGCACCTCAAGGATCCTTCTCCAGAATTGACCATATAGTGTGTCACAATGCAAGCCTCAACAGATACTAGAAAATTGAAATAACACCTTGTATTGTATCAGAGTACCATGGATTAAAGCTGAATTTCAACAACAACAGAAAAAAACAAAAACAAAAACAAAAAAAAAACAAAAACAAAACAAAACAAAAAAACCAGAAAGCCCACATACTCATGGAAATTGAACAACTCTCTACTCAATGATCTCTGAGTCAGGGGAAAAAATAAAGAAATTAAAGATATTCTAGAGTTCAATGGGAATGAAGGCACAATACCCCCAAACTTATGGGACACAAGTAAAGCAGTGCTAAGAGAAAAGTTCGTTGTACTAAGTGCCTCCCTAAATAAATTAGGAATCTCTCATACTAGCAATTTAAAAGTACACATGAAAGCTCTAGAAAAGACAGAGGAGGAGGAGAAGGAAGAGGAGGAGGAGGAGAAGAAGAAAAAGAGGAGGAGGAGGAGAAGAAGAAGAAGAAGAAGAAGAAGAAGAAGAAGAAGAAGAAGAAGAAGAAGAAGAAGAAGAAGAAGAAGAAGAAGAAGAATCACACCAAAAGATGTAGAAGATAATAAATAATCAAAACACAAGATCAGGGCTGAAATCAATTAGTTGCAAAGAAAACAATACAAAGAATCAATGAACACAGGATCTGATACATTTAGAAAATCAATAAGATGCACAGACCCTTAGAGAAACTAAAAAAGACAGAGAGATAGTATCCAAATATACAAAATCAGAAATGAAAAGGAAGAAATAGCAACAGACACTGAAGCAATTCAAAGATTATTAGGTCTTACTTCAAAAGCTTATATCCAAAAAATTGTAAATGTCAATGAATAGGTCTTACTTCGAAAGCCTATATTTAAAAAAAATTGGAAATCTCAATGAAATGGAGGATTTTCTAGACAAATACAAATTACCAGAGTTAAATAAAGATTAGGTTAACTCCTTAAACAACCCTATAACCCTTAAAGAATAGAAGCAGTCATCAAAACTCTCCCAATTAAAAGGACCCATGGCTAGATGGTTTTAGTGCAGAATTCTACCAGACATACAAAGAAGAGATATTACCAACACTCCTCAAACTATTCTACAAAATAGAAATAGAAGGAACATTGCCAAACTCATTCTATGAAGCCACAGTCACCCTGATGCCTAAACCACACAAAGACGCAATAAAGAGAGAGAACTTCAGACAACATTCTCTTTCGAACATTGATACAAACATACTCCATAAAATACTCACAAACTAAATCTAGGAAAACATCAAAAGCATCATCCAACATGATCATGTAGGCTTCAACCCAGGAATGAAAGAATGGTTCAATACACAAAAATCTATTAACGTAATCCATCATTTATACAAACTGAAAAAAATCTCATTAGATGCTGGAAAATCCTTTGAAAAATCTCAGGAATACAAGGCATATACCTAAACATGGTCAGTGTAGTATGGAGCAATCCAATAGCCAACATAAAACTAAATGGAGAGAAATTTAAATCAATTACACAAAAATCAGGAACAATATAAGGCTGCCCATTCTCTCTATCCATTCATTATACTATTATAAGTTATAGTCAAGAGGAATAAGACAACTAAAGGAGATCAAGGAGATACAAATTGAAAAGGAATAAGTGAAGTATCAGTATTTGAGGTTGAAATGATAGTATACATAAGCGACCCTCAAAAAATTACCAGAGAACTCCTACAACTGAAAAATAACTTCAAAAATGGCTGTATACAAAGTTAATTCAAAGAATTCAGTAGCCCTCCTTTTTATAAATGATAAATGGGCTGAGACAAAAATTAGCTTTTAAAATAGCCATAAATAATATAAAGTATGTTAGTGTAACTTTAACCAACCAAGTAAAATTTTTGTAAAACAAGAAATCCAAATCCTGATGAAAGAAATTGAAGAAAATATCAGAAGATGACCACCTTACCAAAATAAATCTACAAAACAATCCCCATCAAAATTCCAACACAATTTTCATAGAACTTGAAAGGGCAGTTCTCAACTTCAAGTGGAAAAACAAAACCCAAGGATTATCAAAACAAGCCTGAACAATAACTTTGGGAAGAGTCACCATCCCTGACCTTAAACTATACTACAGAGAAATAGTGATAGGTAAACAAACAAACAAACAAACAAACAAAAACCTGCATGATATTGGTACAGAAGCAGACATGTTGGTCAATTGAATCAAATAGAATACCCAGAAATAAGCCCACATACCTACTGACACGTGATTTTTGACAAAGAATCCAAAACCATACAATGGAAAAAAATAAAACAACTTCTACAAATGGTGCTGGTCTAATTGGATGCCTAAATATAAAAGAATAAAAATGGATTATTTTTTATTGCCCAGCACAAAACTCAAATCTAAGTGATTTAATGTCCTCAACATAAAACTGAATACACTGAACCAAATAGAAGAGAAAGTAGGGAATAGCTTTGAATGTGTTGGATCAGGAGATAATTTCCTGAAAAGAACACCAATGGTTCAGGCTCTAAGATCAATAAGTAATGAATGCGACCTGTCAATAGGACAAAACAATAGCCTACAGATTCAGAAAAGATCTTCATTAAACCTACATCTTACATAAGGCTGATAACCAAAATATATAAAGATTTCAAGAAGTTTTACACTAACAACCCAAATAACCCAATTAAAAAATGGAACACAGTTAGAGAGAGAATTCTCAACAGAGGAATTTCAAATGGCTCCTCACCCTGGCATTCCCCTACACTGAGGTATTGAGCCTTCACAGAACCAAAGGTCTTTCCTCCCATTGATATCAGACAGTCCTCTGCTACATGTCTGGCTGGAGCAATAGGACCCTCCATGTGTACTCTTTGGTTGGTTTGGGGTGTGTGTGTGGGGGGGGGGGGGTCTGGTTGTTGATATTGTTATTTTTCCAGACTGACCCTTATGGAAAAGTAGGGGGAAGGATTTCGGGCCCCAAAGTGAATAAGAATACTACAGGAAGACCAGTAGAGTCAACTAATCTGGTACCTTAGGGTTCTGAAATCTGAACCACAAACCAAAAAACATACACAGGCTGGATCTATGCCTCCCCACACATATGTCACAGTTGTGCAGCTTGGTCATCATGGTGGTCCTGAACAACTGCAGCAAGGCCTATTCCCAAAGCTGTATATGGGAAATATTCTTTTAGTGGGTCTGCCTCAGTGGGAGAGGATGTGGCTAGTCCTGCAGGGTTGGGGGATACCCAGAGGGTCACCACCCTCTTAGAGGAGAAGAGGAGGAGGGATGCGGCAGAGGGGAGGCATGTGATCTGGAGAGTGACAGTAAGCAGGATGTAAAGTGAGGAAAAAAAAAAAAGAATGTGTATCTCCTTATTTAATTAATATCCAATATTCAATTGTTTACTTTAGGGAATTGGCCAACCCGTGCTGTAGATTTCAACAGCTATGGATAGTGTACAGGCAAGTTAAACTTCTCTGGTTCTTAACTTTCTTATGTATAACATGAGCCTGCTGGTGATGTCGTATGGTTATATAGCAGAATTTCTACTGAAAGGGGAACTGTAGGCACAGGACAGCTAAATGGTTTTACCAGGGAATTGCTATCACTCCTGTTAAATATAAGTTACCTTTTCAATATTATGACATTATTAATTTCAAATAAAATCATCTATTAAAAATATTGAAAGCAAAATTTTCAATTACTTTAAAACAATCTACATTTAACAACTGTTATTTTATTGAAACGTATTAATACATAGTAAATAATAGGAGGTGTAACTTGTAGCAACCCTGTAATTAACATGCAGACATGACATCAAAATCCTTTCCAATGTTTAAGGGATATATTTGCAAATCAATGATTTACATTTTGCCTCAATTTGACAGATTTTCTTTTTTACATCTGGAAAATTTGAACCATATCCAAAATTTCACACCAAAGTTTTAATTTGATTTCATATATTTCTGTACCATAGAAAATGCCATTATGTCTTAATATAATGGGAGATTTCAATTTATCAATAATTATGTCTTAATCTGCATTTGAAAGGTTTATTTTTCACCTTAAAAGAGCCTGTTTTCATAGAATTTATCTGGTAATAGTCTTCATAATTATTTAAAAGTTTTATCTTGTAATTATGCAAAATTCACTATGTCAGCAACTTTTCTAACCTATCTGTATATAGTATATATGTATTACTAACATAACAATATACAATTATGACTTAGATACAGGCTCTAAGGGGGTGGTTCTTGTTTCAGCAAAGTCCATGGAAGCAGAGGTTTGGAGGCCTGATTGTGTCTTGAAGACTCCTAATGTGCCACAGTTGTTGGTTTAGTTCAGTCCGTTGATGAGTTATTTCATAACTCAATTGGGATTGCCCAGAAGTAGAGCTTAACAGGACAAAGCAGGGCTAGTGCTGTGGTATCTCTGAAGGGAATATCTGTCCTTCCTCCTGTCTCTATCCCTCTTCCTCTCCTTCTTCCTCCTTCCCCTTGACCTCCATCTCTCTCCTCCCTCTAGTCTCTGTCCTTGTTCTTTCTTCCTGTATCTGTTCCTCCCCCTCCACCCTCCTTTCTCTTCTCTTCCTTTTTCCTGTCTCTGTCCCTCTTCCTCTCCACTTCCTCCTCCTCCTTGGCCTTCCTTTTTCTCTTTACTCCTGTCTCTGTCCTTCCTCCTCCTTGGACTCCCACTCCTGCCTTCTTCTGTCTTTGTTCCACCTCTTGTCTCCCCACCTCTTTCTCCTGTCTGTACCTCTCTTCCTCCTCCTCTTCCTCCTTCTCCTCCTCCTCCTCTTCCTCCTCCTCCTCCTCTTCCTTTTCCTTGTCCCTGCTTACTGGCTTCTAGGAGATAAACAGCCTTCCTCACTATATCCTTTTATTGTACTCTTCCTGCTCTGCCACAGTTCTAAGAACAATGGAGACATTTGACCATAAAATTAACACTACAGACCCGCCTTCCCGCCATCCTCCCTCCGAGCCCAGTGGACACAGCTAGGGACATCCCAGGACTTTAAGATCGCATCGGGGTTACGCGTGAGTGCAGTGCACAGGTGGTTTGGGGAGCATTGGATCAGTGGTTGCCCCCAGAGGCAGGATCCGAGAACTCCGCCCCACCGGAGGCTGGGCCTCTCCCAGCCTGAACACCCGCCTTCCCGCCATCCTCCCTCCGAGCCCAGCGGACACAGCTAGGGACATCCCAGGACTTTAAGATCGCATCGGGGTTACGCGTGAGTGCAGTGCACAGGTGGTTTGGGGAGCATTGGATCAGTGGTTGCCCCCAGAGGCAGGATCCGAGAACTCCGCCCCACCGTAGGCTGGGCCTCTCCCAGCCTGAGCACCCGCCTCCTCGCCATCTTTCCTCCGAGCCCAGCGGACACAGCTAGGGACATCCCAGGACTTTAAGATCGCTCCGGGCGGTCCACACCGCTCTGCTCCAGCACAGGGCGCAAGG